>QRFJ01000093.1:0-345000 GCA_006176705.1 Cocos nucifera | reverse complement strand
CCGAGGCTGGAAAGAGGCAAAGAATTGAAGAGCCCATCGCTTTCACCGACGAGGATGCTCAAGGAGTCTAGTTCCCGCACAACAACGTGGTTGTAATTTCTTTGAACGTTGCTGATTATGATGTACACCGCATTTTGGTAGATAATGAAAGTTCCACTGATGTTTTATACTATGATGCTTGCTTTAAAATGTCCATACCTAATAATCGTCTGGGATCCATGAGCTCTCCGTTGGTCGGTTTCACTGACGATGTTGTGTAGATGGAGGGAATGATAATTCTAGCCATGACTGCAGGATAGTATCCAAAGCAGGCCAAGGTGTGGGTCAACATTTTGGTGGTAAAAGCCCCCTCCGCTTATAATGCAATCCTCGGTTGACCTGATTTAAATGCACTATGAGCCATAGTGTCGACCTATTACTTGAAAATAAAATTTTCAACAAGTAACGGAATAGATAAAATTAGAGGCGATCAAGCATTAGCCCGGCACTGCTACTACATTGCCTTACAATATGGCACTCGACTTGACCCCTGTCCAGTTGGTGGGCTTGATGTCCGTGATGATCTTACCGAAGAATGGGGCAAGCCCATAGAAGATCTTGTGACCATCCTCTTGAATGATGAAAATGCGGAGCATACGGTGCAGATTGACTCCAATCTAGAGGATGAAGTTCGGGAGCAGCTCATCGCCTTTTTATGGAGGAATGCCGACGTCTTCACCTGGGTTTCGATGGATATGCCTAAGATTGACGTCGAGATTATGGAACATCGATTGACCATTGATCCCAAGCATTGATCAGTGAAAGAAAGAGTTTGGAGCCACGCACCAGAAAGGCAGAAGGCAGTAGCAGAAGAAGTCGTTAGGCTTCTCAATGCCAGATTTATTCAAAAAATTAACTATCTGACTTGGGTTTCTAATGTGATCCTGGTTAAGAAGGCCAATGGCAAGTGGAGGATGTGTATAGACTTCAAAAGGCTTAACAAAATCTGCCTAAAAGACAGCTACCCTCTATCCAGGATTGATCAACTGATAGACACAACCATGGGCCACGAGCTCCTCACCTTCATGGATGTCTTTTTTGGCTATAACCAAATACGGATGGTGCCAGAGGACGAAGAGAAAATTGCTTTTGTTACTGACCGTGATCTTTACTGTTACAGGATTATGCCTTTTGGACTCAAGTATGTAGGGACAACATATCAACACATGGTCAATAAGATCTTCAAGAAGCAGATCGACTGTAACATAGAGGTGTATGTGGATGACATGCTCGTCAAAAGTCGAGCTTCAATAAATCACATCACTGATCTCTAAAAGACCTTTAGTGTGCTCAAAAAGTATAAAATGAAGCTGAACCCAATCAAGTGCGCCTTTGGTGTGATCTCGAAGAAGTTTCTGAGATTTATGGTATTGAGGTGCGGGATCGAAGCAAATTCAGAGAAAATTTGAGCTATTCAGGAGATGACTGCTCTAAAAATAATCAAAAAAAATTCAACGTCTGAATGAAAAGTGGCATTCCTAAATTGCTTCATCTCAAAATTGGCTGAGCGATGCATGCCCTTCTTCCAAGTTCTCAAGCAATCAAAGAACTTTCGTTGGATGTCGGAGTGCCAACGGACATTTGAGGAGATCAAAAATTACCTCGACTCATCCCCACTGCTAGCTAAGTCTGAACTTGGAGAAGAATTATTCTTGTACCTAGTAGCCTCTCCGATGGCATTGCAGCAGTCCTGATCAAGGATGAAGCAAAGATGCAGCGATCAGTCTACCATGTAAGTCGGATCTTAAGGGATACAGAGATCAGGTACTCTAAGTTAGAAAAATTGACTTACTCTCTTCTAATGGCTGTCAGAAGACTCCGACCTTATTTTTAGGGACATACCATAATGGTCCTCATGGATCAACCAATAAAAATAGTTCTTCATCGAATAGATGATTCCAAAAGAATCACGAAATGGGCAATCGAGCTCATGATGTTTGATATCAATTATCAATCTCGGCTATCGATCAAAGCTCAGATATTGATAGATTTTATAGCAGAATATATCATTTTAGATGAAGCTGAGCTTGAACAGGATGAGACCGGCATCCTGTGGTTGCAACCAAGCCTCCCTAAAGAGAGTGCGGACCTTTTCAAAAATTTTTGGACCCTGTACGTGGATGGTTCATCCAACTTTGCTGGAGCAGGCGTGGGATTGATCTTAGTCAACCTCGAGGGAGTCATCGCTGAATACACGCCATGCTTCGAATTTTCTACAACTAATAATGGGACCGAATATGAAGCACTGATCGTTGGGTTAAAAATAGCAAGAGAGTTAAAAGTAGATCGGCTTCAAGTCTATAGTGATTCTCAATTAGTGGTCGGCCAAGTTAATGGCAACTATGTAGCACGAAAGAAAAGTATGATGAAATACCTTGAAAAGATAAAGGATTTGACTCTGGCCTTTGGCAGTTTTGACATTCAATAGATTCCGAGGGCAGAAAATATAAGAGCCGACCTTCTCTCTAAATTAGCCACTTTAGCCCCAGTCAAACTATCCAAAGAAGTATTTTTTAAAACTCTAAAATGTCCAAACTCAAAGAAATCACAGCTTGTTATACTGATGGAGTTTGAGCTGAGCTGGATTGACCCGTTAGTTGCTTATCTCAAAGAGGAAGTTCTTTCTCATGATCCAAAAGAAGCTCGAAAACTTTGGAATCAAGCCTTCCGGTATGTTTTGTATGAGGGCAAATTGTATAAAAGATCGTATTCGCTACTGCTGTTGAGATATCTCTGATCTTTAGAGGTCGACTTCGCATTATGAAAAGTGCATGAAGAAATTTATGGAAGTCACGTAGGAGCCAAATTCCTGCCACAAAGACTACTTCGGTAAGAGTACTATTGGCCGATCTTGTACTATAATTTTATGGAGTATATCAAGAAATGTGACCGCTATCAGAAAAATGCCAATATACAAAGATAGCCAACCTCCAAGCTTACTCCACTAAGCACACCTTGGCCATTTGCACAGTGGAGAATGGATATACTTTGCCCTTTTCTAATGGCATCCAAACAATGAAAGTTTCTTCTGATTGCGATCGACTATTTCACCAAATGGATCGAAGCCGAACCACTAGCAAAAATTACTGAGGTCAAGTTACGAAACTTCATCCGAAAATCAATTGTCTGTTAGTTTGGTCTGCCTCGAACTCTCATAATAGATAATGAGCGATAATTTGCTGGGATGAGATTTGCTGAGTTTTATGAAGATCTAAACATCTTCCATCACTTCACGTCGGTAGCTCACCCAGAGACAAATGGAGAAGCTAAAGTGACCAACCAGATCCTATTGCAAGGCATCAAGACAAGACTCAAAAGAGTAAGAGGAGCCTGGACGGAAGAACTCTATCATGTTCTATGGGCATACCGTACTACCCAAAAGCTGCTGATTGGAGACACCCCGTTCACCTTAGCTTTTGAAATAAAGGCATTCATCTTGATTGAACTTAAACTTCCATCGGTGCGGATAGTGGCTTTCAACGAACAGCATAACCTACATGACCTTAGAGCCAACCTTGACCTACTAGAAGAAAAAAGAAAGGAAGCCCAAGGTTGAATGGCAGCTTACAAACGAAGGGTGGCCTGATACTATAACTCCAAAGTCAGAGGCAAAATATTCAGAGTGGGGGACTTAGTGCTTCGGTGAGCCATCATCTTTCAGCCTGAGAGTCAGGGAAAGCTTGCCCCAAATTAGGAAGGATCCTACGAGGTCATGGAGGTCGTCTGACCTGGGACGTACTACTTGAAGAAACTCAGGGGGAGGAGACCTACCTCGATCATGGAATTCAAAAAATCTACGAATGTATTACTGATGATTTGATTATAATGAAATTCTTCTACTTCAACACCTTAATCTTTGTTGTATACCAGTGATAAAGGGGGACTAACTCCGAACTTGATCTCACGATAAATACAGCCTGTTAGAAACAGGAGGAGAACCTTATCCTAACGTGAGCAAAGTCAAAGGTCTCATTCATTTTAGACGAGATGAGGGGAGAGGCTCTGACAATGGCCCTAATATGCCCCTACAGTCCATTAGGAATAGGAGGAGAACCTTGTCCTAACATGAGCAAAGTCAAAGGTCTCATTCATTTTAGATGAGACGAGGGAGAGGCCTTGACAATGACCTTAATGTGCCCCACAGTCTGTTAGGAACAGGAGGAGAACCTCATCCTAACGTGAGCAAAGTTGAAGATCTCGTTCATTTTGAATGAGATGAGGGAAGAGATCCTGACAATGGCCCTAATGTACCCCTACAGCCCATTAGAAACAGGAGGAGAATCTCATCCTAATGTGAGCAAAGTCGAACGCCTCGTTTATTTTAGACAAGACGAGGGGATAGGCCCTGATAATGGCCCTAATGTGCCTCTACAGTCCGTTAGAAACAGGAGGAGAACCTCGTCCTAACGTGAGCAAAGTCGAAGATCTCGTTCATTTTAGATGAGATGTGGGAAGAAGGCCCTAACAATGACCCTAATATGCCCCTACAGTCCATTAGAAATAGGAGGAGAACCTCATCCTAACGTGAGCAAAGCCAAAGGCCTCATTCATTTTAGACGAGATGAGGGGAGAGGCCATGACAATGGCTCTAATGTGCCCCTACAGCCTATTAGAAATAGGAGGAGAATCTCGTCCTAACGTGAGCAAAATTGAAGACCTCATCTACTTAAGACGGGATGGGGGGAGGGGCCCTGTTAACGGTCCAAATGGCACTCCCATGAGCCACGTTAGGAACAGAAGGAGAATCTCATCCTAATATGAGCAAAGTCGACGACCTCATCGATATAAGATAGGATGGAGGGAGAGACCCTACCGATGATCCTAATGCACCCCCGTAAGCCATGTTAAGAATAAAAGAAAAGCTTCATCCTAGCATAAGTGAAAGTCAAAATCTCGTAGATCGAAGACATGGAGAAGGAAGAAGCTTGGTGGAGAATCCTTACACGTATTTTCCCACGACGATCTAACTACGTCAAATGCAAAAGGTAGAATCTTATCCTGATTTGCAAGAAAGATTCTAGTTCAATATCCATAATAAGCTCGGCATTCACAACGAGCTTGGCGTCTGCAATAAGCATTTCATAAGAAAATGATAGAAAAAATAAATGAGGTAAAGAAGGTAAGGCTGCAAATAGACCTCAGGTTCACGTGAAATGAAAATAGCAAAAAATATATTATTTCATTACAAAAATGAGTTTATTACAAGCAAAGCATAGGCCGACAAGGTCGATTATACTGAAAGAAAGAAAAAAGAGGAGGAAGAGGCCGAAGCTTTAAGGCAAACCAGATTCTTTGGACTTCGAGCTGCCGGCTCCGACTATCACCAAGACCTGCTTTAGCCTAAGGGTCTCCTCCTCAAGTTTCTTCTTCTGGAAGAGACCATCTACATACATTTTGTTAGCGAGCTGAAACTTACCCTCGAGCTCTCACTACTTTCTTCTTAAAACTTCAGACTCGACCTCCGCATCCTCGACAGTCCGATGTTCACAGGCGAGCTGAAGCTTCAGCCGTTGAACCTCGGCCTGCTCCGCCCCAACCACCTCTGAAAGCTCACCAACGGTCCTCTTTAAGGAGGCCATTTCCTCTGACTCACCACTCGCACTGGCTCTCCGATTATTATGCAGTCACTTTCGAATATGAGCTACCTCGTCTCTGGCAATCTTGAGCTCGCCTTTAAGCCTGGACATCTTCTCCGCCCAGGTTACTCGATAGCTATTATGCCAGTCCTCGGTATCTTGCAGCTACTTTTGAAGTTGAAAAAACTTTATTGACCAGTCTGAGTCATACCGGACCTTGTCGGTAGACCACGGCAAGCTTCCTTCTAGAAGATGAATATTTTTCCCGACATCCTTCAGGTTGGCTTCAAGAGAGCTGATCTTTGCTGTCAGTGTTCAGAATTTATCGCTGGCATTTCTTTTGAGTTTGGTAGCCTCCTTCTCGAAGCTGTCCTTTCGGATACTAAAGCTCACCGCTTTCTTCATATGCAAGCCTCGGAGGCGAGTGACCTCTTTGATCGCCTCAGAAGCATTCTTTCATGAGGCTCAAAGGTCATCCTCCATCTTCTTCAATTTCATCCTCAGAAAATGAACTTTCTTTCTCAAGTTCTTTATCAAGAGCTTTATCGGAACCCCCTGAGGTAGTGGATCAGCATTGGTGGGAGACTGCATTCGAGATATGAAAAGCGCTCAAGGGTATGAAAAAAAAATTTACTTCATTTAATCAAAACTTTTGAGTACAAGATATAAAAAAAAAGTACAACTACTCAAGGATCTCAACCATGGAGGGTGGAGTTGGATCACTCTCGACCGCCTCAGGTTCCTGAACTGGCTTGGGCACCTCTGTGGTAGGTTCAGATGGTTCAGAAGTGAACTCATCAAAGGAAAGATCGACTATAGCATTTGATGGTTCTGCCTCCACGTCATCTTCCTCCTCCTCCAGAAAGTCGAGGTTGAGCTCGGGGAACCTTCGAGCTACCCTGCCTTCACAGAGCTCAAAACCCTTGATAAATGCTTTCTGACCAAATTCAATGTTCAGGTTCTGCATCTTGGGAGAGGTCTTGAACTCTTCCATGGCTCGGGTCATTGCCTTTGAGATCGACTTCGTCATTTGGGTCTTCAGTTTGGCGATTCTATTTTCGGCTTCCTTTCTCCCCTCCTCCTCTAGGGCTAGTGCGGTCTTCAGTTCGACTGAGGTGAACTCCTCCTCGCGGAGCACGTCTTGAAGACATCCGATGTCCACCGCCTTCTCCTGACCAAGATGCTCGTGTTAGATATGTGTGTCCTAGAAGACAGAATTGGCTGACACTTGTAATATACTTCTAGAGGCAAAATTATAATTTTAACTAGAAATAATAAAATAGATTATTTTCTATCACAAATATGTATTTAGTATCTGTGATACATCCCTTGAGTTAATGGTAATAATAATTCATATTTTTAAGAGTTGAAAATTTAAGATATGAATTTTCATTTATTAACTCATAAAAAGCTCTTGACCGTATGATCGTCATGAGGATGGTGATTGATCCAGAAGATTAGTGTACAATCACTTTTTCATAGTAGATGAGTCTTGAGTCTACAGTGTAGAGACACCAAAGTGAGAGTATAGGTACTCGTTAGAGAATAAAGGTACTGAGCGTGACCACCTTGAGTAGTCATAAGGAAGTCTACCTTCTCATCGATGACTGATTCGAAGCTATAGTAGTGTGTCTGGTTCTTTGACCTAAGGTGCATTGATAATTCACCTTGAGGGTATTATAGTTTGATTACACCATGACTCGGTCTTCTAGCCATTTAGAATTCTGAGGTGTATGTTGGCTATATCATATTCATTGTAGGAATTGGATTGCACCAAGAGAGAATCTATCTACCTCGGTGGATGAGGAGCAGTCCTATGATGATCATGAGAATCAAGTCCATAAGCCCATGGCCATGATAGAGAGTAAAATAATAGAAAGAGTTTCTATTAAGATTTTCACATCGGACTTGAATCGAATGATTAAATCATATGATAGAAATTAGGATTTGACGAGTTCACCTTAACCCTAATCTAATCGGGGCTCAAGATAGAAGAACTTAATTACACAAGTAGCTGCATCGAGAGGTTCATTTTTAGTTTTGATGGGTTGCCACCATATACTGCTAGATGTTACTGGTGGATTTTGGGAGCAATTAGAATGATTTAGATGATCGATCATTCCAATTGTCTGAATCAAAAGAGTTCTGATCCATCGAAAGGAGTTTTGATGATGTCGATGATGGAAATCATGACATATCTCATTATCATATAAAACTAAACCTAACTAGATCACACAAACAAAGATTTTGGTTCTGGATATTATCAATTAGACTAACCCACTTCAATTGATTTGAATTAGATTCAGTTAGGTTCAAGGAAATCATGCTAGCACACGATTGAACCTAACGTTCTTCTTTTTCTATCATTAAAACTTGTCTTGACTGAGCCAAATATATTTGTGCTTACTCAGGTACCTTTACTTGGTCTGACTGAAGCTTGTCCAAGTCAGAAATAGTTGTCCTAATTTATGAGATAAATTTAGGACAACACCTACTATTTTTCGTCACCTACTAATTCTTGTCCTTTAAATTTGGTCAAACGTTGACCTTTGACCCTTAGACATCTGCCCATGTGTCATGCACCCATAGGAGAGACTTATTGATCAAGTCCACCTACCATTTGGTAGGCAGATGGAGGGTGCACACCTAGGATGGCATGCGCCCCATGTGGATAAACACTGAAGTCCCATACGGATGGAACTCTAGGTTGCTTGATGGACTCAACCTAGGTGGCGCCAAAGATTCTTCTTTAACCAGTCTTGTGCCATCTAAGGTGGTTTAAGATAGACTCTAATCTGATTGGATTAGATGATGTCATCCCACCAATCAGATTTAGATCTGATTGCATAAAAGGCTGTGATTGGTCGGGATGATGTGGCACTACATGGCGCAGATAGGGTCTATATAAACCCTATTTGCGCCAACTTTAAGAAGGCTAGTCTTTTGCCAATGCTACAATCTCTCTCCCTCTCTTTCTCCATGCCATCTACTGGTCTTCTCTTTCCTCTCCATGCCCAAAAGCAGTTGGGCACGAGTTTGGTGTGATTCAGGCAATCTAAAGGCGACAGAAAAACAAGAAGGCAGCCCTGCTACAAGAGACAGCAGCACATCTTCAAAATCAGATTTAGATATAATTTTTGGAAAAAATAAAGAGAAGATCTCTAGATCCTATCTAAGTGGATACTGATAGAGGCCAGACAATTGCGTGGCTACTTTCAGAACGTCAAGAAAGTAACAGGATCATCACAGGGTAATCATATTACCCAAATAAGGTAATATTAATTTAGATTTAATTTATTTTTTTTATTTATTAGATCCTAAAATTTAATTTGAAAAGTGTCAAATCTGATTTGAATCTAAATTTTTTTTTTTAAAATATGTCTCTCGATTAAATCAGATTTGAACGAATCTGACCCAAAAAATCTGATTTTTCCTTCAACTGGTATCAGAGCTAGATTGCATAAAATTTATTTAGATCTAATTTAATCTAATAAATTAGTAATTTTAGATATCACATGAGATATGATTAGATTTAAAATTAAAAAATTAAAAAAATTAAAATTAATTAATCTAAATCAAAAATGTATGAGATACATAACTAGACTAGGAATAGAATTATTCTATGGTTAGTCTAGTATAATCATAATTTTTATTTGATTAACTATAATTTTAAGATCTATTTATTTACTATTTTCTAATATTATAAATATTTTAATCTGATCTAAAAATAAAAAATAAATTAAATTTAATTTATTCATATGAGATATGATAGTTGCATGTTTAGACTAGTTGTAAAATAGTTCTACAAAAGATCTAGATTAAATTTTATTTGATGTGATCAAATTTAAATTTAATTTTTTAGATGATTATGAGATAATTTAGATCTAAAAAATATGCATGATATGATAGATGAGATGTATGCAAAATATATTTTAATTAGATCATTTTTTTTATATGAGATATATGCTTAGATCTAATTAGTTTTATAGATTAGTTGTATTTCTGATTAAGGCGTTCCCCTTGGTCGTCTGGTCATAAGAATAAAGTAGGGTTTAAAGATCCTCTCCTCTCATTTGATGGGATGTTCTTATGATGTGTAGGGATGCTACGCATTCGTCCTTAATCAGAAATTGAAAACTTATTTTCTGCAAAATCCTAGATTCTGAAACTCTAGAATCTTATTTATATATTTTATTTTTGAACCCTAAACTTAATTAAAAATTAAGATTATAAAATATATTAGATCTAAAATTAAGAATTTTCAGATCTAAGATATATTCATAATATTGAGTTCGGGCTTGGGTAGCTCAATTAGGTCTAAGTGGTTGATCAAACCAAATCAAGAGTTGGTTAGATGGGATCAACAGTGCTTAAATTGACCAACCTAATAGGATTAAGTCTGGGTCAAGATTGAGTCACGTGAGTGATCGATCAAGCTAAGACCTAATTAGGCTCAGTGGTTAGAGTTTGGATTGTAGGCTAACCCGATTAGTTCTGACTCAATAATTTGGTATCTAAGGTAAGTCTGACAGATACGATCGACTAATTTTTAATTGAAAGCTACTCGACTCGAATGCATTTTTATCGAGTTAATGGCATATCCCTTCCACCGGTCTCACTTACCTGGCCATGTTTGTTGGCTCAGTTCTGATCTGAGGTGGTCAATAATCTGAGCTAACCCATGCCACTAGGTTAGTCATAATGGTTATGACTATGTTAAGTCTAGTTTAATGAGACCTAAATCAAATCTTTCTAAGAAAATATTAAGTCTAAGATCTTCCACCATTGTAGATGTGCGGGCCCTTCCTGAGATTGATTATTCTCGATTGATTACGGTGGCTCAGTTGCATCGAAAAGATGCAACCATGTCTATTAGGCATTGGATGCTACGGACTGAAGGATGGATTGGGCTCAATATTCCAAATACGGTGAGAGACTCAATTAGGAATCCAATCTGTACAAATGGTGGGTCTGACTTAACTAAGGAGTGGATCAATATTTCGGGCATGATGAGATTCATGAATTAGAGATCAAGTTTGGGTGCACCATGATTGGAGAATCATTGAACAAGAGTTGTTCACTCATTGGCTAACCCATCATCAATAACTATCAGATGAGATGATGAGTCAGTTGGTGGGACCGCACCACCCACTAAAAATCATTAATTATGAAAATTTTTGCATCTCTATAGAAGGAGTGTAGGGATCCAAGAAAATAGTAAAAGCTAATTTATTTAAAAATAAAATTTTTAAATAAATTGATTAAGTCTTAATTATAATATCTAACTAAGAATTTTGACTCTCTACAGGAAAATATCTGCATCCAATCCATTAGCACGAATCTTAGACACCCATAGATTGACCGGACCAAATTACAAGGATTGGCTCCGAAACTTCAAAATCGTTTTGAGTTTTGAGAAGTTAACTCATGTATTGGACCAGGATCCTCCCACCTTACCAGCCCATCCATCTGCTGAGCTGAGAGCATCTCTAGATAAGTGGACAAACGAAGATAATAAGGCCAGATACTACATGTTGGGCTCAATGTCTGATAAACTTCAGCACTAACTTGAAGATATCAGAACTGCTCACCAAATATTAGCTCACCTATAAGAGTTGTTTGGTCAACAGAGTTGCACAGCCAAGTATAAAGTCACTAAACAACTTTTCAAAGCTAAGATGCATGATGGACAGTCAGTCCAAGATCATTGTCTGATGATGATCAAGGATTTGGTAGAGCTTGAAAAGCTCGGAGTGAGGTTGGACTTGGATCTATAGAATAATATAATTTTGCAATCCTTGACTGATGCATATGGGCAGTTCATCATAAACTACAATATACATAAACTTCAAAATTTCTTGGTCAAACTTATGAACATGTTGGTTACCACTGAGCTATCCATGAAAGGTTCTAAAGGCTCAGTACTTGCTATAGAACGGACTTCTTCCAAGAGAAAGTCTTTTGGAAAGAAGAAGAAGTCTGAGGAAAGAAGAAAAAAGCAGAGCTAAAAAAGAAGACTGCTGATAAAATTTTTTTTTTTATTGCAATAATGATGGCCACTGAAAGCGGAACTATCCTGCTTATCTGGCCACTCTAAAGAAGAAGGAGGCAGATCCTTCTAGAGGTATGCTCGTTATTGAGTCTAATCTTACAATTTTTTCTGCATCCAGTTGGATGCTTGACTCTGGTTCTAGTGCTCACTTATGTACTTCTATGCAGGGTCATGAGGATAGCAGGAGGCTGAGAGATAGTGAGATGATCCTATGCATCAAAAATGGAGCAAGAGTTACTGTCATGGTCGTGGGAACATGTCCTCTTCGACTACCATCTGGTTTAGACTTAGTGTTAAAAGACTGTTATTATGTGCCTACAGCAAGCAGGAATTTGATTTCTATTTCTTGCCTTACATTAGAAGGCTATGTAATTAGTTTTCATAAGGATCATTATAATATTCTTTATGAAAGAAATAAAATTGCAAGTGGTTTTCTTATTAATGGTCTTTATCAGTTACATATTGATGTATCTATTTTTAATATCGAGCAAAATTAAATACCATGAAATGACGTAGGGATAGTCCAAATGATAGATATCTATGACACCTAAGACTAGGTCATATAGCAGAAGATAGGGTTAACAAATTAAAAAAAATTGGGCTATTGAGTCTGTTGACTTTCGAGTCATATCCAATTTATGAATCTTATCTTCATAGCAAAATGACTAAGCTCCCTTTTATAGGACATGGAGAAAGGGCCACGGATCTTCTTGTCCTAGTACATATTGATGTGTGTGGTCCATTTGATGTGTCGGCTAGAGGCAACTTTGTCTACTTCATAATCTTTACCGATGATTTATCTTGGTATGGGTATGTGTATCTTATGAGACACAAGTCTGAAGCTTTTAAAAAATTTAAAAAATTCAGACATAAAGTAGAAAAGCAAATTAGAAAATCCATTAAGATTCTTCGATCAGATCGAGGAGGTGAATACCTTAGTCGAAAATTTCTGGACTATCTCAAAAAAAATGACATAGTCTCTCAATGGACTCCACTTGAAACACCTTAACTCAATGAAATTTTAGAACGGAGGAATCAGATCCTATTAGATATGATCCGATCCATGATGAGCTTCACAGACCTTCCTGATTTTCTTTGGAGATATTGTTTGCTAACTACAACATACTTACTGAATAAGGTTCCTTCTAAAATCATTCCTACCACACCGTATGAGATATGGCATGGTAAGAAACCAAGTCTGAGTCATCTCAGAATTTGGGATTGTCCGGCTCATGTCAAGAACAACAAGCAGATAAGTTAGACTTTAGGTCCTTTAGAGCTCAATTTATAGGATATCTTAAAGAGTCATTAGGATATTATTTCTACATTTTAGAAGATCACAATGTGATTGTGAGTCGACATGCCATCTTTCTTGAAAAATAGTTTATTCAAGAAAATGGCATTGGAAAGCAGATCAAGCTCGAGGAGAAAGTCTCATAAGAGCAACGAGCTAAAGATCAAATGGAACCAAATCAGGTTAAGCCAATCCATTCACTACCTCCTCCACCTCGTAGATTGAAAAGAATTTTTCATCCCCCTGAGAGGTACTTAGGTACTATTTCAAAGAAAGTAGATGAAATATTCCTCGTAGGTAATGGGGTTCATGGTGATGATCCCAAAATCTATAACGAGGTGATATCAGATATCGACTCTGAGAAATGGTTAAAGGCAATGAAGTTAGAAATTGACTCAATGCACTCAAACCAAGTCTGGACCTTGGTAGATCCACCAGAAGGTATAGTACCTATTGGATGTAAATGGATCTATAAGATAAAGATTGGTGTAGATAGAAATGTGGAGACATTCAAGACTAGATTAGTGGCAAAAGGTTATAATCAGTGCGAACCATTGACTATCAGGATACCTTTTCGCCAGTAGCTATGCTTAAATCCATCCGCACATTGCTTGCTGTTGTAGCCTATTTCAATTATGAAATATGGCAAATGAACGTGAAAATAATATTCTTAAATAGATATCTTGAGGAAGATATGTATATGGAATAGCCGCTAGGTTTCACATCCGATGATAATGATCACCAAGTATGCAAGCTGCAAAGATCCATATATGGACTTAAGCAAGCATCTCGGAGCTGGAATACTCGTTTTAATGATGTGATCAAATTGTTTGATTTCATCAAGAATAAGGAGGAGCCATGTGTCTTCAAAAAGGTCAGTGGGAGCGCTATTATCTTATATTGTACGTGGATGACATCCTCATTGGAAATGATATTTTCATGTTGACCATAGTTAAAATATGGTTATCTAAAGAATTCTCCATGAAAGACCTAGGAGAAGCATCCTTTATTCTGAGAATTAAGGTCTATAGAGATAGACCGAATAGGATGCTAGGACTTTCACCGAAAATATACATAAAGAAAGTACTAAAGAGGTTTAGCATGGAAAACTCTAAGAGGGGTTTAGTACCCTTCAGACATGACATTCATCTTTTCAAGAAGATGTGCCCTATCACATCTGAGGAAATAGAATGCATGAGCAAGATCCCTTATACTTCAACAATAGGGAGCCTCATGTATGCCATGTTATGTACACGACTTGATATAGCCCATGCTGTGAGTGTCACAAGCAGATATCAGTCGAATCCATATGAAGAATACTGGACTTCTGTGAAATATATCCTTAAGTACTTGAGAAGAACTAAGGATATATTGTTGGTCTTTGGTAATGGAGAACTCCAAGTCCAGGGATATATAGACTCAGATTTTATGTCCGATGTAGATGATCGAAAGTCGACATTCGACAGTCTATTTGTGTGCAATGGTGGAGCTGTCGGTTAAAAAAATTTCAAGCAGATAGTGATAGCAGATTCTACCATGGAAGCAGAATACATCGCTGCATCAAAAGCTACAAAGGAGGCATTCTGATATAAGAAGTTTACCACAGAAATCGGAGTAATGCCATCAGATGCCATTCCTCTGTACTGCGATAATAATGACGCCATAGCCCTTGCTAAGGAGCCAAGGTCTCATAAAAAATCTAAGCACATCGAGTGGCGATACCATCTCATCCATAATTACCTCGAGAAGGGTTACATTGAGGTCAAGAGAGTCGACTACGCAGACAATGCGGCGGACCCACTTACAATGCTGTTGGACCAGCAGAAGATCGAAGCCCACTTTGAGGAGATGGGACTTAGATTTGTAGCCAATTGACTTTAGGTCAAGTGAAAGTTTGTTAGATATGTATGTCCTAGAAGCCAGAATTGATTGACACTTATAATACACTTCTAGGGGCAAAATTATAATTTTGACTATAAATAATAAAATAGATTATTTTCTATCACAAATGTGTATTTAGTGTATATGATATATCCCTTAAGTTAATGGTAATGATGATTCATATTTTTAAGAGTTGAAAATTTAAGATATGAATTTTTATTTATTAACTCATAAAAAGCTCTTGACCGTAGGATCGTCATGAGGATGATGATTGATCTGAAAGGTTAGTGTACAATTGCTTCTTTATAGTGGATGAGTCTTGAGTCTATGGTGTAGAGACATCGGAGCGAGAGTATAGATACTCGTTAGAGAACGAGGGCACTGGGCGTGACCATCTTGAGTAGTCATAAGAAAGTCAACCTTCTCATCGATGACTGACTCAAAGCTGCAGTGATGTGTTTGGTTCTTTGACTTGAGGTGCATCGGCAGTTCACCTTGAGGGTGTTATAGTTTGACTACACCATGACTCAGTCTTCTAGCCATTTAGAATTCTGAGGTGTATGTTGGCTATAGCATGTTCATTGTAGGAATTGGATTGCACCAAGAGAGAATCTATCTACCTCGATGGATAAGGAGCAGTCCTATGATGATCATGAGAATCAAGTCCATAAGCCCATGGCCATGGCCATGGCAGAAAGTAAAATAATAGAAAGAGTTTCTATTAAATTTTTCACATCGGACTTGAATCGAATGATTAAATCATATGATAGAAATTAGGATTTGATGAGTTCACCTTAACCCTAATATGATCAGGGCTCAAGATAGAAGAACTTAATCACATAAGTAGCTGCACCAAGAGATTCATTTTTAGTTTTGATGGATTGCCATCATATACTGCTACGTATCATTGATGGATTTTGGAAGCAATTAGAATGATTTACGTGATCGATCATTTCAATTGTCTGAATCAGAAGAGTTCTGATCCATCGAAATGAGTTTTGATAATGTCGATGATAGAGATTATGACATATCTCATTACCATACCAAACTGAACCTAACTGAATTACACAAACAAAAATTTTGGATCTGGATATCATCAATTGGACTAATCCAGTTTAATTGATTTGAATTAGATTCAATTAGGTTCAAAAAAATCGTGCTAGCATGCGATTGAACCTAACGTTCTCCTTTTTCTATCATTAAAAGTTGTCTCAACTGAGCCAAATATATTTGTGCTCACTCAGGTATCTTTACTTGGTCTGACTGGAGCTTGTCCAGGTTAGAAAAGAGTTGTCTTAATTTATGAGATAAATTTGAGACAACACCTGCCATTTTTCATCATCTGCTAATTTTTGTCCTTTGAATTTGGTCAAATGTTGACCTTTGACCCTTGGACATCTGCCCTTGTATCATGCACCCATAGGAGAGACTTATTGACCAAGTCCACCTACCATTTGGTAGGCAGATGGAGGGTGTATGCCTAGGATGGCGTGTGCCCCATGTGGATAAACACTGGAGTCTCATACGGATGGGACTCTAAGTTGCTTGATGGACTCAACCTAGGTGGCGCCAAAGACTCTTCTTTGACCAATCTTGGCGCCATCTAAGGTGGTTTGAGAGGGACTCTAATCTGATTGGATTAGGTGATGTCATCCCACCAATCATATTTAAATTTAGTTGCACAAAAGATCGTGATTGGTCGGGATGATGTAGCACTGTATGACGCAGACAGGATCTATATAAACCATGTTTGCACCAACTTTAAGAAGGCTAGTCTTTTGCCAATGCCATAATCTCTCTCCCTCTCTTTCTCCATGCCATCTACTAGTCTTCTCTCTCCTCTCCATGCCCAAAAGCAATTGGGCATGAGTTTGATGCGATTCAGGCAATCTAAAGGCGACAGAAAAACAAGAAGGCAGCTCTACTACAAGAGACAGCAGCACATCTTCAAAAGGAGTTTTGAAGATCTTCAAAATTAGATTTAAATTAAATTTTTGAAGAAAAAAAGAGAAGAAGAAGATCTTTAGATCCTGTCCGAGTGGATACCGATAGAGGCCAGGCAATTGCTTGGCTACTTTTAGAATCTCAAGAAAGCAACAGGATCATCACAGGATAATCAGATTACCCAAACAAGATAACATTAATTTAGATTTAATTTAATTTTCTTATTTATCAGATCCTAAAATTAGATCTGAAAAGTGTCAGATCTGATTTGAATCTAAGAAAAAATTTTAAAAATATGCCTCTTGATGAAATTAGATTTGAACGAACCTGATCCAAAAAATCTGATTTTTCCTTCAGCTCGACCTCGTTGATCCTCTCTTGAAGACGGCGGACCTCAGCTCGAAGATCCTCCTGGGCCTTCTATGCCTCTGCCTCCTGACGATGCGCCTTCTTGATGTAAGCGAGCATCTGGTGACGTGATTGCAACAAACGATTGATGTTAAAAAACAAAAGAGAAAAAAAAAAGAAAAGAAGGAGAGAAAAGAAAGAGTCGAGCAATGGAGCAATCACCTTGAGGATGGTTCCGAGAGAACTCCAGATGAGCTGCCATAGGTCCAGATCGGCAATCTGGTCCACCACCTCAGGTATGGCAAACTTGTCGATAAGATTTCAGACGATCTTCAGGTTGTCAAAGGGATCCTCCCCTCGTTCATTGTCGTTGCCATCTGGTCCGCCTAAGCGAGCCTTGCAGGATGTCTTCGCAACAGCTTTCTTTTTCCTTCCCTCTCATGTTTCTTTTCTGATAGGGAGCTCCGAAACCCGATCCCCGCTGAAGGGACCTGAGGGCATAGAAGGCATCAGGCCTGTGCTAGCGGTGTCAACCTCGATAGTTGGGGCAATCTCGGTGCCGATGATGACCTCGGATGCAGCAGCAATGGGGGCAGAGACTTCAGAGCTGGAAACACCGACCTTCATCCTCTTTGAGCCATCTTCTTGCGCCTTCCCCTTCCTCTTCCTAGTGAAGAGCCTTTTTGTAAGCATCTTAGTGACTTGTGCATCCATTTCTATAGCAGAAAAAGAAGAATGGTCAGTAGCAATACATGTGCGCGAAACCATATGGATTCGAAGATCAAAAGATGTACCAGCAGGATCGTGGGGACTCAGACCCAGGTTGAACAAGGTCTATTCCTTTAGAAGGTCGGAAAGAGGAGGAGCTTGGTACACCTTAAGTTTATCGGAGGAATCAAGATCGGCTCTGTCTAAGCTAGGAGCTCGACAAACTGACTCTCTAATGTAATCCCATTAAGGAAGACCTAATGGCAAGGTCGGGCAATATACAAAAAAATATTTTTTCTTCTAATTATGAACGAAAGAAGGAGCACCTTTCAATAACCCCTTCTTGCTGACCTGGGGGGAAAGTACCACCAATCCTTCATGGAAGGATGGTGCTTGAAGGTATAAAAATTTTTAAAGACGAAATGGTCGACTGAACTTCGGTCAATCGATAGAGAAAGAGAAAATCTATGACGAACCGAAAGAAGTTCGGTATGATAGATGTGAAGGGGATGTTTAAAAATCGAAGGAGGGCGACTACGAATGAGGGCAGAGGGAGTCTAAGTCCGACGCGCAAAGCTTCTAAGTACAAATAAAACTGACCGATCGGAGGAGAACTAACCCAGTCGTCGAAGCTGGAGAGTTCAAGGTCATATTCTGAAGGGATTCTATATTGGATTCGGATGAGAAAAAGATTGTTCAGGATAAGGACGGACGGACGGGATGGTGTTTGGAGCAAAAGATGAGTGGGACATATTCCTATGTTTTACCTCGGCCAGGGGTGCAGAATCAAAGAAGGTTGGTCCGAACGAGCCTCATCAACCGATGGAGTGGGAGGTTTCGAAAGACATTCGGATCGAGATGAACCCCAAGAAACCCTCCCTCCAAAAAAAATCAGAAAGACAAGGAGCCAAAAATGATAAGCATGAATAACCTAAGAGAAAGGTTAGGAAACTAATACCTAAACTGTTTGAGGAGGATGAAAGGATGATGGACGTGATGAGGATTAATTGAAAGGGTGTCCAAAGCTCAGGAAGGTGAGAGAAGGATGAGATCCATGGAAAGAAGGCGAACAGGGGCCGAAGGAAGAATAAGACTCGGGCAGGGATGACTTCCGAACAATAAGAGAAGGCCTTAAATAGCTAGAGGCAATCCAAAGCAATTATGATTGTGGATCGACTTCGATCGGTCAGCGTGCGCTGCATGTCCCACTCATCATGACAGAAGAGCGGCGATGGACGGAGTCTTTATGGCACCGTACCTATGGCAGAATTTCGATGGGAGATTTGAAGGGCCATTTTTTCAGACTCATTTCAGACTTAGAAAGTTTCGGTGCCAGCACGGTAAACACCAAAACGTCTCATCCTAACAAATGCAAGAATCCGGGACTGGATTTCGACCGTCGTCTTTTTTCCTTCCTTTTCTTCAAATTTCGAACTTGAAAGTAGGAGGACTATTGTTGGGTATAAATTTTACTCCCGTCGAAGTCTAGTCCGATGCTTAGCCTGATGTAACTGGTAATACTAGAAGAGCTTCGATCGAAAATTCTTTCTCCAGCAGTCGAATTCCTCCCGGACTCCTCTAGCGGTCGAACTTCTTCTGGACTCCTCCAGCGGCCGAACTTTCCGTAGTCATCTAGGAAGGTCTCTGCACGAGTCTGATCTCATACACGACATGAACTGATCCACATCTAGACTATCTTAGAGGATTCCAAACTCCTCTAGAATTGATACAGCTCAAAGGTCATCACTAACCGACGCCCATCCCTCCAAACTTTGACTATTAAATTTCAAACGGACTGACATCTTATGATAATAAACGCTATCTTTCATAACAAACTCCACGTAGCTCCGAACGACCCACTATCCGATAGTTACGGCTGTCACTATCAAGTTGTTACAGGCTCTGTCTATAAAAAGGATCCTCCAGATATGTTTTTCTCTAGGCTGTCTTATTTCTTCCAAAAATTCTACAACTTTCTTGACTGAGCACTCCATTTCTGTTGGCCGAAAAGCTAGCTTGACCATCGGAGGATCTTGCCGGAGGCACCACCCTAGGCTTTGGACGAGACTTATTTTGCAGGTCACCGATGGCGACCTCGTCTTCTTCGACTCCAGCACTTCTCCGACGGCAATCAGATTTCGCACCAATATATATATATATATATATATATATATATATATACACACACACACATACATACATACATACATACATATATATATACACACTTACACACACACACACATATATATATACATATACACACACACATATATATATATACACACACACACGCGCGCACACACACACATATATATATATGTATGTACATATATATATATATATGTATGTGTGTATATATATATGTATGTGTGTGTGTGTGTATAGGGTCGGACTTGGGTAAGACTGATCGGATTTAGGCTCAGATCCGATTAGATTGATTAAAATTAGGCAATAGGAATCTTATATCGATGATCCAAACCATTGGATGTAATCTACTTTCTCAAAACTACTTGCACACCAAGAATCATATGATTTAAAGATCCCTAGTCTATGCATTAAATGATCAAAAAATTTATCTAATTTAATTTTGTTAATTAGGCTATCTAATTTTTTACTACTTGATGCACACAGGTTAAGAATGTTCAAATCATATGATTTTTTATAAGCAAATAACTTTGAGGTAGTAGATCATATTTAATGTTTGGATCATTGATGTATGACCTCTATTATACAGTTTTGATTTGATTGAATTTAAATTGATCTAACTACTTGATGTATAAGCTAGGAGTCTCCAATCTATATGATTTTTTTTGTGTAAGTAGTTTTGAAATAGTAGATCATATTCAATAACTTCAATTATTTATATAAAATTTTTATTATAAAATTTTATTTTAATTAAATTTGAATCAAAATTTGATTGATCTTATTTTAATCTATAAATTGATTGATTAAAAAAAAAATATTACATCATAATTATGTTATATTAAAGGAACCGGCACTGAAGCCGCTCAATTCAGTTGACCGCCTCCACCGTTCAAAAGAAAGTATTGTATCATAATCATGTTATATTGGGCGCCGTTATATTAAACCTCGACCACAACTAAAGGAACCCGGCACTGAAGCCGCTGAATTCAGTTGACCGCCTCCATGGTGGTGGGAAGAAGAGGAAGTCTCCGTGCCGAGACGAGATCTGAATGGAAGCTTATCTACCACCGAGTCTTATTAAAAAAAATTATTTAGTGCGTGTCTCCCACGCGTGTCGATACTATTAAAATGTTCATCATTTGTGCCTCTGATGCTGCTGCGGCTGCACGAATCGAACTATCCCATTTCCTTTCCTTTATTACTTAATACGGAAAGAAAGAGCCATAAAGGACGTGGGGGATTGCAGCAGTAACGGTTGGGGATGGCGTCATGGTGGGGCCGTCAACCCACGGCCACGTCCAATTATAGCCGGTTTGGATTTTACTCCAATTTTCACGCTTTAAGAAAAAATAAAATTAAAAATAAAAAAAAATATTTTCAAATAAATAAATTTCATTACTAAATATATTTAATAATAAAATAAAAATTAAAAATAAAATTATTTTTATTTATCTCATTACTACTAAGTCATCATAAATAAATTTTTTGCGTTAGTTTCTAAATTTATAAATGCATTAGCAACGAAATTTTTTCGTTTCAAATTAGTAATAAAAATATTTTTATTTTAAATTAATAATGAAATATTTTTTTCATTACTAAATTAAAATAAAAATATTTTCGTTGCTAATTTGAAATGGTTTAAAATTTTATTGCTAAATAGATATAAAATATTTTATTTCTATTTTATTTTTAATTAAAGATAAAAATTTTGTTTCTAGATAGAAACGAAAATGTTATCCATTTCAAATTAGAAACGAAAAATATTTTCATTTCTAATTTGAAATAATTTTTTTTTGATTTTTATTTAAAAATGAAAATAGATTCAGTTGCTAATCCATTTCTAATCAGAAACAAAATTTTGTTTCTTTTCTATTTCTAAATTTATAGAAATAAAAAAATAATTTTTTTATTAAATTTTTTTTATTTAATCCTATATTTTATATCCAATGTTTAATTTAAAAAACTAAATATGATAAAAAATATATTTTACTAATTATCAATAAAAAATATATTTTACTAACTGTCAATAAAAAGTATATTTTACTAACTGTCAATAGATATAATATAGTATTACAATTCAAATACATCAATTAATATAATAAAAGAAAAATCTAAAATCTAACTGTCATCATCATCTTCATCAACATCATCTGGTGGAGTATCTGAATTTGGGGTTATAAACTTTAAGCAGCTCATTATCCGTTGCATTATCTCCTCCATCTAGTACATTCGATCTTGCAACCTCTGCTCTTTCTCATTTCGCTCCTTATTCTGCTCCTTTAATGTAGCAACAGTCTGCTGAAGCTCCTGATTTATAGCAACGATCTTCTGGAGCTGTTGATTCTGCTCTGTCAATTTTTCTTTCAGCTATTGAAGCTCATCCTCCAATATCTCTGAATGCATACGAGATGACGTAGCTGAGAATGATCCATAAGATGACTGAGGATAGAAAGCAGATACTTGAGAACGCACTCCATATACTCTATGCTTCTTCTCCCCCTCAACAACCTCATACCAAAGCTATCTTTCATCCATAGCAGGAGGCTCACTGTATCCCTCTTGTGGCTGAGACATATGCTCCTTAAGCATATTATAGTGATCCTATATCATATCAATTATCAAATATTATTCTCAAAATTTATCTTACAGTGCAAATATTGAAAGATAATCAATTTAAATGCTTATTCACTTACATAAATAGTCTTTGTCCGTCCATCAACAAGTTCATCATTGGCCTTCCTAGTATGGATCACCTCGAATAGCATATGTGGGAGAGGTTCTCTACCATACTTCTATCGCTGAAAAAATTCATCAATTTAAATAACTTGTATTAAAATCAATAGACACATGAATAAACATAAAAAAAATTAACTCATAAATCTCTGAGCATGTCATGTATGGAAAATGGAGCCTCCTGTATGGCAAGATATCCCAGATCTTGGTCCACCGATCTCACTGAGACGATTTGCTTTAAATTGATCACTACGAGCTTTAAAATCTTCTTTGGCCCATTTCACTTTTCATTTTTGCCATGCAGTATCAGAGACATATATAAGCTTCTCCTTCAACTTTCTTATAGAATGCATTAGGGCACTGTATCACACTCAAGCTTTATGTCTCCAGCCTATCTGAATCTTTGAGGTTATGGCCTCATCCCACTCGAAATATTTCTATAGTAAAATAAATAAATAAAAAATAAATTAATTAATAAGTATATAATTTTATCAAATTTGGGCAAAATTTTTTTTAAATATGGACAATCCCACCTCACTAAGTGGCATTCAAAACACTTGTTAAAAATACTTCAAATAAATAGTTCAAACATTTGACTATTGGAACATCAACAGCTTCAACCATAAATGATTTTGAAATGTATGAAAATTAAATAAAAAGAACCCATTCCATACAAATTATTAATAAAATATATTTATAACTTTTATTTAAAAAAATTAACTCTTGTTTTAACCCAATTACTGATAAGCATTAATATCTTATATTTGAAGTTATTATTTATTATCTAAAATTCCTCCCAATAGAAATTTTTTATTTCTTGAGATATGGTCTTCTAGCAATGTTCATGCACATCTAGCTTTTCTTTAAAAATTGATGTTATCTTTCGAGCACACACCTTAGATGGTTCTAACCCATTAAAAAATAAAAAATAAAAAAATAATAGATTATACAAATGATTAGCAATACTAAAAAATAATTAAATATTATATAAAATTTAATTAAAAATATTAGTACTTATTATTAATTGTAGTTATGACTGATTTTATTTTGACGATCATGGGATAATGTATCTGAAGATGGTGTCGGGATAGTTGATGGATCTCCAACATTCATTATGGGTGCTCCACTAGCAGGAATAGTGGATGAGACAATTGTAGGAGCAGATGGTAATAATGATCGTGCTGTAGAAGGTGAAAGAGCATTGACCTTAGTTGGTATACATAGTTCTCATCCTGCAAAAAAATAAAAATAAAAATAAAAATTAAACATTACATTATCAGGACTACCATTATTCACTATCTTCATAATCTTCATCATTGGTTTCTGAGTCAAGCTGAGGCTCCTCTTCATCCTCAACCTCCTCATCAATTTTAATTAGTATCCCACTTGGATCATTCAAAGATTATTGTGCAACATCAACATCTATTTGATAGGGCAGTTGTCTCCCTCACTTCAGGAAGCTCCACAATAGACCTAGCTTTTATTTTGAAAATTGCCCACCAATTAGAATTGTTGTGCCTTAAACTATGATATATTGTATAACTGACTTGAGCAGCGTGAATGGCAAGAACAAATAGTTCATATCTATTAAAGGATCGCTTATGATTAACTTCAACAAGATTATATTATTGATGAACCTTTGTTTCCAAATTTGGTGTTGGATCAAACCAATCACATTTAAATAAGAAAATTGTCTTGATTGATAATCCCGGGTACTCCAGGTGTATAACTTCAATCAACTATTCATAATAATTGCTGTCATTAATACTGTAATTAACACCCTTTAGGCATACACTACTATTCATTATAGCCCTATCTGAACCATAACTTTTAGTGTGAAACTTATAGCCATTTACTACATAGCCGCTATAGGTCATCACACTTTTTAACAGACCTTTTGCAATAGCCTTTAAGGATTGGTTCAAGATGTTATTGGAGGGATCATGTGCATATTTATAGAACCACATCACAAATTCACACTCTAGTTTCTTATCAATGTCTGCCTCAGTGATTTATGGATGCACATGTCGTAACTCATCAACAAAAATGCTTCAAATAATAAAAAAATAAATTAATATACATGGTTATAAATAATTTAATGCAAAAAATTAATTATCCTTAGTCTTTCCTTCAACATTCATTACCATGTTGAAAATATTTTCGAACACATTTTTCTCAATGTACATAACATCAAGGTTGTGTTGAATGAGGTTCGTACTCCAATAAGACAAATCCCAAAAAATGCTTCATTTCTTCCAACTGCTAGTCTTAGCAATATGGGAGTTAGTCTCATCTGCACCACCCAGATCTATAACCTTCATTAATTCCAAATCATCTATTTGTTTTAAAATCTCAGCACTAGATAGAATGGGTGGAGCTATTTTTGTTACTATTTTATTCTTTCTAAAAGTTGTTTTATTCCTTTTGAACGAATGACTAGGAGGTAAGAACTTATGGTAATTGTCAAACCATGATTGTTTACGACTATTTGTCAAAGTAAATGCATCTGACTCTATCATGCAATATGGACAAGTGGTCCTACCTGTAGTACTCCATCCTGACAACATTGAATATGCAGGAAAATCACTTATCGTCCACATAAGTGCAACATGCATTTAAAAATTATTCTTCTTTAAAGCATCATATGTTTCAACCCCAACGTCCCACAACTATTTCAACTATGCAATTAGGGGCTGCAAGTACACATCCAACTTATCCTTTGGATTTCGGGGATCAGGAATAATTACAGTTAAGAACATATACTCCTCCTTCATACATAACCATGGAGGCAAGTTGTACAGAGTGACAATGACAAGCCAAGAAGAATATTGTTGACTTAACTATCCAAATGATTGAAATCCATCAGTGTATAGTCCTAATATTACATTTCAAATTTCTGATGCAAAACAATGATATGTTTTATTGAAATGCTTCCACGTAGGTGTATCTGAACAATGACACATAACCCCTTCTTCAGCCTCATGCTCAATATGCCATCTCATTTTCTTCATCGTTGCATTCGATGCATATAGTCTTTACAATCTTGGTGTGAGGGGAAGTAATACATCTTCTTATATAGAACATTGATTTTATGCTTATAAAATCCACCTCTTCGTCATTTGTACCTAGGATGCTCACCAAATTTACAACTTGTTAATTCACTGCCTTCACCCTAATATATCATACATCCATTATTACAGCAATGAATCTTCTCTACTGGTAGTCCTAAGGCTTGGACTAACTTCTTTGTGTTGTAGAAGTTGTCTGTCATTACATTATCAGCCGGTAACATTTCTTTCACAAATTGGCAGATGTCATCAAAACATCTCTCAAACAAATGATGTTCTATTTTTATGTTCAACATTCTCGCGATAGCTGATAACCATGAATGGTTTTCACAACCTGGCCATATCGTCTGTTCAGCAGCTCCTAACATGTCATACAATTTCTAAGCTGATGGATTTGGAGGTTGCTCCATATCATTTGAAAAGAAATCAGGACCTGTAGCATCTATTACCATCTGCTGGTATGCATTGGATGATGTAGTCTCAACATCTGGAACAGGCACTTCTGTCCTAAATTGCATGTTTTGATTAACTTCAACATTTACTTTTCTGGTTTCTCCATGCAGAATCCATTGATGATAATTCAGTACAAAGCCATACTTCATCAAATGATACCTAACTGTATTCTCGTCAACAAAGCTACAATTCTAATACTTATGAAAATTACATGGATACTTGAGTTTGTCCCCGTCCATATATTCTGAATGTCGTTTAGCAAATCAATAAATTCTCCTAAACCTTACAAGAAATCTTGATTTAATAATCCATCCTTCAACTTAGAATACATCCACCTCTGATCCGAACTCATGTTATCAATCTATGTTATTATTAGAGAATATTAGCTTTTCATGCAATTATTAAATATATAACATGTACCTATATCCCTTACAGCTTCATTTTTACATGGAAAGGTAAGGACCTAGCCCATTCGAAAATGCAATGTTTCTTCCAACAAAGATGGATAATGTCTATCAATTCAAAAATTAATGCAATGGGTTTCTAAGTTTAAGAAAAACGCTACCAAAAATCTGATAGAGTTTTTCTATAAAATTTCAAACATCTTCAAAAATTTAATATAAAAATCAAACATCATTAAAAATTAAAAATAAAAATAATAATAATATTATTATTAGCAAGCTGCCTGCAATTTGATAGTAAAAGAAAAAAAAAAAAAAGAAGAAAGCCAAATCAGATGATGGCTAGTTGGGTTTTATTAGTTCCCTGAATCACTTAAAACCTGTAATCCACTACTCCCAGTCATTAGACTCAGCATTGTTAAAAAAAAAAAAAAAAAAATCATCCATGCCATCCCGGACGGTAGAGGAGGGAGGAGAGGGGGGAGGGAGGAGGAGGAGACGGAGTGAGGAGATTGGTCCCATTTGGAGGAGCAGGCAGAGGGGGAGGAAGCCAAGTGGAGGAGGAAGAGGCGGAGGGAGCCGGGCGAAGGGAAGAGTGAAGGAGGCAGAGGTAGAGGGGGGAGGGGGTCGAGTGGAGGAGGAGGTGGAGGGAGGATGTCCCGCCACTCGGAGGAGGAGGCGGAGGGAGGAGGGAGCCGAGCAGAGGAGGAGGAGGAGGCAGAGGGGGTAGAGAGCCGAGTGGAGAGAGGGAGGTCTCGGACGGCGAAGAAGGATGTGAAAGGGGGAGGGGTTGATCGAAGGAGGAGGAGGAGGAGGTGGAGGGAGGAGGAGGTGGATGGAGGAGGAGGAGGTGGAGGGCCGATCCCTATTCACCAGAGATTTAGAGGAAAAAAAGAGTTTATGATTACTTATCAGAGAAGGAGGCTACCGTCGATCCCACCACCGCCGTCGCTGCCGTCGATCCCACCACCACCGCCGCTGCCACTGCCAACCAGATGAGATCTTCAGTGAAATCGAAAAGTCGGAAAGGAAAGTCGGGAAGGGCATGAACAGTAAAAAAATAAAGAGAATTACATGAATTATAGTAAAAAAAAAAAAGAGCAACAGAAATAATTTCACTAAAATAGACATCGAATTACCATTTCATTTCTATTTTAAAAAGTAAAAAATTGAACCCACTTCTACATTTTGGTGTAAATAAAAAATTACTAAATTAATTTTAGTAGATACAAGAACTACTAGGTGAAATTATCGATATGAGAATAATTAAAAGATGGTCATCATCAAATATTTTCATAATTAAAACTAGTCGAAGACCCGTGCATTGCGCAGGATAGATAATTACGGTATGTAATTATTAAAATTTTTAATCATAAATATTTATAATAATTTCTTTAATTTTTTAAATATTTTATTTATTAATTATATAATATATTTTTTATTATTTTATAAAATAATATTTTATTTTATATTTTTTTTCTATTTTCATACCTTCTATGCGTCCATCGGAGCAGTTGCACCTCCTACCATCCTACTATGGCTCTTCTCTTTCGGCAAATGCTAATCCTGATCGTACCCATCTTCTCTCTTCTTCTCATACCTTCTTCACACCACCTCCTGCCCACCACCACTTCTCTTCTCTTTCGATAAATGTCGATCCCAATCGCACCTCTCGGTGTCCTTGTCAGTACTGCTACCCTTGGCACCACTATTAAAGAAAAAGAGAGAAACTCTTTTTTTTTTATAAAATAATATTTTATTATTATTATTTTTCTACCTTCTCATATATTCTTTGTGCCCGTTGGTGCCGTCCCACCATGATTTTTCTTCTCTCTCGATAAATGCTGATTCTGATCGCACCCCGCCCTCTCACTTCTTCTCATACATTCTCCAAATTTTTAGAGACTATTAAATATGGAGATTTGACTTTCAAATCGATGGAGTACTGTATTTTATTTATGAATAATTTATTAAATTTGATCTGATGGATCGATTTTGATCTCGAAATATATTATTTTTAAAAAACTAATAAAAATATTATTTTTTAAAAAATAAATTATTATGTTATTATTTTTAAAATTAAAAAATAATATATTATCTTTTTAAAATAAAAATAAATTAATATTTTTTAAAAATAATATTATTATTTTTATAATATTTTGTTTTATAATAATAATAATTTTCTAAATATTTTTCATTTCTTATCCCTTTCCTACTTTTATTTCTAAAAATTATTTTTTTTATTTTTTAAAATATTATTTTATTATTATTTAAAAATAATATTTAAACTAATAATAATAATAAAATAATAATCCACGTGGCATAATTAAAATAATCTGAGATGTTGAGTTGACAATACCACAATACTCCTCTATAGAGTATTGTTTATATATATATATACATACATACATACATACATACATATATATATATATATATATATATATATATATATATATATATATATATATATATATATATATATATATATATATATATATATATATATATATATATATATATATGTAATAGATAACTGAATTCGTTATATATATACTAATTAATAATATATTAAGTTAATTTATGCAATACTTAAAAATTTTATTTTAATTTATTATAAAATATGAAATAATATTAAAATAATTTTTAATTTTGAAATGTATTATAAATAAAAAATTTTTGTTGCTAAGATTAGAAATGGATATTAATTATCCATTGATAAATTAGAAATGGAGTCTCGTTCCATTTTTGAAATTAGAAATAGAAAATTTTTTGGTTGCTAACATTAGCAACAGAAATTTTTTTTTATTGCTAAATTTAGAAATGGATAATTTTTTCATTACTAAAATAGAAATAAAAGTGCTATCCATTGCTAAAATCTGCAATGAAAAAAAAAATATTTCTATTTTAGCAATAGACAACGATTCCATTTCTAAATTTAGCAACAATTCGTACTTTAATTTTTAAATTTAAAATAAAAATTTTATCCATTTTAGAATTAGAAACAAAATTATTATCTATTTTTAAATTTAGCAACCAAAAACTTTTTATTTTTAATCTTCATTATAATTCCATTTCTAATCTATTTCAAAATTTTTTGTCAAATATTGATGTTTAATTTAGAAATAAATTTTTTTTTATTTTTAAATTTCATTATAAATTTATTTTTAAATAATTTTAAATATTTTTTATTATATTTTATTTTTTTTATTTTAAGTTCATTGTAGATTAAAAATGAAAAAAAATATTTTAAATTTTTATTATAATTATGGCTATTTCTTATAGTGTCGGACTTTTCACTCGCTTTAATGCCTGGGCAAACTCAGAGATTTTGGTGTCGGCAGGGGCTAAATCTTGTCATTTTATTTCTTCCACTTTTGCTGGTTGCTTTTATTTACCATGTAGAAAGAAGACTCTTCCCATTACTTTGTCAGATAAGAATCGAACATGATTCAATGCACCTCACTACATGATGATATTTACTGTTTTTTGTCCGAAGGATATGTAGCTGTTTTTAAATTTAAAATAAAAAAATAATTTTTTATTAAAAAAAGAAGAGTTAGCATTAGCTAGACAATTTGGATCATGAAGCCTTGTTAAATCCTTGCTAAGAATATTATAGATATATTATTTAGTGCTTTGTAGAGGCTTTACGGCTGACTTTCTATGCACTAAATAAAAATAATTATATTTGGAAAATTATTTCTAAGCCTAACCTTTGGTACAAAGAAGTTTTAAAGCAAATTATCATAAACCTGGTTTACCATCTTACGGCAAGATGTAGTCATGAATTATGTTTATCCTATGAATCAAGTTGATCCCCTCTCTCTCTCTCTCTCTCTCTCTCTCTCTCTCTCTCTCTCTCACGGATGCTGGAGAAAGCTGAAGTTGGAGAAGACAGGATCACCGTCGGGACCTGCAAGACAGTTTGGATCGAAAGTGAGAGTGGCTTCGATAGGACCCTTCAACAGTCAAGTTAGTTCTCTGATCAACAGAAATGGAGCATTCATGAATTTAGAGAAGAAATAAGAGCTTAAAGAGAAAAAACGTATCTAAAGAGTTTCTTATATAGGCAGGACTCATAACAAATTGATGGTGACAGTCGTAACTACCTATTAGTAGGCCGTTCAGGGCCACATGAAGTTTGTTATGGAGGATGGTATCCATTATCGTGACTTACCAGTCCGTTGGAGATTAATAGATGTTGTTTGGCTATTTTTGAGGTAGTCCACAGGTTGGCGGATATTCATTGAGTTGGGAGTTGAACTAGTGTAGATGATGAGGTCCTTCTGCTAACTCCGACTTGCACGCTTAAGGTTCTTGACGTAGGAATGCCAAGATCCACCACTTATAACAAGGTATAGAAGTTTGTCTGAGGAGAAGCTCTACCAGTCCGAGACTCTTGACGTGAGATCTAATTGTAATGGTGAGATTTGACTTGAAGGAGATCCGATTGAAAAGAAGTTTGGCTAGCTTCAAGGTCGGTCGGGTTGAACTATGTAGGGATCGAATATTTAGCCAAATACTTAGCAACTACTTAGGTGACTATTTTTACTATTCAAATTTGTCCAGATGAGGTCTGAGATGCCCTGCGGGTTTTACAGTTATCTAAATAATCTGATAGTCAAAGCTGAGAAGATTGTTCGGCATGCACAAGTTGAAGGTAGACCGTCCTAGAGTGAATTGGAGCCAGAATTCATACTGATTGAAATTTGATCATGGTCGCCACCATCAGACGAGATCGCTCCAAGGTCGGGCATCTTGCTGAACTTTGGCAGAAGGGATTTATCACCAACACTAGTCCCCCTACTCTCGAGTTCGAAGTTTGAAAGAAGGAAGTATAAATGCAAGTGCTAAAGTTCTTTTTTAAGTTTCTGCTTCTATGAGGTGGAGAATTTTGGCATTATCTATGTTGGCTCCGAAGCTTCTTCAATATGAGATGATCCGAAAAGACAAGATTTCAAAATTTTCGCTAAAGTGGGGTTCAAGATACGACGTCATTAAATTTTTGCTAGCCATCTACGTTAGCTATGATGAGTGGGACACATGTCAGGTGAAGATCAAATGGAGAAGACCCCGATCATAACTTTTCTGGGCCTTGATTATTTAAATTCTTCTTCCTCCTTCACCTTATTTCGACTGAGTCCTCTTCTCTTTCGCCTGGTTTCCACCCTCTTCCCATCCAAGAGTTTCAATTTTCTTACCATTTCCTTCGGTCATAGATGCTTTCTTGTCCAATTTTCGCTCCACCAGTTATCTTCTTACCTTCTCTAACCAATATAGGTTAGTTTCCAAACTTTCTTTTCTGATCATTTTGAAGCTTTTCTTCCTTGACCCTTTGGTTTCTTCAAAAAGATTTTGCCTCTTATTTCTTTTGATTTTCAAGATCTTTTTCGAGTTTAGTTTAATCTGTATGTTCGTCGAAGAATTCCGGTCGACTTATTTCGAGAGTTTGGCCCATTTGATCCCAATGGATCTAAACCCTAAGAAATCAAACCCATAGAAGCATCTCAATCCCCTTTTATCCCCGACACTATTTCTTGCGTACTTCATCCCGAAGACCTTTCCTTGATATAAATTCAGTATGGGATACCCCTAAAATACGAGCTTGAACTTTTCGGACCAAGCGGCCGAGCCTATTCTCCTCTCTCGGATCATTTTTGCTTGTATGCCGAGGCTCTTGATGCCTCACTTTGACTTTCGATCCCTTCATTATACCCCTCTTCAGGTTCCTAAATAGCTCCTTTGCCTCCATAGTGTCGAATTCATTTAACTTCATCATAGGATTCTTTCTTTGTTTATCATGGCAGAGGTTTGACCTACAATTTTCCTATTCCATAACTTTTTCACTTTCAAACACCATCCTACCGCGAAGGATTGATGGTATTTCTTCTTCCAGTTCGGCAAGAAAGGATTGCTTAAGGGTGCCCCTTCTTCCATTCATAATTGAAAAGAAATTTTTTTTTTCATCTCGTGTTCTTCCTTAGAATTAGGGCTTCCTTCGTGGGGGGATTTGAGAGACTTAGTTCGCCGAGCTCCTGGGCTAGAAAAAGAAGACCAAGACTCGGCTAGCAAGCTAAGGGATTATCGAGCTCCTCTGATATCCAGTTTGCTGGACAATCATATCCTATTTAACCTTGACCTTAGTCCCCTTGATCTGATAGGTGATTTTTTGCAATTTATCAATTATTCCTTATTCTTTCTTCTGACCTCGATTTTTACTATCACAGAGATGACTCTAGAGGAGTTGAATCGTCTGTCATAGAAAATTCAGACCCTCAAGAGAAAGGAAGGTCCCATAGGGGAGTCATCGAAAAGGGCTCGTGTCAAAGAAACAAGTTCGATGATGCCAACATAGGTTGCCTCTGATCTAGAAATTGCAGCGGCCGCACCAAACCCAACCTTGCCCAATGAAACTGCCATCCCCGTGCTTCCCAAGCAGGAAGAAGTAGTGGAGAAGAAGATGAAGAAGAAGGCCATTGCCAAGAAGGTTAGGAGGAAGGTCAGAGGCTCTGGCTGTGAGAGCTCCGACCAGGAGCAGGATTTTTTGGATGACTGGGAGGTCATTCGTTCTTTAATAGAGGGAAGTATCCTCCTACATATCGTTGAGAAGATGGTTCGGACTGAAAGTATGGAGAGGTTTGAAGAATCTTTTGCTACCTTCCTTGAGATAATTGGTCTCTCCCGAGTATATCTCGAAGCCATGATTTACATTTTTCTTTGTTCTGCAGTTGAGGCACTACTTGTACGCTCAGTTAGAAGGGCTTCAAGAGCCCTTCAGAAAGCCCAGGTGGAGATGAAGAGTGTTCAAGTCGAGGTCAACCATTTGAAGATGGCTTCGAAAGTCCAGTCTACCGAGGTCGAGTGCCTTTGGGAAGCGCTGCTATGGGAAGAACAATCATCAGCTGGATTGAAGGCTGCTTTGACCCTTGAGGAGAATAAGAGGAAGAAAGCAGAGGAGGAGGTAGGTGCCGAGAAAGAGAGGGTCGATGAAGCCTTCAAGTCCTTCAAAGCAATGGAGGATATCAAGATTGCCTTCATCCAAGAGGCCATTCTGAAGGGGTTCGAGATCTACATGGGGAGGATCGTGAAGAAGTTCCTTGACATGAATCTTGATTTTCTGATGGAGGAGACCGACGATGAAGTAGGTCCCTCCAACACTGGTGCTGCCTCCCCAATTGCCAAACCTAGCCCCGAAGCTTATGATCCTACTGCTGTCGCTCTCAAGCTTGCTTCGAAGCCCGAGGTTATAGAGAATGCTCTAACTTTGTCCGCCATCGTGCCTTTCGAGGTCGAAAATTTTTGATCGTTGTACATTTTTTTCTTTTTTTTTTATCTATACTTTTTCCTGTATCCAAAAATATTTTGATTAATGAAAACAAGTTTCTCTTTCGCAATGCCTTCAAGTTGTGATGTTTTTATGCACTAAATGTAGTCTCCTATTGAATCCAATCCTCTGCCTCAGGGTATCTTCTTGAAAACTCACATTAGGCATTTAGAGAAGGAAGTTCATGATACTAAAAAGAAATTGAAGAAAATTGAAGACAAACTTTAAAAATTGAGGAAGAACTGTTTAGAGATCACGATTAAGATCACCCACCTTCGTCAAGCACATAAAAAGGATTTCGTGGACGACATTAGAAAGAAAAGGGATTTTGAAGTAGAACTCGAAGAGATCAAGAAGCGAGCTAGTGATAAATCTCGGATGTTGACCTCAAAAGTCAGCTCCCTCAAGGTCAAGCTCAATGCAGCAAGAGAAAAGATTCAATTATTGGAAGGGAGCTCATCGTGGTCGTCTGACAAGATACAATATGGTTGGAATTGGTCGAAGAAATTCTCCGACCTTCAGAAGTAGCTTCATGATGCCAAAAGCTCGTACGATGATTATATATTTGGTTGGATGAAGAAAAATTTTCAACTTGAATAGAGGCTTAAAGTCGCCAATAGTGAGGTGATCCATCTCTAGAAGTAGTTAGTCGACGGTCAACAAGCTAGTGTGAGCAAAGAATCGAAGCAGATTTCCTCTTTGAGGAGGATCTTAGGTGATCTCTCTGAGACATATGAAAAGGAGAAGACCAAACTTTAGTAGCTGAAGATCCAACTGACTTATGAGTAGAAGACTGTTAAAGATGCAGAGACTGAATCGGCAGTCCTGAGGAAGAGACTGAAGGAAATTAAGCAGGATAAAAGCATGCATTTTCGAAACATTTTTCAATTATATAGCAGTGAAAGAATTAGATTAATCTAAAATTAATCTACTGCATATATTGATCTAATCAAATAAACCATACTCAGGATCTAGACATGCTAATATGTCATTTAAAATTTAAACACGATCGATCAGCAAATCGAATTTGCTGATCGATACGAGTTCAGAACTCGATACCTATATGTGGGTAGTTGATCTCCATAAACTGAATCAATCAAAATAAGTCTTTAGTGTCATGCTATAGTCGCACACTTATCCGACCTCTACGGTTGATCCACATGGAGCTCTTGGTCCAGACCAGCTTTATTAGAGTGCTAGCTCCTCGCCGGGGCCTTTGATGGCTAATCACGATGGATCCAATCGATCATCTTCTTTCTGATCTCCTAGATACTCTAGAAAATTAGAACATGGAGTATGGAGGATGATGAGTTGGTGTATGAAGTTTGGTGGTGATCAGGTACTCACAGCACGATCTCTCCACCCAAACCCAAGGTCCCAACCTTAGGGTTTTGCACTCACCTAGAAAATTCTGACGCGTCGGAAACCCTCTGCACCCTCTCGTTGGAGTTTTTCTGTGAAACAAATTTTTATGGGTCAAGGACTCTCCCTTCTACAGTTACCCACTCTCAAAACTAATTTTTAGATGGATGATCGAAGAGATAAAAATTAGAGAAGCGGTGTGAGAGAGAGCAAGGGCACAAGAGAACTTTTTTCTTATGTAAAAATTTTCTCATGCCCCAAGAAATTGTGCCCACCTTTTCTCTCTCTAGGAAACCTCACGAACTCCTCTCAGATGCCCCATGCTAATCCATGCACATCCATAAAATAAATTCTTTTAAAATGGGTGACACAATGTGGAAAGCGTGTGCAGGGGATAAGATTCAAACCAAACCAACCACTTGAATTCAAAATTCAAGTGGTCTCCTTTTCTGCATCCAACGCCACCTCCCAAGTGGATGACGTGTAGAAGAACTCTCCTTCTGCATGCCCACATCTAGAACACACAAAAATGTGCGTGAGAAAGCACAAAGGAGGCATGGGATTTGGATAATGATGTGATGGTTAAGTGGTTTCAACCACTTGCTTGAATTCAAAATTCAAGCAAGTGCTTATCTCATTCCCAACGCCCACCCTAGGAGTTTTTCGCATAGAAAGACTCTCCTTCTATGTGTCCACTCTCCAAAATGCACAAAAATTTACATGAAAATATTTGGTGGGCATGGGAATAGGATAAGGATGGGTTCAAACTACTCAACCAATTAAGTTGAATTCAAAATTCAACTAACTTTGAATCAATCCAACCCTTGGACCAGGTCAAACGTAGATAAGTGAGGGGGTGCAAAAGCCTTCTATGCATGAGAAAAGTTACGTACAAAAATTTTGGGACATGGAACAAGAGTGGAAAAGTCAAAGATGGTGGACGCATGGGAGAGTTTGAATTCAAACTTTATTTGACTTGATCCTAATTTGTTTCAACCAAATCAATTAATCTAGACCCAATTAGACTAGATTAAACCTAACCAAATTAGGATTAATCTAATTTAATTAACTTTTAATCAAATTAAAAATTAATTAGATTTAGGTCCTAATTAAATTAGGGTCATATCTTCCATAGTAATTAGGTCATCTCATGACCTAATTGGGTCAAACCTAATCGAATCCAATTCGATCAGATTTGATCAAATCCTTATTGCTCAATCAAATTGAGCTAATTAGCAATTAAATTGCTAATTAATCCTTCAAAAAAATTAGAGTCCAAATCATATGGATTATCGGGCAATAGAGTCCCATCAACATAAAACTCCTGAAGAGTTTCAATCTTATGGAACTCTTGAACCTAGTGTCCCAAATGAATGGAACTCATGATCATAGAGTTTCAAACTAATGAAACTCTTGATCAGAGAGTTTTAGACAAGTAAGACTCTGAGTCTCACTCTAGTGGGATCTATAAAGGAAGAATCCTAGTCTAGTGGGACTCTTGATCACAGAGTTGCAGTCCAGTGGAACTCTTGACCACAGTGTCTTAGGTCATCAATACTCATGATCAGCCATCAAATCAGGTAGAAACTCCTTATGTGTGTGACCCCATAAGTTTGATTTCTAAGTTGGTAGCATAAAAACTGATTTTCTGTACTAATCGATGTGACCATCTAGCAATGGTATCCGATATTCGGATAGGTCAAAAAATTGCAACACAACAATGACGAACCTATGGTATATGGTTATCGTATAATTCATCCTCTTGACCTCGATGCTCAAAGGATGATCTAGGATTTATTGCCAATTCTAAAAATTCATCCATATTATATTTCAAAATTCAGTGTCCATCACATGGAACACCTTAGCCGAGGGTTTGCTAAATTGAAATACAGTGATGCACTTGCCTCAACACTTGGAGGGATCAATCCCATCTTGACACACACTGACTTCACAAGTACTTGACTGCACCCAATAGCCTTCCATCTCTGAATTAGAAATTCAGATAGTCCGGTACCTAAGTACAGTGAGTTGCTTGTAAGTCACCATGATGGTCTCAGGTCTAAGGGATAGTTATATCCATATCCTTTGCGAGCAACTCTTGATAGTAGAGAGCTCCATAATTGAATTACATTCAGTGAAATATACCCCTACACTTCATCTGCATACTATAATAGTATCTCCATACTTCTTAGTCAAGAGGATAACCAATACTTATGGCACACAATGATCTACACTCGATACATTGTTGTCCTGAGTAACAGCATATCATTTGATCGCGAATTAATTTAAGAACTAAATGATAAATCCTCCTTTATCGAGTCTAAATAGCCCTAAAGACTTCATCACAGAAGAGTTCATTATAGAAAGATGCACAAAATGATGAAAAGGCCAAAATAATAATTTTATTTATTAATAATTCAAGTATAATTACATTTAGCTCAACCATCTACAACCTAAATGATTGGTTTTAGGATACAATTTCCAACAACTTTTACTTAAATTAAAGCCACTCAGAACAGTATCGAATACTCATCTTCTTTTTGTGATTATCGAACTCTTTGATTTCTGGAGCTTTAGTAAAGGGGTCGGCCATGTTCTCCTTTTCATCGATCTTCTGAAGCTCGACATCACCTCGCTCCATGATTTCTCGTACAAGATCGTAGCGATGCCGAATATGTTTGGTGTGCTGATGTGCCTTAGGCTCCTTCGCTTGAGCTATGGCTTCGGTGCTGTCACAGTATAGTAGAACCAAACCATCTAAGGAGGGTGTCACTTTCAGCTCACCGATGAACTTTCATAGCCACACAACTTTCTTCGTAGCATTAGATGCCGTGACATACTTCACCTCGCACACTGAATTGGCTATAGTGTACTACTTGAAACTCTTCCAGTAGAGCGCTCCACCATTTAGGGTAAATATAAAATCTGACATATTTTTGCTATTATCATGATCTGACTAAAAACTAAAATTAGTATATCCCATAGATTTCAAGTTAGTATCTCCATAGATGAGCCATTAATCCTTGGTATTTCTCAAATACTTCAGGATTGTCTTCACAACCTTCTAGTGATTTTCACCTAGGTTAGACTAGTATCTGCTCACTACCCCTGGTGAGTATGCTACGTCTGATCTTGTACACATTATAGCATACATAATAGAACCCACTGCTGAAGCATATGGTATTCTACTCATATGCTCTCTCTCTTGAGGAGTTGTCGGACAATCCCTCTTTGAGAGCAAAATTCCATGGTCTATCGGAAGATAGCCCCTCTTAGAATTTTTCATACTAAACCTCTTCAGCACAGTATCAATGTATGTCGACTGGGATAATCCTAGCAATTTTTTAGATCTATCCCTATAGATCTTCATCCCTAGGATGTAGGAAGCTTCTCTCAAGTCCTTCATGGAGAATTGAGATGACAACCAAACCTTTATTTCCTATAATGCAAGGATGTCATTTCTGATTAAGAGAATATCATCAACATACAGTATAAGGAATACAATAATAGAATCATTGGCCCATTTATATACGTAGGATTCTTCTCCATTCTTAACGAAGCCATACATTTTGATTACTTTATTAAAATGCATGTTCCAACTCCATGATGCCTGCTTTAATTCATAGATGGATCTTTGAAGCCTGCACACCTTAGACTCATCTATAGATGTGAAATTCTTAGGCTGTATCATATACACCTCTTCATCCAGCTTTTTATTTAGAAAAGTTGTTTTCACATCTATTTGTCAGATCTCATAATCTAGGTATGCTGCTATCGCAAGCATGATTCGAATAGATTTGAGCATTGCCACTAAAAAAATTATCTCATCATAGTCAATACCATAATGCTGATGATATCCCTTGGCAACCACACGGGCTTTATAGGTCTCCACCTTTCCATCTGCATTCTGTTTTATTTTGAAAATCCACTTACACCCAATGAATTTTACCCCTTCAGATGGATCAACTAATGTCCATACACTGTTGACCTTCATGAACTCCATTTCGGACTTCATGACTTTCAGCTACTTATCAGAGTTGGATCTTTGCATGGCATCCATGTAGGTGATCGAATTCTCATTGTTCTCATCGAGTTCAACAGGATCACCATCTCGGATCAAGAAATCATAGTATCTATCAGGTTGATGTGATACTCTATCGGATCTTCTTGATGTCATTTCAATAGGCTTTGGATTTGATCTTATCAAATCTAGTTCTGCAGATTTACTAGAATATATCGATTCTTCTATCTGTCGAACTTTATTAAGTTCAACATTAGAGGCAGCTGTTCGTTCACTAAGGAATTTTTTTTTTCAAAAAGACTGCTCTATTATTGATGAATATCTTTTGTTCTTCAGCAAGGTAGAAGTAATAATCTCTAATTTTCTTGGGATATCCTATGAACAAGCATTTATTGAACCTAGCTCCAAGCTTTTTCAGCTATAAATGTTTAACATAAGCCGGACATCCCTAAACCCTAAAGTGAGAGAGTGTTGGCTTACGCCCAGTCCATATCTCATATGGAGTCTTTGCAACAGACTTGTTTGGAACATTATTCAAAATAAAATAGGTAGTTTCTAGTGCATAATCCCAAAATAAAATTGATAGACTTATAAACCCCAGCATAGATCGAACCATATCCAACAAGGTTTGATTTTTTCTTTCAGATACACCATTATGCTGTGGTGTTCCAGGAGGGGTCTATTGTGAGAGAATTTTATTCTCTTCTTGATATGTTGAAAACTTGTTAGAAAGTTATTCACCTCCTCGATCAGATCGAAGAATTTTAATACACTTTTCAAGTTAATTTTCTACCTCATTTTGATATCGTTTGAATATTTTGAATGAATTAGGTTTATTCTTCATAAGATAGATGTACCCATACCTAGATAGACTGTTAGTAAATGTAATGAAGTAATAAAACCCATCTTTAGCACATGTGTTCATAGATCTATATACATCAATATGTACTAGACCTAGAAGCTCAGTGGCCCGCTCATCCTTTCCAGTAAAAGCTGATTTGATTATCTTACCAAGAAGACAGGACTCACAGGTATTCAATGATTCACAATCATCAATATCAAGGATACGCTCCTTGACTAACCTGTTAATCTTATTCTTGTTTATATGATCGAGCCTATAGTGCCAAAGATAAGCATTAGTGACATTATCTAGTTTTGATCATTTATTCGACGTGTACATTACACTAATAGACTGTAATAAAATATAAATACCATTTCTTAATTATCATTGCATTATTATGACATCATTCATAATGATATCGCAATAATGTCCCTTTATTGATAAACTATAACCATCTTAGACTAGAAGCCCAATGGATATTATGTTCATCATAAAAGATGGATAATAGTGACAGTCACTTAAAATGATACTATTATTTTTAAAAAATAGTTCAAAAGTTTTCAATGCTAGGACTGAAACTTGACTTCCATCTCTAACATTAAGAAATCTATCATCATTCTCAAATTTTCTACTAATTTGAAGTTCATACAATGAATTGCATATATGAATCAGACTCCCGGTACCTAATACCCAGGTAGATGTATCATATATGGAGAAATTATAAGATGTTATCATATAATAGCTTTGACCAGCAACCACTTGCTGATTTCTTTTGTTCAGCCTGTTTGGGTTAAGAGGATAATTCCTCTTTGGGTTTGCCTTATTAGGGTCAATATTAGACTCTTTGTTCTTAGGTCCTAAATACTTGCCACTGTCCAACGGTAAACGGAGCGGACTAACTCTAGCCATTCTAATTATCTGAAAGAAAAATATGAAATCTTATTAGTACTCAAATTAATTAATCCTAAAGACCTGGACTTTAGTCTAAAGATTTTTTCACTATTTTTAATGAATTGGTAGCCTTTACCTCTAATTCAAGGAATTACACTAACTCCTTAGCGGGTATTGAAATCCACATAGACTACATACGAGCCCAAGAAAAACTCTAGCTAACCCGTGTGCATCTACAGGTAGGTTCACAACCAATTATTTCTTCAAATAATTTTTAATATTTAGGTTTTGCCCCAGATGCCAAATCAGTAGGCTATGGCCTCTACTGAAAAGGTTTGGTTAGGTCCAACCATTAACATGATTGACTTCGGTGTATCAAACCAATGATAATCAGGCCTGAGAAAAGCTCTGGCTAACCTGATCACCATTAAGAGAGTGCGACCTAATCATCATATGATGTACAATAATTCAAAAATCCAAATAAACACCAGGTGTAAGGCACCTCCAATGTTCATCCAGAAAATTGGATTTATTACTATTCACCTTAATGGGAGGCTATGATTCGGTTATCTCTATAACTTAGTCATTTTAAGGATCTAATAATTTAGAGAATTTAGTTTACATATGATTTAAAGATAGAAAGGATACAGACCAAATTTTTCTTACTAACTTCACTAAGTCAAGTTCTTCCACTGACTTCATCAAGTCAATAGGTTAGAACTAGGATCAATTTAGGTCCATGGGCACCTAATTCAGTTTTATTGATTGAAATAAGTCAAACTAATTCCTAATGACATGGGTCAGTCCAAATCACCAAGTAATCTAATCAAATCTCAATCGACCATGTTGGCCAGGTAAGTGAGATCAGTGGAAGGGATATGCCAGTAACTCGTCAAAGATCGAATAAGTACGAGTAGCTTCCAATTAAAAATCATTGATCTAGACTGCTAAACTTATCTTAGATACCAATCGATTAATTAGATTTAATCTGATCAACCTAACAATTTTTGGCTTAACCGCATAGCTATGAATCAAGTTCATCTTAGTCTAGTTAAAGATATGGACTTGTCCAACTACAACTATTGGAGTTGATTCTAGAGTATCCTTGATCTAATCTAATTCAACACTTAGCTAGATTTGATCAATTACTCTAGATTAATCCATTCTTTAACTAATCTTAGGTCTAACCCAATTAATGGACCTAATTCATCTAACTCTTTAACCCACAATCTTATGATTTTGTCTTAGGATCTTTAATTCATAATTCTAGAACCTAGAAGACAATACTTAATTCTTTTAATAAAGTTTTTGGACTGATGGGTTAGGGTTCGGCATTTCAAAAATAGGTTTTAAATTTTGAAAGCTTTTTATTTTCTATTTTTTAAATAGGTCGACTTATTTCAAAAATGGATCGGCTCATTTCTCAAACAGCAACTTATTGCTAGTTTTAAATAGAAAATAAAATGTAATGAAAATTAAACTATGAATTAATCTTTTAGATTTAATCTAAAATACATTCATATTTAATTTTCTAATTAAAATAATTTTAATCATTAAAATTTTTTTACTGTTCATCTTAATGAATGAGTTCACGGTGGCACCCTACCACCATAAGGGATCCCCACTTAATGGGAGGACATGGCTTTTAAACCATACTTATCCCTTATGACCGGACGGCTTGGTGGCTCATTCATTCTTAATTACTAAGTTATCTAGATTAAGCATATCAAATATACTAACATTTGATTTTTAATTACATATTAGACATGTCAAGCAACTTAGCTCTGATACTATTGAAGAAAATTGAGCAGGATAAAAGCATGCATTTTCAAAATATTTTTGAATTATATAGCAGTAAAAGAATTAGATTAATCTAAAATTAATTTACTACATGCATTGATCTAATCAAATAAATCCTACTCAGGATCTAGACATGCTAATATGTAATTTAAAATTTAAATGCGATTGATCAGCAAATCAAATTTGCTGACTAATATGAGTTCAGAACTCGATACCTATGCATGGGTAGCTGATCTCCATAATCTAAATCCATTGAAATAATTCTTTAATATCATGCTGCAGCTGCACACTTGTTCGGCCTCTACGATTGATCCATATGGAGCTCCTGATCTCGATCAACTCCACTGAAGTGCTAGCTCCTTGTCGGAGCCTTTGACGGCTGATCACGATTGATCCAATCGATCATCTTCTTTCTGATCTCTCGAATACTTTAGAAAATCAGAACACGGAGTATGGAGGATGATGAGTTGGTTTTTGAAGTTTGGTGGTGATCGGGTACTCACAACACTCGATCTCTCCATCCGAACCCAGGGTCCCAACCCTAGGGTTTTGCACTAACTAGAAAATCCTGACGCGCCGAAAACCCTCTCACGCCCTCTCTCATTGGAGTTTTTCCATGAAACAAATTTTCATGGGTCAAGGACTCTCCCTTCAACCATTCTCCACTCTAAAAACTAATTTTTAGGTGGACAACTAAAGAGATAAAAATTAGAGAAATGGTGAGAGAGAAAGGGCGCAAGAGAACTTTTTTCTTACATAGAAATTTTTTCATGCCCCAAGAAAATGCACCCACCTTTTCTCTCTCTAGGAAACCTCACGAACTCCTCTTAGATGCCCCATGCTAATCCATGCACACCCACAAAAAAAAATTCTTTTAAAATGGGTGACATAGTGTGGAAAGCATGTGCAGGGGATAAGATTCAAACCAAACCAACCACTTGAATTCAAAATTTAAGTGGTCTTCTTATCTACATCCAACGCCACCTCCCAAGTGGATGATGTGTAGAAGGACTCTCCTTCTACATGCCCACACCCAGAACGCACAAAAATGTGCATGAGAAAACACAAAGGAGGCATGGGATTTGGATAAGGATGTGATGGTTAAGTGGTTTCAATAACTTGCTTGAATTCAAAATTCAAGCAAATGCTTATCCCATTCCCAACACCCACCCCAAGAGTTTTACCCATAAAGGACTCTCCTTCTATGTGTCCACTCTCTAAAATGCATAAAAAATTATGTGAAAATATTTGGTGGGTATGAAAATCAGATAAGGATAAGGATGGGTTCAAACTACTTAACCAATTAAGTTGAATTCAAAATTCAACTAACTTTGAACTAGTCCAACCCTTGGACCAGGTCAAAAGCAGATAAGAGAGAGGGCGCAGAAACCTTCTGGGCATGAGAAAGTTACGTACAAAAATTTTGGGGCATGGAACAAGAGTGGAAAAATCAAAGATGGTGGACGCATGGGAGAGTTTGAATTCAAACTTTATTTGACTTGGTCCTAATTGGTTTCAACCAAACCAATTAATCTAGATCTAATTAGACTAGGTTAAATCTAACCAAATTAGGCTTAACCTAATCTAATTAATTTTTAATCAAATTAAAAATTAATTAAGTTCAGATCCTGATTGAATCAGGATCAAATCTTCCATAGCGATTAGGTCATCTCATGACCTTATCGAGTCAAACCCAATCGAATCCAATTCGATCGATTTGATCAAATCCTCATTGCTCAATCAAATTGAGCTAATCAATAATTAAATTACTAATTAATTCTCTAAAAAAATTAAAGTCAAAATTGGATGGGTTACTGGATAATAGAGTTCCATCAACATGAAACTCTTGAAGTATTTCAATCCAGTGGGACTCTTGAACCCAGTGTCCCAAATGAATGAAACTCACGATCACAGAGTTTCAGACCAGTGAAACTCTTGATCAGAGAGTTTCAGATAAGTAAGACTCTGAGTCCCACTCTAGTGGGACCCATAAAGGTAAAATCCCAATCTAGTGGGACTCCTGGTCATAGAGTTCCAGTCCAATGGAACTCTTGACCATAGTGTCCTAGGTCATCAGGACTCATGATGAGCCATCAGATCAACTAGGAACTCCTTATATGTGTGATCCCATAGGTTTGATTTCTATGCTGATAGCATAAGAATTAATTTTCTATACCAATCGATGTGATTATCTAGCAATGGTATCCGACGTTCGGATAGGTCGAAAAATTGCAATGTAATAATGACAAACCTGTGGCATATGGTTATCATATAATTTATTCTCTTGATCTCGATGCTCAAAGGATGATTTAGGATTTACTATCAATCCTAAAAATTCATGCACATTAATTTAAAAATTCAATGTCCATCACATGGACCACCCTAGCCGAGGGTTTGCTAAATTGAAATACAGTGATGCACTTGCTCCAACACTTGGAGGGGTTAATCCCATCTTGACATATACACCAACTTCACAAATACTTGACTGCACCCAGTAGCCTTCCATCACTGAATTAGAAATTCAGGTAGTCTGATGCCTAAGTATAGTGAATTGCTAGCAAGTCACCATGATGGTTTTAGATCTAAGGGACACTTATACCTATATCCTTCACGAGCAACTCTTCATAGTAGAGAGCACCATAATTGGGTCACATTTAGTGAAATGTATCCCTACACTTTACCTGCATGCCATAACAGTATCTCCATACTTCTTGGTTAAGAGGACAATCAATACTTATGGTATACAACGACCTACACTCGATACGTTGTCGTCCTGAGTAATAGCGTATCATTTGATCATTAATTAATTTAAGGATTAAATGATAAATCCTTCTTTGTTGAGTCTAAATAGCCCTAAGAACTTCATCACAGAAGAGTTCATTACAGAAAGATGCACAAAATGATGAAAAGACCAAAATAATAATTTTATTTATTAATAATTTAAATATAATTATATTTAGCTTAATCATCTACAACCTAGATGATTGGCAATAGGATACAATTCCCAACAGAGACTATACAAATTGGAAGATGATTGCCGAAGGGCTAATAAATTATTTTGCGAGAGCTTGCTAAAAGAGGAAGGAGCTCGAGGAGGAGATCCATGGCTTGAAGTAGTCTTTAGTAATGGTAGGGGCCGGTAGTCCGAAGTTCAAAGGATCTGGCCTTTCATAAGACTTCGTTTGTTCTTCTTTTTATACATGATCTTGCAGATCTTCGTTTGTTATGAACTTCAACTTCAATAAAATGATGTTTTCTTTAATTATTTTTTTTGCATTGTTTAAATTTGACGTCTATTGATTTTTTTATTTTCTCATCATGCTTAACGTGGACACTGTCTTGAAGATGATCTCTTGTTTTGAATAATCAAAGGTCTTCGCCCAAGTTAGGATAAGATTCTTCTTCTATTCCTAACGTGGTTAGCTTTTATTCTTATCAGAATGAGATTCTCCTCCTATTTCTGACAAGATTGCTGTGGCACTAAAGGACCATTGAGAGAGTCTCTTTTCATTTTCTCCTATGTTAGATAACCAGAGGTCTTCATCCATATTAATATGAGATTCTCCTCCTATTTCTAACATTGTTAGCTTTTATCCTTATCAGGATGAGGTTCTCCTCCTATTCCTGATAAGATTGTTGGGGTACTAAAGGACCGTTGAGAGAGTCTCTCCCCATTTTCTCTTATCTTAGATAACCAGAGATCTTCATCCACATTAGGATGAGGTTCACCTCCTATTTTTAATATGGTTAGCTTTTATCCTTGTTAGGATGAGGTTATCCTATTCATGATAAGATTGCTAGGGCACTGAAGGGCCGTTGAGAGGGCCTCTTCTCATTTTCTCCTATCTTAGATAATCGAAAGTCTTCATCCACGTTAGGATGAGACTCTTCTTCTATTCCTATCGTGGTTAGCTTTTATCCTTATCAGGACGAGATTCTCCTCATGCTCCTGACAAGATTGCTGGGGCACTGAAGGATTGTTGAGAGGGCCTCTTTTCATTTTCTTTTATCTTAGATAATTGAAGGTCTTCATCCACGTTAGGATGAGATTCTTCTTCTATTTTTATTATGGTTAGCTTTTATCCTTATTAGGATGAGATTTTTCTCTTATTTCTGACAAGATTGTTGGAACACTGAAGGATAGTTGAGAGGGCCTCTTTCCACTTTCTTCTATCTTAGATAATCGAAGGTCTTCATCTATATTAGGATGAGATTTTTCTTCTATTTCTAATATAGTTAGCTTTTATTCTTGTTAGGATGAGGTTCTCCTCCTGTTCTTAATAAGATTGCTAGGGCATTGAAGGGCCATTGAGAGGGTCTCTTTTCATTTTCTCCTATCTTAGATAATCGAAGGTCTTCATCCATATTATGATGAGATTCTCCACCTATTTTTAACATGTTTAGCTTTCACTCTTATCAGGATGAGATTCTCCTCCTATTCCTGATACGGTTGCGGGGCACTAAAAGGCTGTTGAGAGTGCCTCCTCTATTTTCTCCTATCTTAGATAATCGTAGGTCTTTATCTATATTAGGATGAAGTTCTTCTCCTATTTCTAATATGGTTAACTTTTATCCTTATTAGGATGAGGTTCTTCTCCTATTTCTGATAAGATTACTGAGGCACTGAAAGGCTATTGAGAGGGCCTCTCTATTTTCTCCTATCTTAGATAACCAGTGGTCTTTATTTATGTTAGGATGAGGTTCTTCTCCTATTTCTAATATGGTTAGCTTTCATCCTTATCAGGATGAGGTTCTTCTCCTATTTCTGATAAGATTTCTGGGGCACTGAAGGATCGTTGAGAGGGCCTCTCTCATTTTCTCCTATCTTGGATAATCGGAGGTCTTTATCCATATTAGGATAAGATTTTTCTCTTATTTCAAACATAGTTAGCTTTTATCCTTGTCAAGATGAGGTTCTCCTTCTATTTCTGATAAAGTTGCTGGAGCACTAAAAGGCCATTGAGAGGGCCTCTTCCTATTTTCTCTTGTCTTAGATAACCAGAGGTCTTTATCCATGTTAGGACAAGGTTCTCCTCCTATTCATAACGTGGTTAGCTTTCACCCTTATCAGGATGAGATTTTTCTCCTACTCCTGACAAGGTTATTAGGGTACTAAAAGATCGTTGAGAGGGTCTCTTCTCATTTTCTCCTATTTTAGATAACCGTAGGTCTTCTACTTTGTTTAGTGACAAAGTTTGGGAGGTTATTTTCTGTCATCACAGCTTTGCGCCAAGAACAAAGATGTTAAGGTAAAATAATTTTATTGAGATGAGATTATTGATAGTACATTCATAAATTTTTTGAATTTCATGGACGTGGGAGAACAGCTCCTTCAAGTTTCTTCAAATAATAAGTTTCTGGTTGGATCACTTCAGTGACTTCATATGGGCCTTCCTAATTCGGAGCAAGTTTTTCTTGATTCTATGGTTGTGAGACATCTGTTTGCTAAAGTACCAGGTCCCTCACCTTGAATGCTTTGCTTTTGACTCTGAAATTATAATAGCGGACTACTTTTTGTTTGTAAGCCGGCATGCAAATTTGAGTCTTTTCTCATTTTTCTTTCAACAGGTTGAGGTTGGCTCTAAGATCTTGCGAGTTTCTTTGTTCATTGAATGCTTTGACTCATGCTAAAAAAAGTTTAAGTTCTACTAGGATGACCACTTATGTTCCGAAAGCTAAAGTAAATGGAGTCTCCCCAGTGGAAAATCTTTAGGTAGTTTTGTAAGCCTAGAGTACATGATAAAGTTCATCTACCCAAGTTCCTTTCATCCTTTCAAGTCTTACATTTATGCATTGCAATAGGATCCTATTAGTTACCTCGACCTCGCCGTTTGCTTGCAGATGAGCTACTGATATAAAGTTATGAAAAATTTTCAGACCCACACTAAACTCGACAAACCTTGTCCTTGTAAATTGGCACCTGTTATCTATAATCAAAGTTTGAGGTAGGCCAAACTTGCAGACAATCAACTTCTAGATGAAGTCTTACACTTTAGTCTCAGTAATCTTTGCCAGAGGTTTGGCCTCGACCCATTTGGTGAAGTAATCTATTGGCATTAGGAGAAACTTCCACTGTCTAGATGCCATGGGAAAGGGCTCGAGTTTGTCCATTTTTCACTATGCAAATGGCTATGAGGTGCTCAAAGGCATAAGCTGAGAAGCTGATTATTTTTGTATGTTGGTATTTCTTTGACACCGATCACATTTTCTCATATACTCCATAGAATCCTGGTGCATAGTCGGCCAATAGTAGCCCTGCATGTCGAAGTAGTTTGTGAGATAAAGCTCTGACTCCCAAATAATTTTCATAGATTCCTTTATGAACCTCCCATAATGCATAGTCAGCTTCAAAAGATCGGAGATATTTCAGGAGTGGCAGAGAGTACGACCTTTTATATAGTTTATTCTCATATAGAACATATCGAGAGGCTTGATTTCTTAAATTTTGAGCTTCTTTTGGATCTTGAGCGAGGACATTATTTTTGAGATAAGCAATAAGCGGGTTGATCTAGCTAGGCTCATGATTGACCTGCATTATAGTTTGAGATTTTTTCGAGCTCAGACTCTTCAGAACTTCGAAGAAGACTTCTTTAGGCAATTCATTTGGAGCTAGTGTGGCTAATTTGGAGAGAAGATCGGTCCTGACATTTTTCATTCTCAAGATATGTTAGATATCAAAACTACCGAAAGTCGGGGTCAGACTCCTTACTTTTTTCAGGTACTTCCTCATGCTTTCTTTTCAAGCTTCATAACTATCACCAACTTGCCATATTACCAGCTACGAGTCACTATAAACTTTAAGCCGATCTGCTTTCAATTTCTTAGCTATTCTTAGCCCTATAATCAAGGCTTCATATTCTGCTCCATTAATTATTGCAAAAAATTCAAAGCACAGTGCATATTTAGTAACAGTTTCCTTTGGGTTGATAAGAATCAGACCTGCGCCCGCACTAAAAGCATTTGATGAACCATCTACATGTAGAGCACATAAGCCTTCTAGGAGATCTGCTCTTTCTTCAGGGAGGTTTTGCTGCAACCATGGAATATTAATCTTGGGCTGTTCAAGTTCAGCTTTATCTGAAATAGTGCATTCTACTATGAAGTCTATCAATATCTAAGCTTTGATTGATGATCGAGGTCCAAAATTAATGTCGAACGTTATTAGTTCAACCGCCTACTTTGCTATTCTTCCAGAGGCATCTATCTGATGAAGAACTGACTTGATGGGTTAATCAGTGAGGAGTGTTATGGTATGCCCTTGAAAATATGGTCAGAGCTTTCGAGCTACGATCAATAAAGTATAAATTAGTTTCTCTAACTTGGTATACCTAATTTCAACATTCGTTCGAACTCAGCTTATATAGTAGATTAGTCTCTGCATTTTCATCTCTTCCTTAACCAAGACTACAGCAAGGGTCATAGGGAAGACCACCAGATACAAAAATAATTCTTCTTCAGGTTCGGACTTGGCCAATAGAGGAGGTGAGCTGAGGTAATTTTTTAGTTTTTCAAATGCTTATTGGCATTCAAGAGTCTAGTAGAAGTTTTTTGGCTACTTGAGAACTTGAAAAAAGAGGATACACCATTCGATCGATTTGAAAATGAAGCGATTTAGAGCTGCTACCTTTCTTATTAGGCATTAGACTTCTTTTATTATCTTTGATGGTGTCATTTCTTGAATGGCTTGAATTTTCTTTGAATTTACTTCAATTTTGCGCTGCAACACCATAAACCCCAGAAATTTTTTTGAAGTTACTCCAAAGGCAAACTTGGTCGGGTTTAGCTTTATCTTATACTTTCGGAGTATACTGAAGGTCTTTTCAAGTTTGTCAATATGATTTGTTGAAGATCGACTCTTAACCAGCATATCATCTATATAAATTTTCATATTGCGATCAATCTGCTCCTTGAAGATTTTGTTCATCAGGAGTTGGTAAGTTGCACCTATATTTTTATGCCCAAAGGGCATAATCCTATAACAATAAAGTCCATTATTAGTAATAAAAGCAGTTTTTTCTTCATATTTCGATGCCATACAAATCTAGTTATAGTCGGAGAAAGCATCCATGAAAGTGAGAAGCTCATGGCCCGAGATTGCATCCACCAACTAATCGATTTTGGGCAAAGGATGGCTATCTTTTGGATAGGTCTTGTTCAATTTTTTGAAGTCTATGCACATTCTTCACTTGCCATTTATCTTCTTGATGAGGATTATATTGGAGATCGGATACAAAACTTTTTGGATGAACCCTGCTTTGAGGAGTTTGTCAACTTCTTTTATAATTACATTCTATAGCTCGGGTGCATAGCTGTGCATCTTCTTCTTTATTGGCTGACAATTGGGATCAATAGCCAGATGATGCTCCATCACTTCTGCATCAATTCCTAGTATATCTATGGGGACCCAAGCAAAAACATCTGTATTTCTCTGAAGAAAGATGATGAGCTGCTTTTCGACTTCTTCTCCTAGGTTGAAGTCGATCTACATAGTGTGATCTCTATCCCCTTTATTCAAGGCAACAGCAACAAGGTCTTCCATAGGTTCCCCTCGTTCTTCAGTTAGATCATCATCGACGTCGAGCCCATCCATCGAACAAGAATCTAGCTATCCACCTTCATGCAAGGCAATTATGTAGCAGTGTCTTGCCAGAGCTTAATCTTTTCGGACTTCACCAATCTCATAGTTTGTCAAAAACTTTATTTTTAAATAATATGTTGATACCACGGCCCATAGTACATTCAAACTAGGTCGGCCTAATATTGCATTATAGATGGAAGGAGCTATTACCACTAGAAAATCAACCTGTGCCTTGGATTGCTTGGGATATCATCCTGCCACTACAGGTAATGTAATTATCCCTTCAACTAGCACAGCATCATCAGTGAAGCCTATAAATGGGGAGTTCATTGGTCCCAAGCGATTACTAGTTATGGACATCTACAGAGCTTCCATTATCAATCAAAATATGGCATACATTATAGTCAACAATGTTTAAAGAAACTACAATCGCATCATTGTATGAGAATTGAACCCCTCATGCATCTTCTTCAGTAAAAAAAATGGGTTCTTCAGTCCTCTACCACTTAGCTTGCTCTCCTAATTCACTAGTCTTCCCCCATCGAAATCCTTCAGCAATAGTATTGATGATCCCTAGTGGAGGCCGATCTCCTTATGACTCCTTCCTTCTTGGTGGTTCTAGTTGCGGCAGTGCCCTTGATCGATCTTTCCTTTCTTCAGATTAATGTAGTAGAAATCGACCAAGCCGACCTCGTCGGATGAATTTCTTAATCTCATCTTGGAGCTGGATGCATTCCTCAGTATCGTAACCATGGTCACGATGATAGAGGTAATACATGTTGGGATTGCGCTTGCCTGGATGGATCCACATTCTTTCGAGCCTTGGTAGATGCTTCTTGATTTTCATTAGCACTTATATTTTTGGAGCATTGAGGGAAGAGTAGTTGTGGAACCTCCTAGAGTGAGAATTCCATCGTGCCCTTCGATCGGAGCTTCTTGGTTGATGAGCCTAAAAAAGAGTTTGAGCTCATCTGTGCTGGAAAGGAGGAATTCTGGAGCACGATCGAGCTTCACTCGACTTCTCTTCGACTGTGGGCTTGCTGGATTCATCCGCCTGCCACTTCTTTACGGTCTCATCATCCTTTATTTGAAAAGCCTCCTCCATCCTGGTGTAACTTTCAGCCTGGGCTAGCATATCAGTAAAATACCTAGGATACTTTCTCTCAAGAGAGGATAGAAGATTATTTTTTTGAAGACTGCTCTTCTACGTGGTCATGGCTATAGATTGATCCAAGTTCTGGATCTCTAGTGCAGCAGCATTGAACCGATTGACGTAAGCTCGGATGGACTCCCCTTTCTTCTGCTTGATGTTGGTGAGGAAGTTTGAACCTTGCCTTGGATGTTGGCTGCTGATGAAGTGAGCCATAAACTGATGACTTATTTGATCAAAGAAGTAGAATGTAACTGACTTAAGGCTTGAGTATCAATTTCTTTCTGCTCTCTTCAGAGTTGAGAAAAAAACTCGACATAAAATGGGGTCTGGTGTGCCGTGGAATAGCATCATGGTTCGAAAGGCATCAAGATGGTTGACTGGATTTGAGATTCCATCGTAACTCTCAAATTAAGGATGTTTGAAGTTCGATGGGATGGGCTCTTACATGATTTGAAGAGAGAATGGGGGGTCGGTACAGATGTCATCGATATGGTCAGGGATAGCATGGTAGAGCTCCTCGATCTATTGATTGATCTTTTGAAGTTTTTGATTGAAAAGATCTTCTCAATCATGAATCTCAAGGATCCTTTGGATGAATGGTGGTAGAGATCTTCGAGGAGTGGAATTATGATCAGAGCAGGGGCTCTCTACTCACTGCTTTTTCTTTCTAGGGATCATTGGATGGGTTGCCTAGGTGGGGTCGCCCTGCACCAAATTTTAGTACTTCGATGAGGGTTTTTTCGACTAGATAGATGCTGGAGATTGCTGCATGGTCTATACCACTTCGATGAGGCCCTTAACTTGTTGTAGTAGTAGGTTGAACCGCTCCATGCCCACTATGGTGGCTGGCGGAGGTTGAGGCACCGACGATGGGGTCGGAGTAGGCTGAACTGGTTGGGATCTCATTATGGAGGTGGTGGATCTTCAGGTTGAAGGTCTCTTGGGTGGCATCTTAATGGGTAGATTGAAGGAGAAGGACTTGAGAAGAGGTGGAAGTCAACTGAATGCTCCTTTAAGAACAAGGGTAGCACCCTTCCTCTAGGGCCAATTCTATTGGTGCAAAAAATCATGGACATCGGAGAGAGCTGGAGTTGGAGAAGATGGGGTCGCCATTAGGACCTACAAGATAGTCCAGACCGGAGATGGGGGTCACTCCGATAGGATCCTTTGATGATCAAGTTAGTTCTCTGATCAGCAGAAATAGAGCATTCAAGAGTTTAGAGAAGAAATAAGATCTTAGAGAGAAAAACATATCTAGAGGATCCCTTATATAGGTGGGGCTCGTAACAAACTAATGGTGACAGCCATAACTGCCTGTTAGTAGGCCATTCAGGGTCACATAAAGTTTGTTATGGAGGGTGGTATCCTTTATCGCAACTTGCCAGTCCGTTGGAGATTAATAGCTATAGTTCAGTCATTTTCAAGGTAGTTCATAGGTTGGCAGATATTCGTTGAGTTGAGCATTGAACTAGTATAGATGACGAGGTCCTTCTGCTAACTCCGGCTTGCACGCCCAAGGTTCTTGACATAGGAATGCCAAGATCCGCCACTTATAGCAAGGTGTAGAAGTTTGTCTAAGGAGAAGATCTGTCGGTCTAAGACTCTTGAAGTGAGACCCAATTGTAATGGTGAGATTTGGCTTGAAGGAGATTCGGTTGAAAAGAAGTTCGGCCAGCTTTGTGGTCGGTCGGGCTGGACTATGCAGGGGTCGAATATTTAGCTAAATACTTATCTAACTACTTAGGTGACTATTTTCACCGTTCAAGTTCATTTGGATGAGGTCCAAGATGCCTTTCGAATTTTGTAGTTATCTAAAAGATCTGATAGTTAAAGCTAAGAAGATTGTCCGGCATGCATGAGTTGAAGGTCGGCCATTCCAAAGTGAATTGGAGCCAGAATTCATATTAGTTAAAGTTCGATCATGGTCGCCACCATTAGACGGGATCGCTCCGAGGTCGCGCATCTTGCTGAACTTCGGCAAGAGCGGATTTATCACCAACATTGTCAGTCAATTAATCTATCTAGGATTGCATTTGATCTGAGTCTTTCTGATACTTTCATTATTTTATAAGTAGAACTTTTTATAATATTGTTTGTACCATATAGTTTAACAATCTAGAAAATAGTTATGATTAAGTGCTACATGGTCCAACATAGATGAAGTCAAAATAGATAGATTCTTGCTGGATTTGAAAGTATGTGGCCATGATAGGTTCTACCAAGTGTCAAGGTGAGGATTGAAAGAGGGGAATTTTGCCATGACATGGATAGATAGGCTGAACGATTGTGCTTTGGTCATGATTAACTACGAAAGCATATCAAGATAGCTAGTAAAAAACCAAAGTAACTGAATCGATCTCAGAGATTCCAGGCATAAGAGATTAAATCATAAACCAAAGTAAAAAAATATGCAATTGTGCGATTGAATGTTTATAGTCGAAGACAACCAATATCATTTATCAGAATCACCAAAAGTGGAGGTCAAATGTGAATAGCAATTACGAAAATGGATGGTTATTTTCATTTTATAACAAATAATTAAATTATTCTCTATATGAAGGACCGTTCAACAACCAATCCAATAAAGATTTATATTTTATCTCTATCTATCTTTTATCATGAGAGTGTGTAACTTAGTTTTCTATCATATCCTATTATTACATCCTTACCATAGCCCATCACTACACCTCCTTATCCACCCTTGAACGGTGATGTGATAATTACAAAAGTTCTTAAAAGTCATGATAACTGGATCTAGTTACTCTCAATTCTTTAAAATCTTCATCACCTTCTTTTTGGTTGATCAGATGCTGATGGCATGCCCACACATACTAGCCTTATTGCTGTAAAAGGTGTTGGAGAAGCATGAGAGTTTCATGCATGATTTTCAAAATTTTTTCAAAAAATATAACAGTGGAAGACTTTAGATTAAACCTTTTAATCTAAACATATATTAGATCTAATATATATACACCATTTACTAGGACCTACGATTTGATATCATGCATATAAAATTTAAAATAGAAAAACATATGAGATCAAATCTCATACTTGAATTTGAAGTAAAGACCATAGCTTTATAGATCCCGTTTGTTGCTTTAGCTGTGCACATGAACGGCCTATAAAGGTATCCACGTGAAGCCTGATCCATCAGCTCCCAGAGTGCTAGCTCCTTATGAAAACTCTTTTAATGGCTGTGTAGGGTTTGATTGACATGGCAGAAGCATTGGATTTCAAAAATTCTGGTTTATCAAACCCTAAATACTAGTACCAACCTTAATGTAATTTGATCACGTACATACATAAGGTATAAAATTAAATAACATATCTTTAATAATCTGATTTGGTGATGATATATTTTCATGAGGCACCCACGTGTTCGCCCTCCAATAGTAATCCATATGGAAATTTATTTCAAGAATAATTTCTCTCGAAGCCTTGCTTGCCGAATTCTAATCTAGAATTTCTTAGCCTTTCTTCTTCCTTCCTCTCCCTAATTTATTCTTTCTCTTAATCTCTCTTAGCCTTCTTAAATAATCTTCCTAATTCTTATCTTAATTAAGACTTCTCGTATTGGTTAAGACCTTGTCTAGAGAAAGACTCCTTATCTTATCAATACCTTGTCTAAAAGAAAGGAAGGAAGAATTTTAAGACAAGCCTCTGAATTTGGAATGCCCGCCACCTCTCATCTATATTTTATTTATAGATCCAGATGAGGCACCAATAACACCCATTCCCAAGCACTTATTAGCCATCCAAAAGAAGTATCAAGGGACTAGATAAGTCCCTTAATGTAGGACACTTGGAGGTGCCTAGAAATCACGTAAGAAGTGGTTTTTACCTCCGAAATATCGTATATAACACTTTTCATAATTTATTCCAAATTTTATTTGATTTTTTTTTGATATGGCATGGATAAGGAGAGAGAACATTAGATAAGTGGCGCTTACCAAGAGCCTTCAATCAGAAGGACTCTTGGGCGGGAACAATATGAGACTACACAATTCTTCGCATAGTTTTTCTAGGAGAAAAATTTCTTGCACTCAAGGCTTTGACTAGTCAATAATAATGGGCGGCATGAATGAGAGAGAGTCCCAAGGGGGCATTTACTTGGTCAAAGCCCCAAACCAAAAGGACTTTTAGTCCTCTTATGCCTTAGATAAAATCCATGTGCCATAATTTTTGTGCTTCACATGAGGGAAGAAAACCAGGCGCCTAAAACTCTTCATAAATGAGTCCAAATGATGCCATGTGGCACCCATCTGATGGGTAGCCTTTTTAGTCTAACAACATTTCTGATTTAAATAAAATTGGTTAGCCAAAAGTATAAGAATTCAAACCAAAACTGATTTGGTAAGAAATTAGGTTAGCCAACATGTGCTAACATATCAATTAGCTACCTAATTAGAATCCAATGATCCTAAAATTAATTCTTGACCAATTTCTTTATGTGTGTGATCCATTGGACTCCACATCTAACCAGTATTAGGCTTGGGTGCATCTTAATCTAATCTAATTAGACTCAATCTTAATCGATTAGGATTAATGTCGACCTAATTTCACCAATTAGAAGAGTCATCTAATTGAGGATCGAATTAATCTTATTAATTCAATCAAACTCACAAGTTAAGATTAACGTCTAGTAACGTATCATGATTACTCAGAAGATATAAAATTTAGTAAAAATACTAGATATATCCTTCAGTAGCAAGTATTCATGCAATTTAATCCCTCGATCATCCTGTATCCCGAATATGTTTATGAGCATGGATAAATGTCAAACTCAAATATATATTCATGTCGATTCTTCATCAATCAATGATAATTCTAATGAACAATTAGAAATTCTATCTAATCTTCATTCTACTCTGGCTAAAATCTTATGGAGTTATCAATAGATGAGAATACATAGGATGTCATCTCCTCTTACTAGAAGTGTTCGATTTCTTGTTGACCTTCTCACTACCTTTATGCATACTTGACCATATCTGGAACACCCTGTTCATGACTTAATATCATGATTGAGTATGAACTAAAAAATATGAGCTTATATGCATAAGATACCATGGTGATCTTAGGTCTAAGGATCACTTGCTCAACTACCATTTAGAGAACTATCTTTTGACATACAAGTAAGGTTTCATAAGATATTTTCTTTAGTGAGTTAATCAGTGAACTCATTCCTCGATGAGCACCTACATCCTTGTATTAGTATTTCCATACAAGTGGCTTGTGAGATCCGTCATCCTCTTCATCGAGCATACATAAGATATGCCAGTCTATCCCAATCATTGATCCCCGACTCAATGTTCCTTCGACTATAGGAATGCTTAAGATTACAATTTTAAGATTTTAGGTCTTACATGCATGACTAATTCATGTCCCCTAAAATCATTGTCCTAATTTTTGGGGTTCATCATAATCTTTAAATATAAAAGATGCAACTGAAATGATGAATCAAATACCTCATTTTATTAATATCCAAATAAATATCATTACAAGAGTTGGAGATTATATAGAAAAGTCCTATCACACCACATATGCGATTGGTTTCTAGGGCACTTAATCTTTCAATCTCTCACTTGCACTAAAGCCACTCATCCTTATATCTCAAACCCATACAATTGAGATGGTGATCAAATAGTTACTATGGTAATGCCTTAGTAAATAGGTCTGCTATATTGTTTTTAGTATCTACTTATTCTAATATAATATCTTGTCTCTCGACAATCTCTCGAATGAGATAGAACCATCTAAGGATGTGCTTTGATCTATAATGAGATCTTAGTTCCTTGGCTTGGATTACTGCACCAGTATTATCACAATAAAGTGGTACTGGTCGTTCAATTTTAGAAATCACTCCTAGATCATTGATGAATTTCTTAATCTAGACAACTTCTTTGGCAGCTTCACTAGTAGCAAAATATTCTGCCTCTATTGTTGTGTCAGCTACAGTCTACTATTTTGAACTTTTCAATTCACTGCACCTCCATTTAAGGTGAACACACATCCTGATATTGACTTGCTATCATTCAAGTCTGACTGCAAATTAGAATCAGTATAACCTTCTAGTCTTAACTCTGATCCTCTATAAATCAAAAAAATATCTTTAGTTCTTCTTAGATACGTAAAAATATTTTTCATAACTTTTCAATGATTCTCTTCTAGATCAGCTTGATATCTGCTGGCTATGCCTAAAGTATAAGCCACATCAGGTCTGGTACATAACATGGCATACATAATAGATCCTACCACCAAAGCATAAGGGACTAATTTCATTCTTTCTCTTTCTTCTGATGTCTTAGGTGACATCTTTTTAAAGAAATATATGTCTTGACTTATGGACAAGTAATCACTACTACAAAAAATGACTATGGCAGCGGTTCGTAACCGCTGCCGTAGTCTAAAAAAATACTGTCATAGGCTATGACAGTAATTTTCTAATTGCTGATACTGCGGCCATCGCCATAGCTCTATGGTAGTAGTTATTTAAACCACTGTCATAGATAGCCTATTGCAGTGATTTATAAACTACTGTAATAGATCGACCTATAGCAGTGGTTATGTAACCACTGCCATAGTTAATTTATAGCAGTGGTTACATAACTACTGTCATAGGTAATCTATAACAGCAATTTTTTAATCGCTGTCATAGGTTTAATATAGTGGTTGGCACCATTTGCACCAGAAATATGTGGTAGTGGTTAACATGGATATGGCAGTAACCATTGTCATAGATCTTGAATAATTAAAAAAAATAAAATTTTTATTTTTTTATATTTTACCTAATAAATATAGATATATAATATAAAAAATATAATAAACATAAAAATTATTTTAAAATACTAAAATTTTATTATTGAATAAAATTTATTATAATATTTTTTTAAAAAAATAAAATACATCAAAAGTTTTCTAAATCTACATCATCGTCATCGTCATTGGGAGCCAGAGCCAGAGTTGGAGCCGGAGTCAGAGTCGGAGTTGGAGTCAGAGTTGGAGCTGGAGCTGAAATATGGGCCAACATATCCTTGAAGTCTGTGACCCCAAAACACACACTGAGCATCAACATCATGTCTCTCATGATGCCCTTCAGATGAGATGCGCGCTCCTCAGCCTGATCTATCCGCATCATAGCATGATCTGCCTATGCCAATGCCTCCTCAAGCTTCTTTCGACTGACGACACTAGAAGTCTATGAGGAGACACGTGCCTTGGACCAGTAGCTCATCGACGTGTGTTCGGACCTGCATCGGATCCTCCCAAAGTGCTCAGGCCTTAAGACCTGAGATAGATGGTCATGGGGCCTAGAGGTATCTGGGCACTCGCTCGCGAGTGCATCTAACTGATCCTGTAATTATAAATTAAAATAAAATTTTATAAGAATGGTATAATACTAATTATATATACTAACATATTTAATACTTACAAAAATAGATCCGATCGCAGCATTCATTAGCCTGCCTGTCTTATCCATGCGGTTGGATCGGAAGATCTCACTACGACTAGACATCACTCCATCTCTCATCAGCTATAATAAAGAATAAATTTATTAGAAAGATGATAAAAACTATGAATTTAATTTATCTAGTAAGATTTAGAATTAATTACCTCTCTATGTACACGACTGGCCATAGACTCGTGGCCTAGAGTGTGCGTATACTCCCGGGCTGCACGGTTCTTTTAGTTTTGATGGAAGATAGCCTGACAAGTATTCAAATAAATAATAAATATTTAAAAAATATTTAAATAAAACTTTAAGCATATTGAAAAATTTAAAAGTTAGAAATTTTACCTCAAACTTCTAGCTCCTCCAGTGTCTAACCATCCTCTCTCACTGACTCGGAGGACAGTCCTGTATCTAGGAAACAAGCTCCTTCCAGAGTATCTCATCGATGCTCGAGCCATCCTCTATAGGAGCTTGACCTTGTAATCCCCGGTATAACTTTTTCAATCTTCTTTTCAGTCGGACATCTCGAGCCCTCTCGTGATCGAAAAAGTCGTACCTCCTCTACATAAATTTATCAAAAATCAGTTATAAAATTATTCTAATCAAACATATATAGTGTAAACATATAAAATGCATAAATATAACTAAGAATGCATGCATACTTACCCATATCTCCTTCCGTATCCGATCCCTGACGATAGCATCCATCAAACGTCAGTCTCTGGGCTCTATGGGAATAATGATCTTCGACCGCCTCACAAGCACTCCAAAAAAGGAATGATATCTTCCGTGCGGTCTTTCCCTACTAGCCTTCCCTCCGCATCGTAATAGACTCATCATCCTGATGCTGGCGGTTCCACACATGTGCCATATGTATGGGACCGCGAAATGTCCGACTGGAATGATGCACCTGCAATGCAAATACGTTATGAAAATATATAAGTGTACAAATACTATATAAAAAATAAAGTTGTGCTAATATAATAAAAACGTACACTCAGATGCCTGCGTAATAGCATGTGCCTCAGATATGGACGATGGTAGAGGCTCAGCTATCGATGGAGTAGATGCCGTCGGTGGAGTAGATGCTGCCGATGGAGTAGATGCCGTCGGTGGAGGTCCCTGAGCAGTCGATACCGAGGTGGACGAAGTATGCTCCAACTGCTCCTCGGATGCTGAACTACGCGTAACCTGCCGAGGGATAGGGATGAAAGCTAGAATGGCATTTTGGTGCCATCGTGATCTATAATGTTAATGAATATTAATCAATATAACATATTGAATAATAATATTAGTATAGCATCAATAAATAGTCTCTAATATGTACACTAATCAATTGATGGGTCTATCGTTATGCAATGCAATAAACAAAAGCAATATGATATAAACATCCAAAAAATATTATGCAATAAATTCTACAACATAAATTATATTTATAAATAATTAAGGATGAGCAACAATCGTAGATCCGATCTCTTGCACGAATCTTGATGTTAATCCAAAAACCTAAAAAAAGAACAAAGTAGATGATGGTGGCACCTTAGGGCTTAAAGTTGGAACCTTAGAGAGACATATCAAATTCTATTCATTCGAAAGCCGAGCCAGCTCTATGTCTGAGACAGTCGACTCTGTGAGACATCCGACTAGGGTCCTCCCCCAGTCGGCTCGATCACTGCCCAAGCTGGCTCGACTGCGTATCCGAGCCAGCTCGACTATCTGCCATCCCCTCGATCACTCCCCCCCTCTCTCTCTCAATTTCTCTCATCGATGATGGCAGCGAGGCTGAACCCCTCTCTTCCAGCTTTTTCATCTCTCTATCTTTCTCTCTCCCTCTTTTGATCTCTCTCATCCGATGATGGCGGCAAGGCCGAACCCCTCTCTCCCAGCTTCACTGGCAAGATCTATCTCTTAATCTTCCTCTCTCCCTCTCTCGATCTCCTTCGTCGGTGAGGCCGGACCCCATCCCTCCCTCCCAATGATGGCGGCGAGGCTCGGATCCCTTCCTTCCTCTCTCAAGTACAAACCTATCGGATATTCAGATTTGGATCTGAGTATCAGTAATTAAAATTGGGTTTGGATCTGAATATCTAAATTTCGATCCAAATCCAATCTTATTGATAGATCTAGTCCACAGCCACTGACATGGCACGGCCTAAGGCTACCACCATGATACGATTCAAAAACTACGACATGCAGATAATTATAATATTTATAATAAAAATTTATAATATTTATTTTATATATTTATAAATTATTATAAATATACATGATTAATAAATAATACTATAAAATTAAAAAAAAATTATACCTATGGCTATAGAGAGTGGGTCGCATCGAAAGCTCTGAGGGTCGTCGACGACGATACTAGAGGAGGACGGCACTAGAGATAACCTATGAAATAAAAGTAAGATAGCGAGATAGAGAAGAGAGAAAAAGAGGAAAGAGAGAGTAGGGGCGATCGGGAATGGGGAGACAGGAGGAGGGGGCATAGTAACGAGGAGGCCAACGGCTCGCACTCGATCGGGAGGTCAGATGGTGGGGTGGTGGGGTGGAATTTCGGGAGCCAAGGAGGTGGAGGTGGTCGCAAGGGTTTTTTTGCACTGGGTGAAGGAGGAAGATTAGGGGGGGGTTTCACGGGGGCCGATGGAGGGTCGAGGGTGGATGGGGTTCGTTGGAGGGAAGATTCATAGGGGGCCGAGGGAGGGTCAGATGGGGGGTTCGTCGGAGGGGTTCGCTGGGACCGAGGAGGGTCAGAATGAGAGGACGGAGGGAGGGGGTGGGGTTTCGCGGGGGGCCGAGCGAGGATGAGTGAGGTTCGCTGGAGGGGGATTCGTGGAGGGGCGAAGGAGGGTCGGGATGAGGGTTCGCCGAAGGGGGGTTTTGCTGGGGGCGAGAGAGGGTCGGATGAAGGGGTGGGGGGCTGGGTTTGGGGGTGGTGGGTGGCGGGGAGGGCGGCTGGGGATGGGGGTCGGAGGGAGAGGGGGAAGGAGGGTGGCATCGGTCAAGGAGGAAGGAGGGCAACGTCGGCCAACAGGAGAAGAAGGGGCGATGCCGGTCGGGGAGGAAGGAGCCTCATCGACGACGAAGAGGAGGGGGGAGAGAGAGAGATCGGGCGTGCATGGGAGAGATGAAAATATTTGAAGATTTTTAACCTAATCTACGACAGTGATTATCGAACTGCTGCCATACATCTATGGTGGTGGTTATCCAAAATCACTGTCATAGATCTACGACAATGGTTCTATAATCGCTGCTGTAGATCTATAGCAGTAATTTTTGATAACCGCTACCATAGATTGAAAATAAATTTTTATTTATTTTTTTTAAATATTATATAATTTTAAAATTTAATTTCAATCTTCATCATTCATTGTCTAAATAATTATCATTAAAGTGTCGTCATAAAAGATCGCCTCGATCTGATGGCCCTAGCTTCATCGATCAGAAAAATTTGATTTCGATGATCATAAATGATGATACGATGATCTGATAGATGGAGACATTCGATGGATCTAAAAATATGCAACGATCATATCGATAATGTTTGTAGCATACTATCAAAGTTTCACTTCAATTGGATATCGTTATCATGATCAATTTAGTATGAAATGATTTCGGCCATTAAATTAGAAATAAGTGATCAAAGGATTAAACGACATTCGATTATGAGATAATCTTTTAGTTAAATGATTTTTATTATAATTTTAAATATTTTATATGATGATGATAGTAAAATTTAAATCATTTTTGTATAAACTATTCATGTTAAGCAGATATTGCAAAAGCATGAGTATAACAATCAGTGAAGTTTCAGAATGGTTATCTAGAGACGTATAGTTTTAGATCATTCTTCATCTCATGAGTTAAATTTTATAATCACCATCATAAAAAATGATTAAAGTAGTAGCCAAGATCATTTATAAAAAAATTATCTCATAATCAGACACCATTTGGTCCTTTGATCACTCATTTATCATTTACCGATCGAAACTAACCTATACTAAGTTGACCAAGATAATGATATCCGATTGAAGTAAAACATTGATAGTACACTACAAACATCATCGAGATCATTGTTGTAGATTTTTGGATCCATCAAAGATCTCTATTTATCAGGTTATCGCATTGTCGTTCATGGTCATCGAAATCAAATTTTTCTAATCGACGAAGCTAGGGCCATCGGATCGAGGCGATCTTTTATGATGACACTCTAATGATAATTATTTAGATAATAAATGATGAAGATGGGCATTAAATTTTAAAATTATATAATATTTAAAAAAATAAAAAAAATATATGATAGACTGCTGCCATAAATCAGATTATAGCAGTGGTTCCTACTAACCACTGCTATAGATCCAACTTATAGCAACGGTTATAATGAACCGCTGCTATAGGTCGATCTATGGCAACGATTTTTTGTAACTGCTGCTATAGGTCCTACCTATGGTAGTGGTTTTCTGTAACTGCTGCTATATATCGGATCTATAGCAGTGGTTATAAAAATCGTTGCCATAGGTTTGACCCATAGTAGTGGTTAATGAAAACCACTATCATAGGAGCTATGACAGCGGTTTCAAAAATCACTGCCATAGTATGCACTGCTATAGGTCATTTTTGTAGTAGTGAATCTCTTTTACTTTTCTCCATATTGAATCTCTTTAACACTAAGTCAATGTACCTATAAATTGGGACAAGCCTAGCATCCTGTTAGATCTATCTTTATAGATCTTTATTCCAAGATTATAGGATGCTTCATCCAAATTTTTTATGGAAAACTTATTTGATAGCCAAGTCTTAACTGACTGGAGCATTAGGATATCATTCCCAATAAGTAATAATCATCGACATATAAAACTAAGAAGACTATGGCACTCCCACTAGCCTTCTTGTATACACATGGTTCATCTACATTTTTTATGAAGCTAAACTCTTTAACTATCATATCAAATTAGATGTTCCAACTTCTCGAAGCTTGCTTTAATCCATAAATAAATTTTGTAAGCTTGCATACTTGATTCGATCTCGTATTGGAGATGAACCCTTCTGGTTAAGTTATATAGACCTCTTTCTCAAGGTTACCATTAAGAAAAGCAGTCTTGATATCTATCTGCTAGATTTCATAATCATAGTATATAGCTATAGCAAGTAAAATTCTTATAGATTTTAGCATAGCCACTGGCGAAAAGGTTTCATCATAATCAATTTCTTATTTCTGTTTGAAATCTTTTTCTATTAACCTAGCCTTGTAGTATCAATTTGATCATCTGCTCTAATCTTATTCTTGAAGATCTACTTGTACCCTATAGGACTTACACGCTTTAGTGCATCAATCAAAGTCCATACTTGGTTGGAATATATGGAGTCCATTTTGGATTTCATTGCTTCTAGCCACTTGTCAGAGTCTTTACTCATGATGACTTTATAATAGGTCAATGGATCATCATCTTGAATGATATTTGCCTTATTTTTATTTTCTACGAAGAAACCATATCTTAGAGGTGTATGATGCACTCTCTCTGACCTATGGAAAAGAGGTGTATATTGTGGATATACCTTATCCTTGGATATTTCTGATTGAGTATTTTTATTAGATATTTCTGAAATAGTTTGTAGGTCCTGAACTTTCTTAAGTTCAATATTCCTCCTATTGCCATCTTCTTGGATCAATTATTTCTCCAAGAATATGGCATGCCTATTGATAATTATATTTTATTCAGTAGAGTGGTAGAAATAACATCCTTTAGTTTCTTTAGGATATCTTACAAATAAATATTTGTCTGATCTTGTACTTAGCTTATGTCTAAAAATATTTCTGACATAAGCAGGATAGCTTCATATCTTAAGATACTTAAGATTAGATTTTCTTCCATTCCATAATTCATATGAAGTGCTAGAAACAGACTTAGAAGGCGTTCTATTAAGAACATAAGTAGTAGTTTTGAGGACATACCCCCAAAAGGATATTAGAAGATCAGCATAGTACATCATGGACCGTACCATTTTTGTAAGTGTATGATTTCTTCTTTCTGCTATACTATTTAATTATGGCATATAAGAAGGTGTCCATTGAGAGAGAATTTTTTTTTCCTTAAGATGATCAAGAAATTTACTGGATAAGTATTCACCACCTCGATTAGATCAAAAAATTTTAATACTTCTTCTAGTTTGATTTTTAACCATCTTCTGATATTCTTTAAACTTATTAAAAGCCTCGAATTTATGTTTCAAAAGATACACATATCCATATCTTGATACGTCATCAATAAATATAATAAAATAAGAATATCCTCCTCTAGCTTGAGTTGTCATTGGCCCACATACATCTAAATGTACTAAGGCCAATAACTCATTTGCCTTTTTTTCATATCTGAAAAATAGAGACTTTATCATTTTTTTCCATGAGGCAAGATTCACAAGTCCTATATGATTCATAATCATAGGGTTCAAAGAATTTTTCTTTGTATAATTTGTTAATTCTTGATTCACTAATATGACTGAGATGGTAATGCCAGAGAAATGACATATTAATATCTTTTCTCTTTCTCTTCATAGTTTTACCAATATGAAGTATATTTTTATTAAGTGATAAAATTAGAAAACTATTGTTAAAATGCTTATTGCAAACAAATTCATTTGCATGAAAAATAAAGCAACCTATGCTCATAAATTTTATTTGATAATTATTTTTATAATAAAAGGGATATAGATATAATATTTCTTATTACATTGCGTATATAATAATATTCTTCTAATTTAAGATTTTTTTCATTCGGCAACTCCAGTAGATAAGTTTCCATAGCTTCTATAGAGATGATTTGTCCACTAGCATTGAACAGTTTGAACTCATCTTCCTTCAACCCTTTGATTCTCTATAGCCTTTGCAAAGAATTGCAGATATAAAATGTGAGCTCAGAAGTGGTACTCTCAAGTCTTGAAAATATGAGAAGATAGATCATGAAAAGATGGGAGTAAGTCGGAAGAAGAATTAGTCTCAATAGTAAAGTTCAGAAACTGGGCTGGCTCACTCTGAGACTGAGTCGGCTCAGTTGAAAACTGGGTCGGCTCAGTCCAGGATTGGGTTGGCTTGATATTAGAGAAAAATTCAGATAGAGAGTAGCATTTTCGAACTGTTGGCATGGTACACAACTGGGTTGGCTGAGTCTGGGACTGAGCTAACCCAGTCATAGGTTAGCCGGCTCAATCTAAAACTGGACCGGCTTAGTTTTCGTAGGTTATTATTTTATGTACGTGGCTTATTTGGGTTTAGAAAGTTTTTTATGAGCTTGGGCTTGACCCTTTGTAAAGTATATATATTGAAAATAGGTCAAGATTGTAAAAGTGCTGAAATATACTGAATAAAAGCTTTTTTCTCCAAAAAATTTTTTCTTCTCTTCTTCTCTATTCCTTGATTTATTTGATCGTACTTTTATAGAGATCTCTAAGAAGTACTTTCTTGATTACTTAGCTAATCACCGACAGCCACGTCGATCTATGTAGGAAGAGCGCATATTCCCAATATTTTATATCAGAGCGGTGTTGCATGGAAGAAAGAAAGGCACCTAGGATTTACTATATTGAGGATATGTTGCATCAGGTTTTATTCTAAAACTTCTAGTTTACTTCATGGTTGTCTCTAGATTGAGGTAGAGATTTTTTACATGAAGAAATGGTAACACAAAAGTTTGGAAAGAGGATCTAGGGCTAGTTAGATCTTTTGTGAAGGGTAGTTTTACTGGTGTGTGATCGTAAAGGGTGTTAGGGATCTATTCTTGACTTGTTTGAAGTCATGAGATCAAGTGGATTCAAGATGAATTTAGAGAAGTTCGATGGTAAGAAAACTTTATCCTATGGCAGCAAAGGGTAAAGGACTTGTTGGTTCAGCAGAGGATCTACAAAATCTTGACAAAAGAAAGGCCAGAAAAGATCGGTGCTGAGGATTGGAAAGAGCTAGAGGAAATTACTTTTAGCATAATCCAGATGTGCTTGATCGATCAGGTTTTGCCCAAGGTTTGCACAGAGACTACGGCAAAGGAGCTTTGGGAGAGACTGGAGAACACATATATGGAAAAGAATATGATGAACAAGCTATGGTTGAAGAAACAACTGTATAGTTTGAGGATGTCTGAAGGTAGAGATCTTATTGCACATATCCAAAAGTTCAATCAGGTGTGTTCTAAGGTAATGAGTTTGGATGTGAAGATCGACGAGGAGGATTGGGCATTGCTGCTATTATGTTCTCTCTCAGGTTCGTATGATGGTCTCATAACAACTCTAGTTTATGAAAAGAAGATCCTAAACTATGAAGAGGTTGTCGGTGTGCTCAAATCTAATGAGCAAATGGAGAAGATCTGCAAGAAAGACCCTAAGTCTGAGATCTTGACTATGAACGAAAGACAGGAAAGATCAAAGAAGAAGATAAGAGAAAAATCCAAAGGTAGGTCAAAGTCTCACGATAAGAGAAAGATGATATTGAAATATTATAAATATCATCAGTCTGAACACCTGAGGAGAGATGTCCCCTTTTGAGATCAAAAAAGAAAAGGCTGGCAAGGAAGATGATACAGCTTCTATGAGCAATGGAGAAGACCTGCTAGTTGTATCAGATGGATCCACAGAGTGTGATACTATGTGGATATTAGATTCAGCATGCTTGCACCACTATACTTCTTATCGAAAGTGGTTTGCTACCTACCAGAAGGTCGATGGTGGAAGTGTCAGCCTTGGAGATGATCACCCATGCAAAGTTGCTGGAATTGACTCTATCAGGGTGAGGATGTATGAAGGGATCATTCGTACATTATCAAATGTCAGGCATCTATCGAAGTTGAAAAAGAATTTGATTTCTTTGGGCTACTTGGAGGAGTAGGGTTATGCTTTTAGTAGTCAGGCTGGGAGTGGATATTTGAAAATTTTTAAGAGAGCTTTGGTGGTGATGAGAGGTAGAAGATTGAGCAACAATCCTTATAGAATGGAAGGCTCAATGATAAATGATAGTGCAGAGGTGCTAGCAGCGGCACAGGAGGAGCAGATTTTATATTGGCTATGGCACTATCGGATGAATCATATGAGTGACCATGGGCTTATAGAACTAAGCAGAAGAGGTATGATCCCATCCCTGAAGAAGGAGGGCATAGATCTTTATGAGCCATGTATCTTTGGCAAACAACATAGGATGAAGTTTGTCAGAAGTACCAAGCGCAGCGAGGGAGTGCTAGATTTAGTGCACTCGGATGTGTGGGGACCAGCTCCTATATCAACTAGAGGTGGAGAAAAATACTTTGTTACTTTCATTGATGATTTCTCAAGGAAGGTATGGATTTATCTAATCAGAGAAAAATCAGAGGTGTTTGCCCGATTCTGAGCTTAGAGAGCTGAAGTAGAGAAGGAGTCAGGAAGACAGATAAAATGTCTGAGGTCAGACAATGGAGGAGAGTATACTAGCCTGGAGTTTAGAAGATACTATGAGAAAAATGGCATCAAATGCCATTACACGGTAAGGATGACTTTCCAGCAGAATGGTATCATAGAGAGGATGAATCGGATACTGACCGAGAAGACACAAAGTTTGAGGTTGCAGACATTACTCCCAAAGTCCTTTTGGGATGATGCTCTAACTTTTTCTTATTTTCTTATGAATAGATTCCCTCATTATAAGCTAAATGGAGGCATTGTAGAAGAGGTCTGGAATGGAAAGAAGGTGGAGCTTGGCCATTTGAAAGTCTTCGGTTGCACAGCCTATGCATATGTGGAGGCAATCGAGAAGAGCAAATTGGATCTGAAATCTCAAAAGATGATATTCATAGGATATCCACAAGGAGTCAAGGGGTACTTGCTGTGGGACTCTCAGACACAGAAGTCAGTGATCAGCAGGAATGTTATCTTTGATGAGAAGAGCATCATGAAAAGGTCTGAGATAGATAAAACTGGAAAAACAAAGATGAACAATGGTGGCTAGTCAGAGAATGATGGCATGTAGGTTACATCCACTTATAAGAGTGTTCCTGTTGAGGTGGAGCTAGGCAGAAAAGTATTGTCTCAAATTAAAAATCAGTATAGAGGGCCGACAGTTTAGACAGATGTGCAGAAGCAGCCATAGACATCAGGCTGAGATGTGCTAGTGGGAGTAGCTTTACACAAGCCCCAGCATACTATTAGGAGACCAGTCAGATATGATATTGATGATGTTATCTCTTATGCACTCATCACTACTAATGGAGATCCAGAGAATTATATAGAGGCCATGGAGAGTGAGGATCATGATTCATGTATGCAGGCCATGATGGAGGAGATAGAATCACTTGAGAAGAATCAGACATGATAGCTGATGGATCTTCCAGAGGGTGCTCGATCTATTGGCTCAAAGTGGGTGTTTACAAAGAAAGAAGCACCTTCAGAACAAGATGGAGTCAGATTCAAAGCAAGGCTGGTAGCAAAGGGATACTCACAAAGGGAAGGGATTGACTACATAGAAATTTTCTCTCCTGTGATGCGTCATACATCTATTCGAGTTTTGCTGTCACTAGTGGCACAGCATAACATGAAATTGAAATAGATAGATGTGAAGACGGCCTTCCTTCATGAGACTTTGGAGGAAAGAATCTACATGAAGCAGCCAGATAGTTTCATGGAGATGGGATAGGAAGAAAAGGTGTGTTTATTCAGGAATTCTTTGTATGGCTTGAAACAATCCCCTCATCAGTGATATCAAAGGTTTGATAGCTTTGTCTTGAGCCTGAGTTTCAGCAGATATGAACATGATTATTGTATCTACGTCAAGGATGTAGATGAGGAGGATGCTCTATACCTGTTATTATATGTAGATGATATACTCATAGCTAGTAGAAGCATGGATGTTGTGAAAAGATTGAAAAAGGCATGATCATCTGAATTTGAGATGAAAGATTTGGATCCAGCTGAGAAAATTCTTAGAATGAAGATTTGCAGAGATAGATGCAAAGAAGTGCTCCATTTATTATAAGAAAAGTATATCCAAAAGATTCTGAAGAGGTTTGGGATGGAGAAGGCCAAACCTATAGAGATGCCATTGCCGAGCCATATGTCTCTCTCCAAATTATAGTGCTCCCAGTCAAAAGAGAAGAGAGAGTATATGAAATGAGTCCTTTATGCAAATGCTGTAGGTAGTGTGATTTATACTATGGTGTGCTGTAGACTAGATATAGCACATGCTATGAGCATAGTTAGTAGATACATGGCTAACCCTAGGAAGGAACACTGGAAAGCATTGAAATGGATATTGAGATATTTGCATGAAATAAAGGATTATGGTTTGATGTTTGGTGGACAGTCGGAAGGATTTGGAGAATAATCTGTGAAGATGTATGAAGGTTTAGATCCTTTAGAAGGGTTTGTTGATGCAAATTATGCTGGTGATCTTGATACAAGGAGGTCTACTACTGGATATCTCTTCTATGTATATGGTGGATCGGTGTCTTGGAGATCAACCCTTTAGTCAATCACGGCCTTGTCTACCACAGAGGCCGAGTACATTAGGATAACAGAGGTTGCAAAGGAAGCCCTTTGGCCTAGGAGGCTGATTGATGAGTTGGAGGTGGAACAGAGCAAGGTTATACTATTTAGTGATAGTCAGAGTGCTCTATTGTTGGCACAGAATCTAGTCTATCATGCACGCACAAAGTATATAGACGTAAGGTACCACAGGATCAGAGAGCTAGTGGAGAAAGATAAAGTGGAACTGATAAAGGTCCATACCAAGGAGAATCAGTTTGATGCACTCACGAAGGTACTCCCTAGAGATAGCTTTTAGAGATGTGTGGCACGGTTGGATTTGTTGAGAAGAGATGAGTTCACAAGGACTTGGAAGCACCAAGATGGAGAATGTGAGTTCAGAAGTGGCACTCCCAAGTCTTGAAAACATGAGGAGATAGATTATGAAAAGATGGAAGCGAGCCGAAAGAAGAATCAGTGTCAATAGTAAAGTTTAGAAACTAGGTCGGCTCACTCTAAGACTGAGCCAGCTCAGTTGAAAACTAGGTCAGCTCAGTCCAGGATTGGATTGGCTAGGTCTTAGAGAAAAATTTAGATAGAGAGCAGCATTTTTGGATTGTTGGCATGGTACACAACTGGATTGGCTCACTCTAGGACTGAGCCGACTCAGTCACAGGTTAGCCGACTCAGTTTGAAACTGGGCCAGCTCAGTTTTCATGGGTTATTATTTTATGTACGTGGATTGTTTGGATTTGAAGAGTTTTTCTATGAGCTTGGGATTGATCCTTTATAAAGTATATATACTGAAAATAGGTCAAGATTGTAAAAGTGTTGAAATATATTGAATAAAAGCTTTTTTCTCCTAAAAATCTCTTCTTCTCTTCTTCATTTCTTGATTTATTTGATCGTGCTTCCATAGAGATCTCTAAGAAGTACTTTCTTGATTGCTTGGCTAATCACTGGTGGCCACGTTGATCCATGTGGGAAGAGTGCATATTCTCAATATAAAAATCACTAGCGGTATCCAATACCCAAGCATTACTGGCTGAATTACTTAATAAAAATGCTATATGTATCATGTACATATCTTTTTGTGCTACATTTTTCTTTATTTTTGTAAGATAACTCTTGCAATTCTTCTTCCAATGTCCCATCTTGCTATAGTGATAATAGGTCATATCTACAGGGACATTCTTTGCCTTCTTCTTAAAGGTGCTTCTTTTAGGATTCAACTTATTTCTTTTTTTTGAACCCTTCCTGCCAGTCTTCTTCTTGTCCATCATCAAAAATGGATCTTTTTCTCCCTTGATGTGATTTTTTGATACTTTTAACATATTTAGTAGCTCTAGTGGGAAAGTATCCAGTTTGTTCATGTGATAATTCACTATTAACTGAGAGAAGAAGTCTGAGAGGGACTGTAGTATGAGATCCTATCTGAGTTCTGCATCCATGGCAAAACCTAATTGACCAATCTACTGATTAAGTCCATTAGTTTAAGCACATGGTTCTGAACCCGAGTTTTCTCAGCTATTCAAGTTTGAAATAATTGCTTTGATAATTCATATATAGCAGTCCGGCTCTGTTCTCTATAAAGCACTTTTAGATTGAGCAATATGGAGGAAGTATCCATACTTTCATGTTGCCTCTATAATTTATTACTCATCGAGGCCAATATGATATATTTAACAATTGTACTATCATTTTGCCACATCTTATATATGGCATTCTTCTCCTCAGAAGCATCTTCACTGATCGGACTTAGGTCAGCAATATCTAGAACATAAGATAGCTTCTCTTGCGCAAGTACTATGTGCAAGTTTGTCAACTAATCCATGTAATTGGGATCAATCAATTTATTTATCTCAAGAATGCATTGCAATAAGAGTGAAAAAGCCATTTATGTAGATATTTTAATCTACATAAAATAAAAATACTAATATAAGCAGACCACTCAAAATGACATGTATAACTAGATGAGGTCTTTTATTTTAGTTATTACTTCCACTATTTTATCATATACCATAGCCCTTCCTATGGTATATGAGAAAATCCTAGACCGGTTTCTTAGTGAGGTTGAGATCCTTATCCCTTAAGAAAGTCTTATGGATAGTATAACAAATTTTAATAAGTTCAAAGATAAGAAAATCTATCCAATTGCATTTTCATGCAATTCTCAACATAACCTGCCTCTAAAATATTTATAGTCTTGTGGATAGCACAACAAACTATAATATTTTAGTTAAGTCAAACCCTTCATTTCCAAATAGTCATATTTAAAATTAATATTGCTCTTGTAATAGCACAACAAAGCAATAATAAATAAAATATATCATAAGCATTTTAAATGTACCAAGATATTATTATATCAATCTCAAAAGTAAATCTTGTGGATAGCACAACAAACTTACTATGGTTCATGAGATAATAATCATCTTAGCATGAAGGAAAGCATTTGTAGTGTTTTTGATCAATATGCATTTCCATTCAAGATTTTAATTGAATCAAATTGGCCAAGTAAGTGGAAGAGAGGTGGAAGGTCCCCCGTTCTTGCCTTAGATACCTATTAAAATTAGCTAGGTAAGTAACAGATCCAATTAATAAACCATGTTCTCTTTACCTTCCTAGAACCACTTTTCTAGGCACCAATTGACTAAATTATGTCAAGAATGGATTTGCTTTTGATCTTTAACACTATAAGTTAATATAATTTTTAAGAGGATTTTAAAGATCTCATGCATCCTTAAAAATATTAAAACATGCATCTATATGCTATGCCAGGTGAAATATATAAAGCATTCATCATTCTAGAACAACTTTATAGCATAACGGATATGTGCCGATATGTTAGGACAACCTTATAATCAGAATGATGAATTGGTGCATTATACATCATAATATCTAATTTAAAATATTGCAAAAGGATGCATAATTAAAAATTATATCAATTGAAAACGTGGTCATATAACATGACATGTTATATTATCATGATCATAAGACATGTAATATATGTACCAATCATATCATGCTTTAAATCACTATTAAAAGCATTCATGTATATGATTGAACCATGCAAGATATGGATCTGATACAACTGTAGGGTTTGATTGACATGGCGGAAGCATTGGATTTCAAAAATTTTGATTTATCAAATCCTAAACCTTAGGACCAACCTTAATATAATTTGATCACATACATGCATAAGATATAAAATTAAATAATATACCCTTAATAATCTGATTTGGTGATGATATATTTTCATGAAGCGCCCACGTGTTCACCCTCTAATAGTAATCCACATGAGAATTTATTTCAAGAATAATTTCTCTCGAAGCCTTGCTTGCTGAATTCTAATCTAAAATTCTTTAGCCTTTCTTCTTCCTTCTTTCTTCTAATTTATTCTTTCTTTTTATTCTCTCTTATCCTTCTTAAATAATCTTCCTAACCCTTGTCTTAATTAAGATTTCTTGTATTGGTTAAGATGTTGTCTAGAGGAAGACTCCTTGTCTTACCAATACTTTATCTAAAAAAAAGGAAGAAAGAATTTTAAGATAAGCTTCTGAATTTGGAATGCTCGACACCTCTCATCTATATCCAATTTATAGATCCAGATGAGGTGCCAATAACATCCATTCCCAAGCACTTATTAGCCATTCAAAAGAAGTATTAGGGGGCCAGACAAGTTCCTTAATGTAGAAGGATACTTGGAGGCGCCTAGAAATCATGTAAGACGTGGTTTTTGCTTCCAGAATATCGTATATACGACACCCCATAATTTATTCTAAATTTTATTTGATTTTTCTTTTTGATATGGCATGGATAAGGAGAGAGAATATTAGATAAGTGGCGCCAACCAAGAGCCTTCAAGCAGAAGGACTCTTGGGTGCCAATAATCTAAGACTACACGACTCTTTGCGTAGTTTTCTCGAGAGAAAAATTTCTTGTGTCCAAGGCTTTGATCAGTCAATAATAGTAGGCAGCATGAATGAGAGAGAGTCCCAGGGGGTGTTTACCTAGTCAAAGCCCCAAATTGAAAGGACTTTTAGTCCTCTTATGCGCCAAATAAAATCCATGCGCCATAACTTTTGTGCGCCACATGATGGAAGAAAACCAGGTGCCTAGAACTCTTCATAAATGAGTCCAAATGATGCCAAGTGGCACCCATCTGATGGATAGCCCTTTTAGCCTAACCACATTTCTGATTTAAATAAAATTGGTTAGCTAAAAGTGCAAGGATTCAAATCAAAACTGACTTGGCAATGAATTAGGTTAGCCAATATGTGCTAACATGCCAATTAGCTACCTAATTAGGATCCATTGGTCCTAAAATTAATTCTTGACCAATTACTTCATGTGTGTGACCCATTAGACTCCATATCTAGCTAGTAGTAGGGTTGAGTGCATCTTATTCTAATCTGATTAGACTCAATCTCAATCGATTAGGATTAATGCTGACTCAATTTCACCAATTAGAAGAGATCTAATTGAGGATCGAATTAATCTTATTAATTTAATTAAATCTACAAGTTAAGATTGATGTCTAGCAATGTATCATAACTATCTAGAAGATGTAAAATTTGATAAAAATAATAAATATATCCTTCAGTGGTAGGTACTCATGCAATTCAATCCCTCAATCATCTTACATCCCGAATATGTTTATGAGGATGGATAAATGTCAAACTCAAATACATATTCATGTCAATTCTCCATCAATCAATGATAACTCTAATGAATGATTAGAAATTCCATCTAATGTTCATTCTACTGTAGCCAAAGTTTTACTGAGTTATCAATAGATGATAATACATAGAATGTTATCTTCTCTTACTAAGAGTGATCGATTTCTTATTGACCTACTCATTACCTTCATGCACACTTGACCATATCCATAACATCCAGTTCATGACTTAATATCATGATTGAGTATGAACAAAAAAAATGGGCTTATGTACATAAGATACCATGGTGATCTCAGGTCTAAGGATCACTTGCATAACTCCAACTTAGAGAACTATCTTCTAACATACAAGTAAGGTTTCATAACATGTTCTCTTTAGCAAGTCAATTCAGTGAACTCATCCCTCGATGAGCATCCACATCCTTATATTAGTATTCCCAGATAAGTATCTTGTGAGATCCGCCATCCTCTCCATCGAGCATATATAGGATGTACAAGTATCTTGTGAGGTCTGCCATCCTTTCTTCCACCCCATACAACGGATTTGGAAGTCCCAATTCTCTTGTAAATTAAGCTAAAATAATCTTTGGTGATATTTCAAATACATCCATAACCTGCAATCAACACTTCAAATTAATTGTTGCCATAGAATCATTTGTAAGAACATCATAATTCATTTAATAATACTCACATTGTCAATGTCCATACTATCTTAACATTTGAGTTCATCTTAACTTCTTTTAACTTGAGACTTTAGATTATAAACTTATAAATTCTGAATTTTTTTTTAACACCTCACAACCCTTAACAATTGTCATCTGACTCTTTATTCATCGCAAGTCATTAAACCATACCAGCACATATTTTACACATATATGCAATGCTTAGCTCAAATAAGAAATATAAGAATGTACATACTTCACTTACTTCAGAAGCTGCCAACATTGTAAACATACTTGCTAAATTCAAGCTCATTAACCAAATACCCAATTAATCATGAGATAGAGCTACTAACAATTTATTGTACCACAAGAAATTGCATTTAAACCCTTGTCTTCCAACTCAAGCTGGTGCTTATATAAATTTAAACTAAAGTATCTAACTCATACCTGTTTTCCACATTAAATGTACTTATATTACTTGTTATCCTTTTTACTTAGACCTATCCTGATTATTGGTATTAGTCCTCACTATACTTTCTTGCACATTAGTAATTGACATATTGAACTTTGATTTGATTTATCTATCAATCAGGTCATCTCCAAAATAACTCAACTCACATTATACTAATCCTTACCTTTGGCTCATCTCTATAAATCATAAATCTTTGATCTAGCTTAGGTCCATCCCTTCTATTCATAAACCTTTACCGATCTCCAATAACCATAAACTATTTCTTATCTTTGTTGACTACAAACTTTTGCTCATCGCTGCTGATTATAAACTTTAACTCATCACTAGTATTGATTATAAAAATACCTGCTCTGATCATCAACTTAACCTTGCTTGTCTCATCAACTAAACCTTGCATATGTCTGTAAACCATTAAACCTTCGCTATAACTTAAGTCCATCTCTACTATTTATAACCCACTTCTTATGCTTACTGATTATAAACTTTTGTTCATCTTTATTGATCATAAACCCTTGCTGATCTCCATTAACCCCAACCATTACTTATACCATTAATTATAAACCTTTATTTACTTCTGCTAATTATAAAGCTTTACTCATATCATAGGTGAACTCTTGCTCATATCAACAATTACACCCTGCTCATCCCAATAAAATATTAATCTTGCTTTGACCATCAATTAAACCTTACTTATATCATCAATTAAATCTTGCTTATCTCTGTAAACCATTAAACCTTGCATAGCTCTGTAAACCATTAAACTTTTGCTCACATCATCAATTAAACTTTACTTATCTCAATAAACCATTAACCATTGCCTTTGATACCAAACATATACTTCCTACTAACCTTTACTTATCTCCGCTAATCTTAAACCATGCTATGATACCACACATGTAACACCCCACCCCTAACTAGCTACGGGTGATGGTGCCACACCCCACCCTTATTTAAAGATTAGAAGTTGTACTTTATTCTTAAATAAGAGCTAAGGAGAAATCTAAGCTATTGCTAAACTACAATATCACTTAAACCTGCTCAAACAATTATCTTGATCAATTATTCCAACAATCACACTTTGAACATACAATTCATAAACAAAATACACTTAACAATCTCTACAAAATATACTTAACAATCTCTACAAATACACCTCACACTACTCTGATATCAAATATGAATACATCACCAAAATGATACTCCATTTACAAATTATCACACTTAGCTCATATACATAAACATCTCTAATACCTTCTCCTCACATGCAACATCTACTGCTCAAATCTTGAAATAGAACAAAGGTGAGGGGTGAGACTTGGAGAATTCTCAGTGAGTGAATAAACAATCTAACAATGAAGAAGAAGAAGACATAGCTGAAATATTCATTATTATAATATATAACATATATTTCTAATATACTTTCAAATATGAGTAAACCAAATAAGAACAAAATCATAAATAAATCATATTGCTGAAAGAAAGCTTTGCTAAGCTAAAATAAGTTTACTGGACTGATAAAATTTACTGAGCCAAAAGAATTCTGCTGAACTAAATACACCCATTTTTTTCTTTTTTGAATAATGCTGATGGCTGTGGCTGACTATCCCTAGCGCATCCCTACCGTGGGTAGTCAACACATAGTATGAATATGAATGTTGCTGAATAAGAATGCTGCGGAAATAAAGCCTCACTGGACATTCTGATACACTACCAAGCTATACTGTTCATTCTGATATACTGCTGAACCATGCTGAACCTTATATTGCAAGGAGGTGCTGGCTGCTATATGCTACATGACATGCTATGCTGTGTATTCTTTCAAAAGCTGTCACTTAATAAACTTTCAAATGCTGATAAACTAATTTAAAAATATTCCATGCAAGATATAAGCTAAGTAGTAAAACTTTTGTGCATATTTCTATTTTCATTCATATGAAAATGAATATGATTTTCATATAAGAAAGAGAATACCAAAGCTAGATAAGAAAATCAACTCACTTCAATTGGCTACCAGTTACTTGGTTTATTCAAAACACCTTTCCGTCTCTTTTTTTTCTATATTATCAATAAACACTAATTAAAACTCAAACCATGTGATTCAAAATTAGAACTACACTTATTTTCTTTAATACCCTTTCTTTGGTCTTTCAACTATTCACTTCCACTTTATCTTGATTGCCTTAGTTTAGGTTTAACTATACTTCTACATAACTCAGGGATTTCAATCATTTAAACTATATTTCTATTCTCATAATTGATTTCAAATTTAACTAAAATCATTTCAAAACATAGCTAAACCATTTAAATAATTTCAGCATCATAGGCAATTTAATTTATCTTCAAACTCCATTTAAACCATAAAATATAACTTACTAAGCCCTCAAATCTGATAATAAAGATTGAAAACTCGATTTAGAAATCAAAATCCTCACCTCAACTAATAAAATCCTACTGCTAGCTAAATAGGTTTCCTTGCTTTCTTAATTTCAGAACCTTTCCTCTTTCTTCACCTTATTTATCACCAAATCTTTTTATTTCCTAACTGATCCTCCCTTATTTTGACTGAGAGCAAGACCCCCTTCAGCTCCCTTCTCTTCTCTTTTCTCTTCTATTTAGCTAAAGAACTCAGAATAGCATACCAAAAGAAAATTGGTGTTTTTTATCTGGCAAAAGGTGTCACCCTATTAAGAAGCCAACACATACCTCTCTCTCTCTTTTGATTACATGGCATACTCTAAGAAAGTCAGTTGTTAAGTTATTTTTTTCCAAAAATCCATTTAAAGCACCACCTTTAAAGCTTCACGGCCAATACCACTTTTTTGTTCCCACTGACTGAGCTGGCTTGATTCCAACTTAAGCCGGCTCGATTGATAGCTGAGCCAGCTCTTTCAGGAATCAGACTGGCTCTCTCAGAAAAATTGAACATTCATTTCTGCAGCCTAAGACTCGGGCTGGCTCGATTTCAATTCAGGTTAGCTCGGATATCAGAATTTCAAAAATTCTATTTTTCATATTCTACTCACAGTTTTACTTAAAACTCTGCTTATTTATATTTCTTTACTCTTCATTAACTTTAAAACATAAATATAAATAAGAAACAATCCTCTATTTAGATTCAATAAAAATACCAGAAAAAGCAAAATCCTCATGATTGAGATACCAAAATTTAGGTTCTAACTTAAATTCTCCAAACTCAAAACTTTTGAAACTTTCTTACTTTAGAATGCATAGGTTAAAGGATCTCTAAAATTCATTAAAAATCACTTATTGACTCACCAACATCTAGAAATCAATTATCGATACTTTTTGTTGCATGAAAATATATATTTTATATAGCTCCCCATACAGGTGCTGGCTCTCATACTTAAAAAATTTTCAGGACTCGTAATGATAGATAGTCATAATTTGCACTCAAATCGCTTCAACAAACCATAAATAAATTATCATGCCATACATACATGAACATAAATCTTTTAATTTCTTATTTTGTTGGTCCGGGATGTTACAATTCCACCCTCCTTAAAATAAATTTCGCTCCCAAAATTTGCACTTTCAACTCTGAGTACTCTTTGAATTTCAGATCACTTTGATTATCTTAACATTCATTCTTTTGAATTCTAAAGCATCCTTTAATTTAACTTATCATACTTGCAAGTCTTACATGCATAACTTTAGTTTCCTTCTTACCATAATTTCAAAACCTTCATTCAAGAGTAATTACTTAATTCTTACATATCCATATCTACATCATTTAGTTACATACTTCATGAAGGTAATTCAACTTTTTGAAGTTCGCTACTAATCATACTATTTTCCAAAGAATCTTCAGTTCTATATTTGCATCACTGATATTAAATCAAAAATATTAAATACTTATGATTCTAATCCTTCATAGCAACATGCATAGTTATACTATTTTCCACATACATAAATATTACCTTGAATTTTTTTGACATAAACTAATGCTTAAATAAATTCAACTTAAAATATTGCCACTTATTAGATATATTTGATTCAAATAATATTAAACCATACCTTTGTTGACTCCTCTTTTCCTCCTAACTTCAATTTTCTCTAGAAAAAGATTTTGTATCTGGAAGAAGTCCTTCTCCCAATCTTCTCACCTGCTGCTCCAAGACAGAACGTTGATCCAGACTCCTATTCATGTCTCTCATTACATCATATTTCCACCTTAACTACTGAAGTTCTGCATTTACAACATATTATACTTTAATCTTGTTCTTTGAAATAATTGCTTATACTCTTTTATATCCTCATAATTTACATTTTGAACTTCAAAATTAAAATGATGCTTTAAGTCATTTCGAGCACAGACAGCCGCTTGCTCTTTTGATTTTTCTTGATCTACATCTAGAGGACCTATAGATCTGTATGTTTCATAGGGTTGCTCTCCTCTATTAATTATTATCTTTACATATGCTCTTACATACTTTCCTCCCCTTTCTTCCACCCCATACAATGGATCTGGAAGTCCCAATTTTCTTGTAATTTTAGCTAAAATAATCTTTGGGGATATTTCAATTACATCCATAACATGCAATCAACACTTCCAATTAATTGCTACCATAGAATCATTTGTAAGAACATCATAATTCATTTAATAATACTCATATTGTCAATGTCCACACTATCTTAACATTTGAGTTCATCTTAACTTCTTTTAACCTGAAACTTTAGATTATAAACTTATAAATTCTATTTTTTTTTTTTAAAACCTCACAACCCTTAACAATTGTCATCTGACTCTTTATTTATCGCTATTCACTAAACCATACAAGCACATATTTTACACATATATGCAATGCTTAGCTCAAATAAGAAATATAAGAATGCACATACTTCACTTACTTCAGAAGCTGTCAACATTGTAAACATACTTGCTCAATTCATGCTCGTTAACCGAATACCAAATTAATCATGAGATAGAGCTACTAACAATTTATTGTATGACAAGAAATTGCATTTAAGCCCTTGTCTTCCAATTCAAGCTTATGCTTATATAAATTCAAACTAAACTATCTAACTCATACCTGTTTTCCACATTAAATGTACTTGCATTACTTATTATCCTTTTTACTTAGACCTATCTTGATCATTGGTATTAGTCTTCACTTTACTTTCTTGCACATTAGTAATTGACATATTGAACTTTGATTCGATTTATCTATCAATCAGGTCATCTCCAAAATCACTCGACTCGCATTATACTAATCCTTACCTTTGGCTCATCTCTACAAATCATAAACCTTTGCTCTGACTTAGGTCCATCCCTTCTATTCATAAACCATTACTGATCTCCAATAATCTTAAACTATTTCTTATCTTTGCTGGTTATAAATTTTTGCTCATTGCTGGCGATCATTCTTGCTCTGATCATCAACTTAACCTTGCTTGTCTCATTAATTAAACCTTTCATATGTCTGTAAACCATTAAACCTTTGCTCTAATTTAAGTCCATCTCTACTATTCATAACCCACTTCTTATGCTTACTGATTATAAACTTTTGTTCATCTTTATTGATCATAAACCCTTGCTGATCTCCATTAACCCCAACCATTACTTATACCATTAATTATAAACCTTTGTTTACTTCTATTGATTATAAAGCTTTAGTCATATCATCAGGTGAACTCTTGCTCATATCAACAATTACACCCTGCTCATCCCAATAAACTATTAATCTTGCTCTAACCATCAATTAAACCTTACTTATATCATCAATTAAATCTTGCTTATCTTAAACTAAATCTTGCTTATCTCTGTAAACCATTAAACCTTGCTTAGCTCTGTAAATCATTAAGCTTTTGCTCACATCATTAATTAAAATTTTCTTATCTTAATAAACCATTATATAACCTTTGCTTTCGATACCAAACATATACTTCCTACTAACCTTTACTTATCATCACTGATCTTAAACCATGCTCTGATACCACACATGTAACACCCCACCCCTAACAAGCTATAGGTGATGGTGCCACATCCCATCCTTATCTAAAGGTAAGAAGTTGTACTTTACCCTTAAACAAGAGCTAAGGAAAAATCTAAGCTATAGCTAAACTACAATATTACTTAAACCTGCTCAAACAATTATCTTGATTAATTATTCCAACAATCACACTCTGAACATACAATTCATAAACAAAATACACTTAACAATCTCTACAAAATAAACTTAACAATCTCTACAAATACACCTCACCTTACTCTGATATCAAATATAAATACATCACCAAAATGATACTTCATTTATAAATTATCACACTTAGCTTATATACATAAACATCTCTAATACCTTCTCCTCACAAGCAACATCTACTGCTTAAATCCTGAAATAGAACAAAGATTAGAGGTGAGACTTGGGAAAGTCTCAATGAGCGGATAAACAATCTAACAATGGAGAAGAAGAAGATAGCTGAAATATTCATTGTTATAATATATATCATATATTTCTGGTATACTTTCAAATATGAGTAAACCAAACAGGAATAAAACCATAAATAAATCATTTTGCTAAAAGAAGGCTTTGCTGAGCTAAAATAAGTTTACTGGGTTGATAAAATCTATTGAGCCACAAGAATTCTGCTGAACTAAATACACCCATTTTTCTCTTTTCTGAATAATGCTGGTGGCTATGGCTAACTACCCCAGCACACCCCTACCATGGATAGTCGACACATAGTATGAATGTGAATGCTGCTGAATATGAATGTTGCTAAAATAAAGCTCCACTGGGTATTCTGATACACTGCCAAGCTATACTGATCATTCAGATATACTGCTGAACCATGCTGAACCTTATATCGCAAGGAGGTGCCGACTGCTATATGCTGCATGACATGCTATGCTACGCATTCTTTTAAAAGCTAACACTGAATAAACTTTCAAATGCTGATAAACTGATTTAAAAACATCCAAGCAAGATATAAGCTAAGTAGTAAAACGTTTGTCCATATTCCTATTTTCATTCATATAGAAATGAATATGATTTTCATATATAAGAAATTGAATACCAAAGCTAGATAAAAAAATCCACTCACATCAACTGGCTACCAGCTACTTGATTTATTCAAAGCACCTTTCCAGCTCTTTTTTTTTCTATATTATCAATACACTGATTAAAACCCATACCATGTAATTCAAAATCAGAACTGCACTTATTTTGCTTTAATACCCTTTCTTTGGTCTTTCAACTATTCACTTCCACTTTATGTTGATTGTCTTAGTTTAGGTTTAACTAAACTTTTACATAACTCAGGGATTTCAATCATTTAAACTATATTTCTATTCTCATAATTGATTTCAAATTCAACTAATATCATTTCAAAACATAGCTAAATTATTTAAATAATTTCAGCATCATAAGCAATTTAATTTATCTTCAAACTCCATTTAAACCATAAAAATTAACTTACTAAGCCCTCAAAGTCCGATAAAAAAGATTGAAAACTCAATTTAGAAATCAAAATCCTCACCTCAACTAATAAAATCCTGTTGCCAGCCAAATAGGTTTCCTTGCTTCCAGCCAAACAGGTTTCCTCGCACTTTTTCTCTTTCTTCATCTTGTTTATCACCAAATCTCTCTATTCCCTAACTAATCCTTCCATATTTTGATTGAGAACAAGACCCCCTTCAGCTCCCTTCTCTTCTCTTTTTTTTTTCTGTTTAGCTAAAGAACTCAGAACAGCAGATCAAAAGGAAATTGGTGGTTTTTATCTAGGAAAAAAAATAGAATTTACTTGGTGTCACCCTATCAAGAAGCCAACACACACCTCTCTCTCTCTTGTGATTATATGGCACACTCTAAGGAAGCCAGCTGTTAAGTTATTTTCTCAAAAATTCATTTAAAATACCATCTTTAAAGCTTCACAGCCAGTACCACTTTTCTATTCCTGCTAATCGAGCTGGCTCGATTCTAACTCGGGCTGGCTCGATTGATAGCCAAGCCAGCTCTCTCAGGAATTGGGCTTACTCTCTCAGAAAAATAAAATATTTATTTCTGCAGCCTAAGACTCGGGCTGGCTTGATTTCAATTTGGATCAGTTCGAATATCAGGATTTCAAAAATTCTATTTTTTATACTCTGCTCACAGCTTTACTCAAAACTCTACTTATTTACATATCTTTACTCTCCATTAACTTTAAAATATAAATATAAATAAGAACCAACCTCCTATTTAGTTTCAATAAAAATACCAAAAAAATCAAAATTCTCAAGAATGAGATACCAAAATTTAGGTTCTAGCTAAAATTCTCCAAACTCGTAACTTTTGAAACTTTCTTACTTCAGAATGCATAGGTTAAAGGGTATCCAAAATTTATTAAAAATCACTTGTTGACTCACCAACATCTAGAAATTAATTATCGATACTTTTTATTCTAAGAAAATACATATTTTATATAGCTCTCGCTAGCTCTCAGACTTAAAAAATTTTTAGAATTTATAATGATAGATAGTCATAATTTGCACTAAAATTACTTTAACATACCATAAATAAATTATCATGCCATACATACATGAATGTAAATCTTTTAATTTCTTATTTTGCTTGTCCAGGATGTTACAAAAACTTCCTAAACCCTAACTCTAGCTAAGAGTGGGCAGCATGAGGGTCCTGGCATCCAGGTTTCACATGCACAACCCTATTGTGCATGGAGAATAGGGGGCAGTAACTAGGGCGCCTAGGCGCAAGGGATGGTGTAGTCCAATTGGACTCTTTTGATTCTCATCTAATTTGGCTCAAATCAAACCAATTTTGATTAGACCCAAATATATGAGTTAACCTAATCTAATTAGGCTTTTAATTTTTTGATCAAATCAAGAATTAATTGAGTTCAAGATCTGATTAAATCAGATACTCATTTTTCTTAGCAATTAGGTCATCCAATAACGTAATTGGGTTAGACCTAATTGAATCCAATTCAATTAGTTTTGATCTAATCTTCATAACTCAATCAAATTGAGTTAATTAATAATTTAATTATTAATTAATTTTTTTAATTAATTATATTAGATTAATTATTAGTCACATTGATTATTGAATCCTAAAATAATTCTTAATCATTGATCAGCCATCTGATCGGATCTAAACTGTTGTATGTATGATCCCATATGTTTGAACACTAAGTCGATAGCATAGGAACAAGCTTTTTGTACCAATCGAAGTGACCATCTAGCTATGGTACCCGATGATCAGATAAAGTCGAATGTAGTGAAGCAACATCCATATCTTACTAGAATATGATTATCGTATATTTCACCCCCTTGATCAATAATGCTCAAAAAAATATCAGAGTTAACTATCAACTCTTGATCAGTAATCCTTATAGTATCTCAATCTACTAAATTTCGTGACTCTCACAAGGACTATTCCGATTAAGATTTTGCTAAATTAAAATATTTTAAGACATTCTCTCTAATTTTACTTAGAGTGGTCAATTTTCATCTTGACTCATGCATCGACTTAACAAGTACTTAACTGCACCTAGAAACCTTCCGTCATTAAATTAAAAATTTAGATAGTCCAATACCAAAGTACGATAAGTTGCTTGTAAGTTACTTATGGTGATCTCAGATTAAAGGGATAGTTATATTTATATCCTCTTGGATAACGCTCTTGACAGCAAAGTGCTCGGAATGGTTACATTCAGTGTAGATCAATATCCCACCTGTATACCATACCAATATCAACATACTTCTTGATTAAGAGAACAACCAATTCATATGGCACACAACGATCTATACTTGATATAATTATTATCCTTATTAATAATGTATCATTTGATTACGAACAAATTTAAGAACCACATAATAAATCCTCTTTTATCATATTTGAAATAGTTCTAAAGACTTTTATCATAACAATGGAGTTTGATTAAGAAGATGTATAATTTTATGATGAAATATACCAAATAATTTTTATTAATGAATGATTCATATATATTTATAAGAGTGATCTCAATCATCTACAAGCTAGATGATTGGATTTGGGACACAATTTCCAACAAAAGACTTGATACCTTTCTCTGACAACTAATCTAGAATTTAACAAACTAATCAAAATTAGTTAGCATATCAGTTATTGGTTCTCTAGTTACTTTCTGTAAAAGCTATGCTTTAGAATTTGCATTTCAACTAGGACTATTGATTTTGCTTTATGGTAGTGTTTGGCGATCCAAATGGAATCACTAGTGATCCGAATCATATGATGATCTGATTACTAGTAATCTAAGATCACTGCATTTGGTAGGCATGTATGCTCCAGTGATTAAAAATCCTTAAGTATCCACGAGTGATCTGTTTGGTATTCAATCGGCATCCAAGATCACTGATCATATAATACCAAAATTACTCATAATATATTTCATAAAAATATATTTATTAATCATATATAATATATTATAAATAAAAAGTTATTATATTTATTAATATATTAATAATTAATAGATTCTATAAAATATATTTATTAGTCCTATAAATTATTAATCCTATAAAAGTATAATAATTATTCTTATAAAATTAATATTTTTATTTCTACTTATAATATATTATTTATTAATATGAATATTTATTTTATTTGAAAAAATAAGATAAATAGAAGTAATATATTAAATTTTTTATTATATAAATATAAAGCATAATAAGATATTTTTACTCTAATTTAAAATTATTATTGAATTATAATATGATAATGATATGATTAATAATATATTTTTATGATAATAATTTGCTAGACTAAAAGATATTTTTATCCTTATATTTTAGTCCAAGATCACTATCTGGGGGTAATCTTAGATTTCTGACCTCGAAGATGGGTTTTCCATCATTGGATTAGGAGATAATTTGAGGAGTAAGGGTGATTTAAAATTATCGCCTTATAGGATTACTATAATATAACCAAACATGATGATCTCATCACCTCTATTCATATCATTCTTGATCTTGAATAGATCATCCTATACCAAATGCCCTATATATATCAAACTTGTGTAACACGGCTGAACTTATAGGAATTCATGAATTTTTTGTGGCTGGAATTAGCATGTTGTCATGATGCTCATTGTATGTGGACTTGTCCTTTTCTAGTATTGACCATATGTCCTAGGCAATGAGTCGATAGCATCTAGATAAGGATCAAACATATATCTACCATGCAATACGTTAGGTTCTAAAACCATTTAACTTATTTGATAAAAAAACAATATGATGTATTATGGTTAAAATTTATATTTATTAATTTAGTGATATTTTGTGTCTGCCTTCTAGTTTTCACCTCTTTTCTTAGATGAGAAGTTTAGTTTCAAAACTGGGAAGATGTCGTTTCCACCATATTTTTTAAGTTAAAAAAATCTATCACTGGAGCATGTCAAAATTAATTTTTATCTTATAATAAAAATAATATTTAGAATAATGAGATGATCTCCCTCTAACTTTTTGAGATATTTAGAAGCAAAAATAATTTTTTTTTCTTTTATTTTTATAAAACGTGGTCAGATACATCATCACCAAAAAGAGTACTTGTTGAAATAGTAAGAGTCACTCACCTATCATAAAAACATTTCTTTCTATCCTTATCAATGTCTAATTCACCCTTCTTTTTTTTGTTTATTTTACTGTTCTTCTTTTTGGTTCTCCAACTCTTTTCATTTGGGAATGGATTCTTCATGTCCCTTGTAGATTAAGATAAGTGAAGACATGACTTTGAATATTTTTGTAAGTAATGTTGGAAAAGAGATTCAAAAGTTTTCTTAATTTTTCTTCATATTAAAAGAGAAGCATGGCTAATTAATCAAATAAACCAAGCTTATAAAATGATCATTTGGATGCTAGAAGTCAAAGGTGAATGTAGACCGAATATTTATCCATATGGATCTATTTTCATATCCAAATTTATCGAGATATTGATAGAAATTTGAGTATCTGACTAATATTTATTTTATATTTATATTCATTAAAAAAAAATAGATATGGATATGGATAGACAACCATCCAATCCATATCCAAATATTCGACTCTACTTGTAGGCATATATAATTTTATGTAGCGCTCATAAATTTTAAAGAGAAATATACAACCATGTTAATATGCTATTAATTTGATTTATCATCTACTTAGTAATATCTTTGATTCTGTTGTTATGAAGTTTAATTATTCAGTTTATATTCATGTTTATGTCTATACTTTCAGTATTCCATTTATATCAATATCTATTTTAAACAAATATGGATATAAATTTTTGCATATAACTAATATCCATTTTCGAATCCACATTCATCAAACAAAACAAATATGGATATAGATATACTGATATGCAATCTATATCCGATTTGACTTCAATCTTACTAGAAGTATGGTAGGTTTGGTGAGCAGTACTCCTTAATTTTTAAAAGAATAGTTAAGAAAAAATATGTGTGAATTCAATAGTAGCAAAAGTATATATTGTATTATTTTGTTACATATATAAATAATAATGCACTTGATTAATTGCAAAGGCACAATGCACAAAATTCTAAGGATATATGGTTGTCAAAATAAAATCTTATAATTTAGATAATTATAGTAATTAACATGGAAGAGAGTTCTCTTTTTTCTTGGCTATAGTCTATGACTTTTATTATCGACCGCAAATTCTAGGATTAGACTCAACCAATATATTGAGACTTATGTTCTAGATCAGTGACTTGACATCCCTAATGAATATCAAGTAAAGAAATTTTTGGAAGAGTATATTTTCCTCACATGTAAAGAGAAAAGAGCAAAGTGGAGGCGTATATTGAGCTCAAACTAAGGGATTGAGAGTTGTTAGACCCTTTGACTAAAGGACAATTTCTTTACTCTAGCTCAAAAAATTTTCTTATGGATGATAGGATATAGACAAGATTTTGCAATGATCTTCATTATAATTTTGGAAAACATTATCTTTAACTATCACACTTTACAATATGATCAAGTTGGAATCATAAGATATTGACAAGATTTTGCAATGATCTTCATTACAATTTTGAAAAACATTATCTTTAACTTACACTTTGCAATATGATCGAGAATCCAGCCTGCCGAAGGAAATTTATGGGTCTTGAGAAGATTCTTCTTTGACCAGTAAATAATTATTTTAATTTAATATCTTGATAATTCACAAAGATCGCTAGACTTAATGTGGATCATTTTGGCCCCATAGAGTGAACTGAATAAGATTCAGAAACGAGATCCATCATTTGAAAAAATTGAATTATGTGCATATTTTAGAAGATCTTTAACTTATTTATATAATATTTGATTTAATATCTCTATTTTTCAAAATCAAGTAACTTTTCGAGCCCTACGTTGTAGCACGCCACAAGATCAAGATCAGGTTGTATATCCTTTGAGTCTCAAAAAGGATAGGTTAATGCAATTTTTTTTAGAAAAGATTTTGATTGGATATATTTTTCTATCTAAAAAGAATTAGGTGAATCAACTAAAGATAGAAGTCGATATTTACCTCATATAGAATTTAGTTTTATATAATTATTTCTACTAGCTATGTTTATTTCAGAAAAGCTATATCTTCTTTTAAGGAAGATAAGGAATCTGGCTTGCATTGAATAAGGATATATATCATTAGTATAAATAGGCTTTGTATCTTAGTTATATTATTTATGATGAAAGAAAAAGGGAACCTAAACCCTATTTTAATTTTATTATTATTATTCTTTTAAGACTCTTCTTTCCAATCGGATTATTTCGTGTCAATATGTATCCTCTGAATGTCTGACACAAGTAGCTTAGTTAATTCTGTTTGCTTGCAAGATATAGCAAGTCATATGATGTATTTGCATTAGCCAATAGTTGCAAACAAAAGGAGACCCATGTCTTACCTTCTTATTCCTTACAAAGTGAAAATTAAAAAAAGGAAAGAATATATATGGAACCAACAAAAAATTGACTGGCAATGTATTATAAGAAGATACACCATCTAAATCAAGAAGATTGTCTCGCAAAGTTTGTAAGAAATCATCGTTGCCTGCACGAAAACTCCACCCTGCCAAGTAAAATATTTGAACAGGCTTTTCTCATCAATTCGATCTTCTCGACAAGTGGCTACACTTAGAAGGTGACAGGCGTTTATCGTATGAGAATGATGTCTACAATAATAGAATACTCCAAATCTTAGCCGTCATTGCTCAATCTACATTATACGACGGCACGAGACATTTTATGTTATGAATTGACGAAGATAAGGCGTAGACACAAATACAGCTAAAAGTGCATTTGTTCTGGCGGTAGTGGGCTCCACCAAATAATTTATCCATCTTCAAGACACGCTGGCGACGCTGCTGGGTTTCGTAATTATGTCCCAACCGAGACTCAAACTTCATGTGCAGTGATTTGTTCTTGAGATTAGTCTACCTCCGTATCTCAAAGAAAATGTTAATTAATCAATTGTTAACAAAGAGAGATCAAAGAAACCGTCATAATATTTTAGTCTTATGATTCTAATAAACTCGATTTCATGTGCCAAAACCCGAGATTTTATGTGGTCCACTAACCGACGAGGTCTTGCTTATTGAACACTTATTCTCGGCATGAGATTAGCAGCAAAAATTAAGAAGAGAACCTCAAAGATTAAAGTATGACTAAATTTGATCAAATATGGATACTGATGGAATCGTCCTAGGTTCCGACACCCTCTAGTTTGATTTTTATATTGATCTCTTCAGTGGAGTCTAAGAGATCCTCTGACAGTCACATCTTGGTTTTCTAATGCATAACCCTTTATTTTGTAGTGGGAGGGCTCGTCGTTTTGGTGAAACCTCTTAGGAAACAATGAAAGATGCTAGTAAAATGCAAGTGGGGAAGCCTAAGGAGGGATCCTAGCTAATATAGTGGATTATAGGCTTTAAAAATATGCTCTGGTCAGAACATGTTCTAAATTGCAACTTGTGCATTTTAATAACATCAAAATTTACCGTTAACGTAATGATATCTTCTGTTTCCTGATAAATTATGAATTTGTTGAAAGATAATAACAAATGATTGAATCGTTGGTGAATATGTATGCCGCGGTTGTTATAATAACCTAGGTACAATCGCTTTCCAAGATTATTTGTTGCAACATGACCGATATTTTTGCTTTCTGTTCTTCATTTGAGACATGCTAATATCGTGTGGTCCATCCTCATATGGGATCCATAATTTTAAAATAAAATAAAACAGAAAAAGACATGGTGGTTTTAGGTCACGTATTGGTTAGGCAACAGTGGAGTTTGCATGGTGCGGCAAAAATAAAATAAAAATAAATAAATAAATAAATATATATATATATATATATATATTATTATTATTATTATTTTATTAAATGATCAGATGATTAATTATATCTTGATTTTGATGATAGTTTAGTATGTTATTTTCGACATCGAGAGCTACTTTGAAAAATCTTCTTTACTAATTATTTCAAGCATCCATATGACTGATAATATCTATTCTTTATTTATGTTTATTTTTGAAATCTATTTTATTGATGATAATTATTTTTATTATGAAGGCTAAGATTTGTTCTTGATGATATATTTATATAATTTTTAATTAATTTAGAAAAGATTTATAGTAATTCCATTATTTTAAATAGTAGAAGATTCACATTAGAATTATGATATCTCTTTTGTGGATTGATTGATTACTTTTTTGCTTATTAAATTATCTAATTTTATTATAGAGATTATTGTTACTTTATGATATCCTATTTAATCACACAAAGAGGCAAAAGAAGTTTGTAATATTATTATCCATGATTGTAATTTTTTCCAACAAAATGGTAAGCAAGGTTGTTACCGGTTGAATTTTCTTGTGTTGATTAAATAGAAGAATATATGGATTGAAATATGGTTAGACTTACATCTTCTAATTATTCAATTTGGAAGTTATGAACGGAAGATTTATTATTCTGCAAAGATTTATATAATCCCATTGAAAGAAATAGTACCAAACCAAATGAGAAAACTCAAAAAAAGTGGCAGAAAATAAATATGAAGATAGTTGGATTAATCAGGCAATAGATAGATGATAGTATGATAGTATTTTTCATCATATTGCTATGAAGACTAATATCCATATTTTATGAAAGAAATTGAAGAGCCTCTAAGAATGGAAGACTGCACAAAACAAAGCATTCATCATCAAAAAGCTTGTAAATACGAAGTATAAGGAGGGAAGTTCAGTTGTCAACTATCTAAGTAGATTTTAGGATATAGTAAATCAATTGGCTACTATAAAAATAATTCTAGATGTGAGTAGCAAGTACAGTTGTTGCTCAATTCTTTGCCTGATGGTTGGAAAACTCTGGTTGTATTACTCAGTAATATTCAACTCCTAATGGTATGGTGACATTGGTAATGGTAAATGATAGTATACTTAATGAGAAGATTAGAAGAAAAGAACATGGTGTGACTACACCATCAAGGTATTGGTTACCAAAAGGTGGGAAAGGAGAAAAGAATTGGGATGACGAGCCTAGTTGGTCGCATAGCTGTGGGTCCTAGAGAAGTTTTACAATTGTGTCATGGATGGCATCTAGGAGGCTTTGAGGTCACTGGCTCAAAAGTCCCTACACGACCTCCTTCACGTGCGCATCGCTCCAGGTCTGAAATGTCGAGATCTATGAGGATGTCGAAGAATATCGAGATGGTAGAGAGTCGAAGCTGTGGCCGAATCCTATGATCTGGCTCCTACTCACTCCTTCGGTGGCGTTGAGCCATCCCTCAAGATCAAGGAGGGGCTGAGAAGATAAGTCTTCGTCATACCTCTCAGCAACATACATCACATAACGCATCTGCACAGTTAAGAAATATATTATTTGTAATATAAAAATTAGATTCTGTAACAACTTAATTAGTAAACAAAGTTTGAAGTTCTTACTATGATCTGTCGTGACGTAGAATCTAAATAGTCACAAATCCTCCTAGACTAGTGTGTGGCCTGCCACAACTGTGCTAGTTTAGTAGATGACCCAACTACCATACCTACAATAAGTAAATAATAAAATTTAATTAATTAAATTATGCATATAAGAGTTTTTATAATTTTAGTAAAGAGCTTTGATATTGATTTCTTACCAATCTATTGGCCACAACATGTATGCCGATCAAGCTGCCCGTATGCCTGATTAGATCCTGCTGGATGGTCCGATTCTGCTGGGCCCTCTGCCACCTATCGAAGTACTCCTCGCTGCTCGATTGGTCATAGAGGGCCTGCCATATGTCTGCCTGCATCTAGTGATCCATGAAAGATCTCTAGTCCAATGGTGACTGAAAATCGGAGTGCTGGATGGTAGACTGTCTGAGGCTATAGAGGCCATCTTGGAGCCTCCATGTAGCCACCTTCTCGAAAATCCAACGGCCAGCCTTCTCATCTTGAAAAGTTTCGAATCGGTAGTACTCCTGCAAGATAGAAGCAAGTATATATTTATATATAATTAAAATATCAATATATCAAAAATTTAAAAATTACACTAGTTTTGACTTATCAAAAATATTCTTCAGACTGCATCACATACTCCAGACAGTCAACTGAAAAACTCATTCACCAGCCCCGGCATCAATCGTTGGATGATGCCAGTAACCATATGAGATCCTCTAGACTCTCTAAACATGTTGTAAAATTAATTTTGAATAATAAATATTTACTCTAGAATTACTAAATTAAAAATATATTAATTAAAGTTATAGTACTTACGAGTGGCTCTAAATGTGGATGAGCTATCTATCCTCTGGCCGAGTTAGAGGTGCCACAAGCTAGGCGGATCCTCGATCATGATTTTGTGTCTGTGAGCTGGTCGCTACTGCATATGATTATGGGGTTAATGGTGAGTGACCTCCTATCATCCGATATGAGATGTGCGGAATCATGCGAGCTGGCCACATGATCGCTCTTTTCTCAAGAGCTCTGTCTTTGACTAGAATGGCTCTAACCTCTAGAAGACATGATGTATAATATTTAAAAATAAAAATAAAAACTAAAGCAAGTAAATAATTTAAAAATTAATTCAAATAAAATATCTATCAAAATATAATAAGATGATCAAAATTTAACTCACGTGTAATAAAAATTGTTACTTAGCATCTGTAATGTATCAGTAGAAAAATAATTCTCATCTAACAATATATAATAATGTGTTAGTCTGCTGATCCTCGATTTAAGTATTGTCTGATTCTTATCTAGTAGTATATGATAATCTCAGTACATGAAAATATGAAGAAGGCTCAGATATGCTATTAAAAAATAAGGCATTGCATGTTCCTCTGCACCTTTAACCATGAGGTGGTTGCAAGCAGTTATCTGCAATATAACAGACCATCCAAGCTTGCCCTGCATTGCAAGTTCTTCTGCACCAAAGTACAGTGAGATGGCTGTAAGCGGTTGTCTGCAATGTAACTGACTATCTAAGCTTGACCATACAACAATAAGAATAGAATGCATCACCTCCATTTAGGTGCATCTGGCATAGGCAATCATCATAGCCTCTATCTCCGAGTCCCCGGCAGCCTTCTCAAGCTACAAACCAAAAATATAAATTTTATTAAAAAATAAAATAATAATTTAAAAATAAAATTTATGTGCTCGCACTATCTAGTCATCTGGCAAGCTCCAAGTCCAAACTATAAGTATTGGTACCTACATAGAAAGATGTGAAAGACAATATGTGCGGATGAGAAGCTTTACTTATCCAATATATTTACTGATGTGTAAGAGGTTAATGATGATAGGCTCAAGCATATGATTAGCATATTTGGTGAATTAGATCTAGTTGTTGGTGGAAGCCTATATAATAATCTTTTAGATAGCAATTGCCATAGTCATGATGGACTATAGGGGTTGTTATAGTTATAGCCTTGATTAGTCTTTAGGAGGTAGCAACCCTATAGAGGATAAGCATGATTATAACCATAGCAATCCTATCCATCATGACTATAACGGTTGCAATCTAAAAGATTATTACATGGACATCGATCAATAACCAGATCAAATACCAAATGTGTTTATCATCTACTCAAGCCGTCACCATTAAGCTCTTGCACATCAGCAAGGTCTTGGACATGTAGAAACTCTGAAGCTCTTGCAATTGTTTCTCATGTCTCGATCCCCATATAAGTACCAACGCTTGTAGTTTGGCATAAATCCACATCTTGGACCTGTGTTTGCAATGCAGTCCAAATCTTTTCTCGATTTGAGTGCTCTGCATGTCGAGACTAAAGCACGTAGAGCACATCTTAGGCCTATATTTGGAATACTATCTGAACCTTTCCTCAGTTCGAGTATTCTGCATGTTGAGATTGAAGCACGTAGAGCACTTCTCAGCCTTGTGTTTGCAGTCTAAATCTTTTCTCAGTTCGAATGCTCTGCATGCCGAGACCAGAGCATACAGGACACATCTCAGGCTCGTGTTTGCAATATAGCCCAAACCTTTTCTCAATTCGAGCACACCGCATGTTGAGATCGAAGCATGTAGAAGACGTCTCAGCCTCATGTTTGTAGCTCGAATCTTTTCTCAGTTCGAGCACTTTGTATATCGAGATCAAAATGTGCAAGGAATGTCTTGGCCTCATGTTTGCAGTCCAAACCTTTCCTTAGTTTAAGTGCTTTGCATGTCGAGATCGGAGCACATAGGGCACATATCGGGCTGGTGTTTGCAATGCTGTCTGAACCTTTCCTTGGTTTGAGTGCTCTGCATGCCGAGATCGAAGTGCACAGTGCACATCTCGACCTCATATTTATAGCCCAAACCTTTCCTCAGTTCCAGTGCTGTGCATACCGAGATCGGAGCGTGCAGAGCACATCTCAGATCGGTGTTTGCAATGCTACTCGAACCTTTTCTCAGTTCGAGTATGCTGCATGTCGAGACTGAAGCGTGCAGGGCATGTTTCGGTCTCATGTTTGTAGCTTGAATCTTTTCTTGATTCTAGCGCTCTACATGCTAGGACCCAAATCCCATATAAATTAATGTATAATTAAATATTTTTTAATATTTAATTATACTTAATTAATATAATTTTTTAAAAAATAATTTTTAGTGATAGTATTAATTATCACTAATGTTGTCGCTAATGCTCATAATGGAAGAAGGCTACCATACAGGACTGAGGCATGAGCTGGCATGTGGGAATTGAGGCACAAGGAGGTATAGGCGAGCAAGGACTGAGGCTTGGAGATGTGGCCATGATCGGGAGCTTGTGCCCGAGGGCTCGAAAAGGCGGGAGGCAACCAGGGGTTTAGGAAGGTGGGTCGGGTGTAGCTAGGGGAGACGGTCGGAAGGAAGCTGCTAGTCGAAAGAGAGAGAGGGTGGTAGTTGAACCAAAGGGCTAGGTTTTGGGAAGGCAAGAGGTGGCTGGGGGTTTGGGGAAGGAGGCATGAGGCGATCGGGGGGAGAGAGGGGGTGGTAGTGGAATTGAATAGTAGGAGAGAGGAGAGTGGCGGGTCGGGTGTAGCCAAGGGGAGACAACCCAGGAGAAGCCATCGACCAGGAGAGAGAGGGGGTGGTGGGTGAATTGAAGGGCCGAGGGTTCGAAAGATAGGAGGTGACCGAGGGAAGGTGGTTGATGTTAGATGTGTGCCCTAGAAGCTAGATTGGCTAAACACTTATAATATACTTCTAAGGATAATTTTATAATTTTGATTATAAATTGATAAAAAAATTATTTTCTATCATAATATATATTTAAAATATCTGTGATACATCCTTTAAGTTAATGAAAATAATAATTCATATTTTTAAGAGTTAAAAATTTAAGATATGAATTTTCATAATTAACTCATAAACTGCTCTGACCGTAGGATCATTATGCGGATAGTAATTAATCCGAAAGGTTAGTATACGATCGCTTTCTTAAAATAGATGTATCTTGAGTCTATGATGTAGAGACATCAAAATGAGAGTACAGGTACTCATTAGAGAAGGAGGGAAATGAGCGTGACCACCTCGAGCAGTCATAGAAAAGTCTACCTTCTTGTCGATGACTGGCTCGATGCTGCAGTGGTGTATCTAGTTCTTTGATCTGAGGTAAATCAATAGTTCACCTTAAGGATGTTATAGTTTGACTATACTATAACTCAATTTTCTAACCATTTGAAATCTTGAGGTGTATGTTGGCTATAACATATTCATTGTAGGAATTAGATAGCACTAATAGGAGATCTATCTACCTCAATAGATAAGGAGTAGCCCTATGATAATCATGAGATTGAGTCCTTAAGCCCATGGCCATGGTAGAGTGAAGATGATAGAAAGAGTCTCTATTAGGATTTCACATCAGACTTAAATCGAATGATTAATTCATATGACAGATTTTGGGTTTGATGAGTATACCTTAACCCTAATCTTATTAGGGCTCAAGATAGAAGAACCAAATCACATAGGTAGCTACATCGAAAGGTTTACTTTCAGTTCTAATAGATTGCCACCATATACTGTTAGGTGTCACTGATGGATTTTGGAAGCAATTAGAATGATTTTGATAATCGATCATTCTAATTGTGTGAATCAAAAGAGTTCTGATCCATCGAAAGGTATTTCGATAATGTCAATGATAGAGATCATGATATATCTCATTATCATGTAGAACTGAACCTAACTGGATCACACAAACTAGGGTTTGGGTCTGGATGTCACCAATTGAGCTAATCCAGTTTGATTGATTTGGATTAGATCCAATCAGGTTCAAGATAATCACGCTAGCACATGATTGAGCCTGACTTTCTCATTCTATAATCTTTCTGATTCATCGCAACCTAATCAAATTTGATTTGACTCATTCTTGTATCTTGAATGAATTTATTTTCATCTAACTAGAACTAGTTCAGGTTAGATTAATTATAGAAATTAAATCCATTCCTAGTGTAATTGGACTAGGGTCAAAAGTTGACCTATTTGATAGAATTGAGGGTCACCTGATCAGATTCTTCTAGAAATTTTTTAAAAATTATTTTGATCTAATTTTTAGGTATGTGATAAGGCTCGAGTCATGCTATGGATGTGCCAAATTTTGTGATTTATGGTGGTGGTTTGTCTAGATTTTGATAGAGTTTGATTTGGATCAAACTCTTGAGGGAAGAGTCCAAGGCGTAATGGACTCTTCCTTATCTACTCATATCATCCCATTTTTAATTGAATTTTGGTGACAAAACTAGATGAGATTGAGTGTTTCACATGGACAATAAATCCCTAGAGTCTCTTTGATCAAATAATAAGTGATTTGGTCAAAGTGGGACTCTAGGTGGCATTGGGATTAAAAAACCTTTCTCATGCCATTGTGAAGGTATCGCACAAAATATTTTCCATGCCCAAAGGAGCCGGCCCTCTGATATCCCACACCCTCTTTATCCTCTCTCTCCCTCGCTTCTACATACCTAAAAAGTTAGACACAAATCTAAGAAGAATGTCCAAGATTTTTGGCACAAGATTCAGGTTCTATGCGATAGTGTTCGTGAGACGGACGGGCTGCCTTCAGAAATAGTTTTGAAGAAACTATAGATCAGATTCAAATCTAATCTTTAGAGAAGAGATTCATGAGAAGAAGATATTTAGATCCTGTCCGAGTGAATACTGGTAGAGGCCAGACGCATGCATGGCTCTTTTCAGAACCTCAGGAACCAACAGGATCATCATAGGATAATCAAATTACCCAACAAGTTACTTCAATTAAATCTAATTTAATTTAATTTTTAATTTTTAATATTAAATCTCCATGATTAGATCTAAGAACTTTTAGATCTGATTAGATCATAGAGATTTTTATTGAAAAATTCACCTTAGATCTGGACGATCCTATGGTAGAAAATCAGATTTTTCTTCAACTGGTATCAGAGCTACGTTAGTAGTTCTTCAAATCTTTTTTTAGATCTGATTTAATTTTTATTTATGATCTAATATTAAATAATTTTAGATGATACATCAGATGTGATTGAATCTTAAATCAAAAAAATTAAAAATAATATAATTTAGATCTATAATGTATGAGATGCATGACTAGACTAGGAATAGAATAGTTCTATGTATAGTCTAGTATGATCATATTATTAATTTGATTAAATATAATTTTAAATCTATTTTATTTTTATTTTTTTGATGTTATAATTATTATAACCAGATCTAAAAAATAAAAAATAAAATTTTTAATTTTTTATTTATTTATATGAGATATGAAAGATGCATGCTTAGACTAGTTATAGAATAGTTCTATAAAATATTTAGAATAGTTTTATTTTTGATGTGATCAAATTTAAAATTTTATTTTTTAGATTTAATATGTGATATTTTAGATATGAAAGCATGCATGGTTTATTGAGTTATGATACATGAGATGTATGCAAGATATGTGTAGGTTAGATCTTTTGTATATGTGATATATGATTTAGATCTAATTAGTTTTATTTTAGAAAATATATTTTTGATTAAGGCATTTCTCTTGACCATCCGGTCATAAGAATAAAGTAGAGTTTAAAGGCTCTCTCCTCCCATTTGATGGAGTATTCTTATGATGTGTAGGAGTGCTGCACGTTCATCCTTAATCAAAAATTAGAACTTATTTTTTGCAAAACCCTAGATCCTAAAATCCTAGGATTTTGTTACATATTTTGTTCATGAATTCAAAACTTAATTAAGAATTAAGATTACAAAATTAATTAGATCTAAAAATTATGAATTTTTAGATCTAAGATATTTTCATAAAATTGGGTTCGAACTTGAATAGTTCAATTAGGTCTAGTAGTTGATCAAACTGAATTAAGAGTTGATTAGGTGGGATCAAAGAAAGCTTAGAATTGACTAGCCTAATAGGATTAAGTCTGGGTCAAGATCGAATCACATTGAGATGTGAGTCGATCAAGTTAAAATCTAATTTTGCTCTGCGGTTCGAGCCAGGATTGTAGGCTAACCTGATTGAATTTGATTCAATAATTTGGTGTCTAAGGTAAGTCTGGCAGATATGATCGACTGAATTTTAATTGAAAGCTACTCGATCTGAATACGTTCTTATTGAGTTAATAGCATATTCCTTCCATCGATCTCACTTACCTGGCCATTTGTATCAATCCAGTTCTGATTTGAGGTGGCTAACAATTCGAGCCAACCCACGCCGCTAGGTTAGTCATAATTATGATGACTAAGTCAAGTCAAGTTTAACGAGACCTAAATTAAATCTTTCTAAAAAAATATTAAGTTTAAGATCTTCCACCATTATAGATGTGTGGTCCCTTTCCGTGATTAATTATTCTCGACTGGATACAGTGGTTTAGTTGCATCGAAAAGACACAATCATGTCTATTAGGGAATGGATGCAATGGGTTGGAGGTTGGGTTGGGCTTAATATTTTGGATATGGTGAGAGATCCAATCAAAAATCTAATTCATGCAAATGGTGGGTCTGACTTAACTAAGGTATGGAGCAATATTTCGGGCATGATGAGCTTCATGAATTAGAGATCAGATTTTGGTGCACCATGATTAAAAAATTATTGGACAAGAGTTGTCCACTCATCAGTTGACCCATCATCAATAACTATTAGGTGAGGTGATGAGCTAGTTGATGGGACCGCACCATCCACTAGAAATCAATAATCATGAAGATTTTTGCATCTCTGCCAAGAAAGTATAGGGATCCGAGTAAATAGTGGGTGCCTAATTTGTTTAAAAATAAAACTCATAAATAAATTGGTTAAGTCTAATTATAAAATCTAACTAAAAGCTTTGACTCTCTATAGAAAAATATCTGCATTCAACCAACTAGCCCGTATCCTGGACAACCATAGATTGATCGGATCTAACTATAAGGATTGGCTCTGGAACTTCAAAATAGTATTGAATTTTGGGAAGTTGACTCATGTGTTGGAATAGGATCCTCCCACTTTACTAGCATGTTCGTTCGTCGATCAGAGAGCATCTCTAAAAAAATGGATGGATGAAGATAACAAAGCCAGGTATTACATGTTGGGCTTGATATCTAATGAGCTCCAGCGTCAATATGAAGACATTAAGACTAGCCACCAAATATTCGCTCATCTGTAAGAGTTATTTGATGAACAGAGTCACGCAGACAAATATCAAGTTACTAAAAGACTTTTTAAGGCTCAGATGTATGATGGGCAGTCGGTCCAAGTTCATTACTTGATGATGATCAAGAACTTAGAAGAGCCTAAGAAGCTTGGTATCAAGTTAGATCAGGATCTGTAGATTGATATAATTCTGCAGTCCTTGACTGATGCATATGGATATCTCATCATGAACTACCATATGCATAAACTATAAAATATTTTAGCTGAACTTATGAATATGCTGGTTACTGCTGAGCTCTTTATGAAAAGTTCAAAGGGCTCAGTGTTTGCTGTGGAGCGGACTTCTCCCAAGAGAAAGTCTTTTGAAAAGAAGAAGAAGACCACGAAGAAGCAGAAGTTAGAAGGTGGGAAGAAGAAGAAGGTAGAATCAAAGAAGAAGACTGCTGATAATAAAAATATTTTTATTACAACACGATGGTCACTGAAAGCAGAACTGCCCTCTTTACCTGGCCAGCCTAAAGAACAAGAAGGAGATAGATCCTTCTGGAGGTATGCTTGTTATAGAATCTAACCTTACAATTTTTTTTTGCATCAAGTTGAATGCTTGACTCTGGTTCTAGTACTCACTTATGCACTTCTATGCAGGATCTTGAGGATAGCAGGAGGTTGATGGATGGTGAGATGATCCTACATGTTGAAAATGGAGTAAGAGTTACTGCTGTAGCCGTGAGAACCTACCCTCTTTGATTACCATCAGGATTAGATCTAGTTCTTAGATATTATTTTTATGTGCCTACAGTAAGCAAAAATTTGATTTCTATTTCATGTTTAGCACAAGAAGGCCATGTAATTAATTTTCTTAAGGACCATTGTAATATTCTTTATGAAAGAAATAAAATTGCAAGTGATTTTCTTATAAATGATCTCTATCAGTTACATATTGATGTTTATATTTTTAATATTGAGCAAAATATGAATGCCATGGGATCAAAGCGACCTAGGGATAGTCTAAACGATAGGTATCTTTGGCACCTTAGGCTAGGTTATATAGCTGAAGATAGGATTAACAAATTAGAGAAATTCAGGCTATTAAGTTCATTGACTTTCGAGTCATATCTGATTTATGAATTATGCCTTCATGAAAAAATGACCAAGCTTTCTTTTGTAGGATATGGGAAAAGAGCCACAGACCTACTTGTCCTAGTACATACTAATGTATGTGGCCCATTTAATGTGCTGGTTAGGGATAATTATGTCTACTTCATCATCTTTATCAATGATCTATCTCAATACGGATATGTGTATTTGATGCGATATAAGTTTGAAGCCTTTAAAAGATTCAAGAAATTCAGACTTGAAGTAGAAAAATAAATAGAAAAATCCATTAAGATTCTTCGATCAGATCAAGGAGGCAAATACCTTAGTCAAAAATTTCTAGACTATCTTAAGGGTAATGGTATAATCTCATAATGCACTCCACTTGAAATATCTTAACTCAACAGAATTTCAGAATGGAGAAATTGGACCCTATTAGATATGGTCTGATCCATGATGAGTTTCACGGACCTTCCTAAGTTTCTTTGGGGACATAGTCTGATGATCACTATATATTTACTGAATAGGATTTTCTCTAAAATCGTTCCTACCATACCGATTGAGATATGGAATGGTAAGAAATCAAGTCTGAATCATCTCAGAATTTGGGATTGTTTGGTCCATGTTAAGAGACAACAGACGGACAAATTAGAGTATAGGTCTTTTAGAGTTTAGTTTATTGGATATCCTAAAGAGTCATTAGGATATTATTTCTATCTTCCGAAAGATTACAATGTGATTGTGAGTCAACATGTCATCTTTTTTGAAAAATAATTTATTCTAGATGGTGGCATCAAAAGACTAATTAGACTCAAGGAGAAAGTCTCCGATGAGACACAAGCTAAGAAACCTATGGAACCCAATCAGATTGAGCCAACCCAGATACTACCTCCTCCACCTCGTAGATCAGGTAGAATTTTTCGTCCTCCTGAAAGGTATTTGGGTACTATCTCAGAGGACGTAGAAAAAATATTCCTCATAGAAAATAGGATTCACGGTGATGATTCCAAAATCTATGATGAGGCGATATTAGATATCGACTCTGAGAAATATTTAGAAGCAATGAAGTCAGAGATTGACTCAATGCGTTCGAACCAAGTCTGGATCTTGGTCGATTCATCTGAAGGTATAGTACCTATTAGGTGTAAATGGATCTTCAAAAGAAAGATAGGTGTCGATGGAAATATAAAGACATTCAAAGCAAGGCTCATAGTGAAAGGGTATAGTCAGCATGAAGGCATTGACTATTAGGATACTTTTTCGCTAGTAGCCATGCTCAAGTCCATCCACACATTGCTTGCTATTGCAGCTTATTTCGATTATGGAATATGGCATATGGACGTAAAAATGGCATTCTTAAATGGATATCTTGAGGAAGATATCTATGTGAAATGGCTGCTAGATTTCACATCTAGTGATGATGATCATAAAGTATGCAAGCTGCAAAGGTCCATATATGGACTTAAGCAAGCATCTCGAAGTTGGAATACTGTTTCAATGATGTAATCAAATCATTTGGATTCATCAAGAATGAGAAGGAGTCCAATAGTTTCAAAAAGATCAGTGGAAGTGCTATTGTCTTCCTCGTACTGTACGTGGATGACATCCTCCTAATTGAGAATGATATTTTCATGTTGATTACAGTCAAAATGTGGTTGTCTAAGGAGTTCTCTATGAAAGATCTAGAAAATGCATCTTTTATTCTATGAATTAAGGTCTATAGGGATAGACCGAATAGGATGCTGGGTCTCTTATAGAAAATGTACATAGAGGAGATACTGAAGAGGTTCAACATGAAAAACTCCAACAGAGGTTTAGTACCCTTTAGATATGGCATTCATTTCTCCAAGAAGATATGCCCTAGCATACCTAAGGAGATTGAATGCATGAGCAAGATCTCTTATGCTTCGACAATAAGGAGCCTCATGTATGCCATGCTATGTATATGATCTGATATTGTCCATGTTGTGAGTATCACGAGCAGATATCAGTCGAATCTAGATGAAGAGTACTGGACTTCTATGAAATATATTCTTAAGTACTTGAGAAGAACTAAGGATATGTTTCAAGTTTTTGGTAATGGAGAACTTCAGGTCTAGGGCTATATAGACTCGAATTTTATGTCTGACATAGATGATCGAAAGTCAACATCTAGAAGTCTGTTTATTTATAATGGTGGAGCTATCAGTTGGAAGACTTTCAAGCAGACATTGATAGCAGACTCCACCATAAAAGTAGAGTACATCGCTGCATCAAAGGCTGTAAAGGAGGCATTCTGGTATAAAAAGTTTACCACAGAGCTCGGAGTGATGCTATCAGATGTCGTCCTTCTATACTGCGATAACAATAGCGCCATAGCCCTAGTTAAGGAGTCGGAATCTCATCAAAAATCCAAGCACATCGAGTGGCGATACCACCTCATCCGTGATTACCTCAAGAAGGGATACGTCGAGGTCAAAAGAGTCAACACTTCAGACAATGCGGCTGACCCACTGACAAAGCCATTGAGCCAGCAGAAGATCGAAGCCCATCTTGAGAAAATAAAACTTAGATTTGTATTCAATTGGCTTTAGGTCAAGTGGGAGTTTGTTAGATGTGTGCCCTAGAAGCTAGATTAGCTAAACACTTGTAATACACTTCTAAGGATAGTTTTATAATTTTAACTATAAATTAATAAAAAAATTATTTTCTATCATAGTATGTATTTAAAGTATTTATGATACATCCTTTGAGTTAATGAATATGATTATTCATATTTTCAAGAGTTGAAAATTTAAGACATGAATTTTTATAATTAACTCATAAACTGCTTTCGATCGTAGGATCATCACAAGGATGGTGATCGATCCAAAAGATTGGTGTATGATCATTTTCTTAGAATAGATGTGTCTTGAGCATATGGTGTGAAGACATCGGAGCAAGAGAACAGGTACTCGTTAGAGAATGAGGGCATTGAGCGTGACCATCTCGAGTAGTCATAAGAAAGTCTAGCTTCTCGTCAATGACTGGCTTGATGCTGTAGTGGTATATCTGATTCTTTGATCTAAAATATATCAACACTTCACCTTGAGGGTATTATAGTTTGACTATATCATAACTCGATCTCCTAGCCATTCGAAATCTTGAGGTGTATGTTGGCTATAGCATGTTCATTGTAGGAATTGGATTGCACCAATAGGGGATCTATCTACCTTGGTAGATGAGGAGTAACCCTATGATAACCATGAGATTGAGTCCTTAAGCCTATGGTCATAGCAGAGTGAAGACGATAGAAAGAGTTTCTATTAGAGTTTCACATCATACTCGAATTGAATGATTAATTTATATGATAGATTTTGGGTTTGATGAGTATACCTTAACCCTAATCCTATCAGGGCTCAAGATAGAAGAATCCAATCACACAAGTAGCTGCACCGAGAGGTTTGCTTTAAGCTCTAATAGGTTGTCACCATGTACTGCTAGGTATCACTGATAGATTTTGAGAGCAATTAGAATGATTTTGATGATCGATCATTCTAATTATATGAATCAAAAGAGTTTTGGTCCATTAAAAGGTATTTCAATGATATCAATGATCGAGATCATGATATGTCTCATTACCATATGGAACTAAATCTAATTGGGTCACAGAAATTAGGGTTTAGATTTGGATGTCATCAATTGAGTTAACACAGTTCGATTGATTTGGATTAGATCCAATCAGGTTCAAGATAATCGTGCTAGCACATGATTGATCCTAGCTTTCTCCTTCTGTAATCTTTTTGATTCATCATAATCGAGTCAAATTTGATTTAACTTATTTTTGTATCTTGAATGGATTTATTTTCATCTGACTGAAACTAATCTAGATTAGATTAATTATAGAAATTAAATCCATTCCCAGTGCAATTGGACTAGGGTCAAAAGTTGATCTATTTAAGAGAATTGAGGGTCACCTAATTAGATAATTTTAGAAAATTTGTTAGAAATTATTTTGATCTAATTATTAGATGTGTGATAGGGCTCGAGTCGTGCTATGGGTGCCAAATTTCATAATTTTTGGTGGTGGTTTGACTGGATTTTGATATTATTTGATTTGGGTCAAACTCTTGAGGGAAGAGTCCTAGGTGCAATGGACTCTTCCTTATCTACTCATGTCACCCCATTTTTTATTGAATTTTGGCCACAAAACTAGATGGGGTCTGGTGTTTCATATGGAGAATAAATCCCTAGAGTCTCTTTGATCAAATAATAAGTGATTTGGTCAAACTGGGACTCTAGGTGGCATTGGGATTAAGAAACCTTTCTCACGCCATTGTGAAGGTATTGTACAAAATATTTTCCATGCCCAAAGGAGCCAGACCTCTGATATCCAATGCCCCCTCTATCCTCTCTCTCCTTCTCTTCTACATGCCTAAAATGTTAGGCACAAATCTGAGAAAAAGGTCCAAGATTTTTGGCATAAGATTCAGATTCTACGTGACGATGTTCATGAGATGGACAGGCTGCCTTTAGAAATAGTTTTGAAGTAACTATAGATTAGATTTAGATCTGATCTTTAGAGGAGAGATTCACAAGGAGAAGACATTTAGATCTTATGCAAGTGGATACTGATAAAGGCCAGGCACGTGCATGGCTCTTTTTAGAACCTCAGAAACTAATAGGATCATTGTAGGATAATCAGATTACCCAATAAGGTACTTCAAATTAAATCTGATTTAATTTTATTTTTAATTTTTAATATCAGATCACCATGATTAGATTTGAAAACTCTTAGATCTGATCCGATCATTGGAATTTTTGTAGAAAAATCTATCTTAGATCTAATCGGATCATTGGTATTTTTGTAGAGAGGGTGTGGTGGACGATCCTGCAGTGGAAAATCAAATTTTTCTTTAGTTGAGGAGAGAGGGGGTAGTGGGGGAACCGAACGGTAGGAAAGAGGAGGGTGGTAGGCTGGGTGCAGTCATGGGAAGACGGTCGAGGAGAAGTTGACAACTGAGGAAGAAAGGGGGTAGTGGTGAACCGAAATGCCGAGAGTTTGGGAAGGTAGGAGGCGGCCAAGGGCTTAGGGAAGGAGGTAGGAGGTGGCCAAGGGAGGCAGCTGGGGGAAAGGTGGGGTGGTTGGGGAATTGAACGGCGAGAGAGTGGAGGGTGGCAAGCAGGGTTTTCAGGGAGGTAGAAGGTCGGGAGCTTGCGCTCGAGAGCTCAAAGAGGTGGGAGGTGGCTCGAACTTCGGGGAGATGGGTTGGGGCAGCAAAGAGGAGACAATTGGGGGAAGCCACCAATCGAAGGAGAGAGAGGGTGGTGGGAGAATCGAAGGGTTGAGGATTCGGGGAGGGAGGCAGGGAGATGGTCGGGGGGGAGAGAGGGGGTCGCAGGGGAACCGAAACGATAGGAGAGAGGAGAGTGGGGGGTCGGAGATTCAAGGAGGCAGGAGGATGGGAGCTTGTAACCGAGGGCTCGGGAAGGTAGGAGGTGGCAGAGGGCTCGAAAAGATGGGCCAAGTGTAGCCGGAGGGAAGCCACCAGCTAGGGGAGAGAGGGAGTGGCGAGGGGACTGAAGAGTGGGAGAGAGGGCGATGGCAGTGGAGGATAAAAAGGATGGAGGGCAGAGGGGGTGGAAAAATGAGGACGTAGTGAGCAGTGGGGTGGGAGAAAATGATCAGACCATGGGCGGTAGCATGGGGGAAAATGAGGGCATGCATTGAGATGAAAAAAAATGAGGTTGGAAAAATTATTAGTGATTGCAACTTTCATCGCTAATAATTATTTTTCATCACTAATACGAAAAATATTATTAGCGACAACATATGCCATCGGTAATAGTATTTTTATCGCTAATAATTATATATTTAAAATAATATTTTTTAAATTATTAGTGACTGTATTCTTGCTGTTGCTAATATAAATTTTTTTACATTAATTTTTTTTGTCCTAAGTTATTTTTTAGATGGTTAAAAATTAAAATTTAATTTTATTAAATTTTTAAACTTAATTAATTTATGGATCAAGTCCTAATTAATTTAAATTAGATTTAATTTAATTAGGCTTCACTTAATTTAAGGCTAATTGAGTTTTAATATTCCAAGTAAAATTTGGATTCAAAGTCTAATTGAATTAGATTTGATATGATTTCGAATTGGATTCAAATCAGATTTGAATTAAATTTAAATTAAACTTAAATTAAAAATTATTTTTTTAGAATTGATTTAAATCATATTAAATTTAATTAGACTTGGCTTAATTTGAATGTAATTGGATTTTATAATCTAATTAGGACTTAGATTTAAAGTTCAATTAAATTAGGTTAGATAAGATTTCGAATTGAATTCGAATCGAGTTTCAATTACATTTGGATCGAACTTAAATTGAAAACCATTTTTTCCTAATTGATTATAATCAAATTAAATTTAATTAGGCTTGACTTAATATCAAAGTAATTAGATTTTATTATCCATGCAGGACTTGGATTTTAAAGTTTAATTGAATTAGGATTGATAGGTTTTCTAATTGAATGCGAATCGAATTCGAATTCGATTCGAATTAAATTTAAATTAAAAATTATTTTTTAAAAATTAATTTAAATTAATTTTAATTTGATTAATTTTAACTTAATTTGAGATCAATTAAATTTTATAATCCATGTGGGATTTAGAATTGAAGTCTAATTAAATTAGGTTTAATAGGATTTCAAATTAAATTTGAATCAGATTTGAATTAAATTTAAATTGAATTTAATTTAAAAAATATTTTTTAAAATTATTTAAATTAGTTTAAATTTAATTAGACTTGACTTTATTTGAAAGTAATTAGATTTTATTGCCTAAGTAGGACTTGAATTAAAAGTTTAATTGAATTAGAATTGATAAAATTTTAAATTAAATTTAAATTAAAAACTAATTTTTTAATTGATTTAAATTATATTTAATTTAATTAATCTTGATTTAATTTGAGGTTAATTTGATTTTATAATCTAAGTAGGATTTGGATTTAAAGCTTAATTAAATTAGGTTTGGTAGAATTTTGAATTGGATTTGAATTAGGTTTGAATTAAGTTTAAACCAATTATGAATTATTAGTGATGACAAATATGTTGTTACTAATTCCATCATCAATAATTTTTTAAATATTTTTTTAAAAAATTATTAGTGATGATAGATTTTCGTTGCTAATATTCAAAAATATCATCACTAATTTTTATTTTATATTTAAATATTATAAAAAAATTAAAAATTTTAAATAATTTTAATGGTGGCATGTGCCATCGTTAATAATAATAATGTCATTGCTAATACTTAGTTATTAGTGACAGTATCATTTTTATCGCTAATAATCTAAATTTATCATTGCTAATTTTTTATTTAAATATTTTAAAATAATTTTTATACTTTTAGAGATGGCCGATGTCGTTGGTTGCCATCGCTAATATTATTAGCGATGGCTTTTTCTTTTTCGGTGTTGTGGTGGCAAAAAGTATTATTAGCAATGAAGATTTTTGTCGTTGCTAATACCGTCGCTAATATCTAATTTTCTTATAGATATCCACCTCCAATTATTAGCGATGGCTTTTTCTTTTTCGGTGTTGTGGTGGCAAAAAGTATTATTAGCAATGGAGATTTTTGTCGTTGCTAATACCATCGCTAATATCTAATTTTCTTATAGATATCCACCTCTAATTGATTTCTATTGAAATATTTAATGATGAAGGTTACCATAGCCACTTTGGTGAAGAAAAATAGAAGCTCACCAAAGGTCCTTTAGTGATAGTAAGAGGGAAGAAATTAAGCACACTTCATATGATGTAGGTGAAGGAAAACTAGCAAGGTTTTGAGCATGCTTTTTGAAATTTTTTCAAAATATATAGCTGCGAAAGCAAAATTAATCTACATTAATTTTATGCATGCTATGATCTAATAATAAAACCTTACTCAGAATCTTTGACATATTTATATGAATTAAAAAAGTAAAATATATTCGATCAGCAAATCATATTTACTAACAAATCTATATTCAGAATATAGTACCTGTGTATGGATAGATGAACTCTGCAATCCAAATCCATCGAAAGATGCTCTCCCATCGCACTATAGCCGCACATGTATCCGGCCTTTATGGTGAGTCCACATGGAGTCTTTGGTCCTGATCAGCCTCTTCAGAGTTCTAGCTCCTCGCTGGGGCCTTCGACAGCCAACCTTCGTCGATCCAATCGATGAACTGCTCCTGATCTTCTGGACGCTTCGAAAATCAAAAGATGCAATAAAGGAAGACGAGATGAAGGTGAAAGCCGGTGGAGATTTGGTACTCAAACTCTCCACCCAAATGTAGAGTCCCCACTCTAGGATTTAGTGCTCACCCTTTAGAACCTTGATCTTCTTCTCTCTTTGGAAAACCTCATGCCAAAAGAGATGCACCCCTCTCTGATTTCTATCTCATAGAAATTCCTCATGAAACCTCATGCATGGGAGCTCAGAAGTGGCACTCCTAAGTTTTGGAAATATGAGAAGACAGGTCGTGAGAAGATGGGAGCGAGTCGAAAGAGAAATTAGCTCTCCTAGCAAAGTTCAAAAACTGGGTTGGCTCATCTCGAGACTGAGATTGGCTAGGTCTCAAAGAAAAATTCAAACACAAAGCAGTATTTTCAAGCTATTGGCATGGTACACAATTGGATCAGCTCAGTCTCAGGATGAGTCGGTCCAGTTTCTGAACTGAGCCAACTCAGTTCAGGACTGGATCGGATAGGTCTCAAAAAAAAATTTAGAAGAAAGCAGCATTTTTGGACTGTTGGCATGGTATACAACTGGATCGATTCAGTCTGGGACTGAGCTGACCTAGTTGGAGGTTAGTCGGCTCAGTTTTCATAGATTATTATTTTATGTATGTGGGTTGTTTGAATTTGAAGAGTTTTTCTATGAGCTTGGACCTGACCCTTTGTAAAGTATATATACTAAAAATAGGTCAAGATTGTAAAGAGTGCTGAAACATACTGAATAAAAGCTCTTTTCTTTCAAAAATTTTTTCTCTATTTTTTGAATTATTTGGATCGTGCTTTCGCATTAAATCTCTGAGAAGTACTTTCTTGTTGCTTGGCTAATCACCGATGGCCACGTCGATCCATGTGGGAGAGCATGCACTCTCGATAATTTGGTATTAGAGCGGTGTTGCATGGAAGGAAGGAAGACACCTAGGGTTTACTACATCCAGGATCTATTGCATCAAGTTTTATCCTAAAACTTCTAATTTGCTTCATGGTTGTCTCTAGATTAAGGTGGAGATTATTTACACAGAGGAATGGTGATACAGAAGTTTAGAAAGAGGATCTAGGGCTAGTTAGATCTTCTTTGAAGGATAGTTTTGTCAGTGTGTGAGATCGTGAAGGGTGTTAGGGATCTGTTCTTGACTTGTTTGAAGTCATGAAATCAAGTGGATTCAAGGTAGATTTTGAGAAGTTTGATAGCAAGAAAAACTTTACTCTATAGCAGCAAATAGTAAAGGACTTATTGGTTCGGCAGAGGATCTACAAGGTCTTAACAAAAGAAAGGTCAAAAATGATCAGTGCTGAGGATTGGGAAGAGTTGGAAGCACAATCCAAATGTACTTAGCCAATCAGATTTTGTTTGAGGTTTGCACAGAAACTATGGTAAAGAAGCTCTGGAAGAGACTGAAGAACACATACATAGGGAAGAACATGACGAATAAGCTGTGGTTGAAGAAATAGCTGTATAGTTTGAGGATGCCCAAAGGTGGAGATTTTGTTGCACATATCCAAAGGTTCAATCAAGTGCGTTCTGAGGTGATGAGTTTAGATGTAAAGATCGACGAGGAGGATCGAGCATTGCTGCTATTATGTTCTCTCCCAGGTTTGTATGATGGTCTCATAACAACTTTAGTTTGTAGGAAGGAGACTCTAAACTATGAAGAGGTTGTTGGTGTGCTCAGATCAAATGAGCAAAGAAAAAAGATCTGTAAGGAAGATCCTAAGTTTGAGATCTTGGCTGTGAATGAAAGATAGGAAAGATCAAAGAAGAAGATAAGAGGAAAATCTAAGGATAGGTCAAAGTCTCGCGATTAGAGGAAGATGACATTAAAATGTTATAAATGTCATTAGCCTGGATACCTGAGGAGAGATTGTCCCCTTTTGAGATCAAAAAATGGAAAGGCCAGCAAGAAAGATGATACAGCTTCTATGAGCAGTGGAGAAAATCTGCTAGTTGTATCAGATGGATCTTCAGAATACGATACTATATAGATATTGGATTCAGCATGCTCTCACCACTATACTTCTTATCGAGAGTGGTTTGCTACCTACCAGAAGATCGATGGTGGAAGTGTCAGCCTTGGAGATGATCACCCATGCAAAGTAGCTGGAATTGGCTCTATCAAGATAAGGATGTACGAAGGAATCATTCATATATTATCAAAAATCAGGCATGTACCGAAGTTGAAAAAAATTTAATTTCTTTAGGCTACTTGGAGGAGCAGTGTTTTGCTTTTAGTAGTCAGGCTGGGAGTGTATGTCTAAAAATTTCTAAGGAAGCTTTGGTGGTGATGAGATGTAGAAGACAGAGCAATAATATTTATAGAATGAAAGGTTTGGTGGTAAATGATAGTACAAAGGTACTAGCAATGACATAGGAGGAGCAAATTTTATATCAGCTATGGTACTATCGGATGGATCATATGAGTGATCGTAGGCTCACTGAACTAAGAAAAAGAGATATGATCTCAGCTTTAAATAAGGAGGGCACAGATCTTTGTGAGCTGTGCATCTTTGGCAAACAGCATAGGATGAAGTTTGCCATAAGTACCAAGCGTAGTGAGGGAGTGCTAGATTAAGTGTACTCGGATGTGTGGGGATCAGCTCCTGTATTAGCTAGAGGTGGGGCAAAATACTTTTTCACTTTCATTGATGATTTCTTAAGAAAGGTGTGGGTTTATCTGATTAGAGAAAAATCAGAGGTGTTTGCCCGATTCAAAGCCTGGAGAGCTGAAGTAGAGAAGGAGTTAGGGAGATAGATGAAGTGTCTGAGGTCGGATAATGGAGGGGAGTATACTAGCCTAGAGTTTAGGAGGTACTGTGAGGAAAATGACATCAAACGTCATTACACAATTAAGATGACACCCCAATAGAATGGTATCATGAGAAGGATGAATCAAATACTGATCGAGAAGGCATGGAGTTTGAGGCTACAGACATCACTCTCAAAGTTCTTTTGGGGTGATGCTCTAACTTTTCTTATTTTCTTGTGAACAGGTCCCCTCTTTATAAGCTAAATGGAAGCATTCTAGAGGAGATCTGGAGTGGAAAGAAGATGGAGCTTGGCCACCTAAAAATTTTTGGTTGCACAGCCTATGCATATGTGGAGGCAACCGATCGAGAGGAGCAAATTGTACCCAAAATCTTAAAAGATGACATTTATAAGGTATGCACAAAGAGTTAAGGGGTACCTACTATGGGACTCTTAGGCACAAAAGTTAGTGATTAGCAGAGACGTTATCTTTGATGAGAAGAGCATCTTGAGGAGGTCTGGGATAGATGGAATTGGAAAATAGAGGTAAACAGCAGTGGCTAGTCAGAGAATGATGGCATGCAGATTACATCCATTTATAGAAGTATTTCTATTAAGGTGGAGCTGGAAAGAAAAGTATTATCTCTGATTGAAAATCAGCATAGCGAATCGGTAGTTTAGATAGATGTGTAGGAGCAGCCACAGACATCAAGTAGAGATGTGCTAGTGGGAGTGGCTTTGCACAAGCCCTAGTGTACTATTAGAAGATCGGTCAGATATGGTATTGATGAGGTTATCTCCTATATACTCATCACTACTAATGGAGATCTAGAGAATTATGTAGAAGCCATGGAGAGTAAGGATCATGATTCATGGATACAGGCTATGATGAAGGAGATGGAATTACTCGAGAAGAATTAGACATGGCAGCTGGTGGATCTTCCAGAGGATGCTCGACCTATTGGCTTAAAGTAGGTGTTCACAAAGAAAAAAGCACCTTCAATATAAGATGGGGTCAGATTCAAAGCAAGACTGGTGGCAAAGGAATACCTACAATGAAAAGGAATTAACTACACATAAATTTTCTCTTCTTTGGTGTGTCATACATCTATTCGAGTTTTGCTGTCACTGGGGGCATAGCATAACATGAAATTGGAATAGATGGATGTGAAGATGGCCTTCCTTCATGAGACTTTGGAGGAAAGAATCTACATGAAGCAGCTAGATGGTTTCATGGAGATGGAATAAGAAGAAAAGGTATATTTTCTCAGAAAGTTTTTGCATGGCTTGAAATAATCCTCTCGTTAGTGGTATCGAAGGTTTGATAGCTTTATCTTCAGCCTAGGTTTCAGTAGATGTGAATATGATTGTTGTATCTATGTCAAGGATGTAGATGAGAAGGATGCCCTGTACCTATTATTATATGTAGAAGATATACTCATAGCCAGTAGAAGTATGGATGTTGTAAAAAGGTTGAAAATGGCATTATCATTTGAGTTTGAGATGAAGGATTTGGGTCAAGTTGAGAAAATTCTTAAAATGAAGATTTGTAGAGATAGGTGCAAAGGAGTGCTCCATTTGTCATAAGAAAAGTATGTCCAGAAGGTTCTGGAGAGGTTTGGGATGAAGAAGGCCAAACCTACAGAGACGCCATTGTCGAGCCATATGTCTCTCTTCAAGTTACGGAGCCTCGAGTCAGAAGAGGAGAGGGAGTACATGGAACGAGTCCATTATGCAAATGCTATAGGCAGTGTGATATACACTATGGTGTGCTGTAGATCAGATATGGGACATGCAGTGAGCATGATTAGTAGATACATGGCTAATCCTGGGAAGGAACACTGAAAAGCATTGAAATGAATATTGAGATATTTGCATGGAACAAGGAATTATGGTTTGGTGTTTAGTGGGCAGTCGACAGAATTTGGAGATTAATCTATGAAGATGTGTGAAGGTTCAGGTCCTCTGAAAGGGTTTGTTGATGCAAATTATTCTGATGATCTTGATACAAGGAGGTCTACTATTGGATACCTCTTCTACGTATATGGTGGACCAATGTTTTGGAGATCAATCCTTCAGCCAATCATTATCTTGTCTACCCATAGGCTGAGTACATTGAGATAATGGAGGTTGCAAAGAAAGCTCTTTGGCTTAGGAGGCTGATTGATGAGTTGGGGGTGGAGCAGAGCAAGGTTACATTATTCAGTGATAGTCAGAGTGCTCTGCTGTTGGCATAGAACCCAATCTATCATGCATGCACAAAGCTTATAGACGTAAGGTACCACAGGATCAGAGAGTTGGTGGAGGAAGGTAAAGTGGAACTGATGAAGATCTATACTAAGAAGAATCAGTCTGATGCACTCACGAAGTTACTCCCCAATGATAACTTTTAGAGATGTATGGTACGTATGGATCTATTGAGAAGAGATGAGTTCACAAGGACTTGGAAGCACCAAGGTGGAGAATGTGAGCTCAGAAGTGGCACTTCTAAATCTTAAAAATATGAGAAGATAGATCATGGAAAGATGGAAGCGAGCCAAAAGAGGAATCAGCACTCCTAGCAAAGTTCAAAAACTGGGTCGGCTCATCCTGAGATTGAGCTGACTAAGTTGTGAACTAGGTCGGCTCAGTCTAGAACTGGGTCGGCTAGGTCTCAGAGAAAAATTTAGATAGAAAGCAGTATTTTCGGACTATTAGCATGGTACACAACTAGGTTGGCTTAGTCTAAGACTGAGCCAACCTAGTCACAGGTTAGCTAGCTCAGTCTGAAACTAGGTTGGCTCAGTTTTCATGGGTTATTATTTTGTGTACGTGGGTTATTTAGATTTGAAAAGTTTTCTATGAGCTTGGGCTTGACCCTTTGTAAAGTATATATATTGAAAATATGTCAAGATTGTAAAAAGTGCTGAAACCTACTGAATAAAAGCTCTTTTCTTTCAAAAATCTCTTCTTCTCTTCTTCTTTATTTCTTGAATTGTTTGATCATGCTTTCATATTAAATCTCTGTGAAGTACTTCCTTATTGCTTGGCTAATCATCGATGGCCATGCTGATCCATGTGGGAAGAGCGTGCATTCCCAACAATGCACCCCGATGCACTACCAAGGCTTCTCACATCATTTTTCCCCATAGATCCCTCTTGCACATGCCTACTAGGCTGGCTCAATTTTCATGGGTTATTATTTTGTGTATGTGGGTTATTTGGATTTAAAAAACTTTTCTATGAGCTTGGGCTTAACCCTTTGTAAAGTATATATACTAAAAATAGATCAAGGTTGTAAAGAGTACTGAAATATACTGAATAAAAGCTCTTTTCTTCCAAAAATCTCTTCTTCTCTATTTCTTGAATTGTTTGATCGTGCTTCCATATTAAATCTCTGTGAAGTACTTTCTTATTGCTTGGCTAATCACCGATGACCATGCTGATCTATGTGGAAAGAGCACGCATTCCCGACAACACATCCTGATGCACTACCAGAGCTTCTCACATCATTTTTCCACATAGATCCCTCTTGCACATGCCTAGAAAAAATCCATTTTCATAGGCATCTATGCGTTGGAGGATAGGTTTGGTTGAACTTGGTTCAACCAATCTCTTGAATTCAAAATTTAAGAGGACTCATAATCTATTCTAGCGTAAAACGCAAGAGATTGATGCACAAAAGGACTCTCCTTTTATGCGCCCATCCTTAGAATGCACAAAAATGTGCGAGAGAAAAAACTTTAGGCATGGAGATGAGGATGAGAGTGAGTTGGGAAGTTTCAATCAAACTAACCAACATAAGTTGAATTCAAAATTCAACTTGCTCTCAATTTGATCCGATCCAATGCTTGGACCAGGTCAAAGGCAGGAATAGGAAAGGTGCAAATACTCTTTTGGCATGGAGAAATCCCACGTACATTCCCAATGTGCATGGAAAAAGAAATGGGTCAAAGGTCAATGGCGCTGGGAGAAGGATGTTTAAATTCAAACTTACTTTGAATTGGTCCAAATTGGTTTCATACAAATCAATTTATCTTGACTAATTAGACTAGGTCAAATCCAACCAAATTAAGCTTAATCCAACTTAATTAATTTCTAATAAAATTAGAAATTAATCGAGTCCAACTCCTGATCAAATTAAGGTCCATCTCCCTAAGCAATTAGATCATCACATGATCTAATCAGGTCAAACCTAATTCAATCAAATTCAATTGAACTTGATCAATTCCTTATCGCTCAATCAAATTGATCTAATCAGCAATATAATTGCTAACTAATCCTCTAATAATAATTGAGTTCCAATCTAATAGAATCCTTTGATCAACTATCAGATCAGATAGGAACTACTATTGTGTATGACCCCATAGGTTCGAATCCTAAGTTGGTATCACAAAAACTAATTTTTTGTACCAATCGATGTGACCATCTAGCAATGGTACCCAACATTCGAATAGGTCAAAAATCGTAATGCAATATCGACGAACCTGTGGCATATGGTTACCGTATTATTCATCCCCTTGACCACGATGCTCATAGGATGATCTAGGGTTAACTGCCAATCCTAAAAATTTATCTACATTGTATTTCAAAATTCAGCATCTATCATATAGACTGCCCCAGCTGAGGATTTGCTAAATTGAAATACAGCAATGCACTTGCTCCGACACTTGGAGGGGTCAATTTCATCTTGACTCACGCATCGACAAGCTAAGTACTTGACTGCACCCAGTAGCCTTCCATCACTGAATTAAAAATTTAGGTAGTCTAGTGCCTAAGTATAGTAAGTTGCTTGCAAGTCACCGTGGTGATCTCAGGTCTAAGGGATACTTATATCCATATCCTTCATGAGCAATCTTGGTAGATGAGAGCTCTGTAGTTGGATCACGATCAGTGAAATGTATCTCCATATTTTACCTACATGCCATAACAGTATCACTATGCTTCTTGGTTAAGAGGACAACCAATACTTATAGCATACAATGACTTACTCTTTATTAACGTTGTCATCTCAGACAACAACGGATCATTTGGTCGCGATCAGTTTAAGGACTAAACGATAAATCCTTTTTTGTCGAGTCTAAATAGTTCTAAAAACTTTATCATAGAGAGTTCATTATAGAAAGATGCATAAAGTGATGAAATTATCAGAATAATAATTTTATTCAATTAAAATTTAAGTATAAATTATATTTAGCTTAACTATCTATAACTTAGATGATTGACTTTATGATATATTTTTCAACAACTTTCACTTAGACTAAAGCCACTAAGAACAGTATCGCATACCCATCTTTCATTTGTGATTATCGAATTCTTTGATTCCGAGAGCTTTAGTAAATGGGTCGGCCATGTTTTTCTTTCTGTCAATCTTCTGAAGCTCAACATCACCTCGTTCTATGATATCTTGTATAAGATGATAGCATCATAGAATATGCTTGGTGTGCTGATGTGCCTTCGGCTCCTTCGCTTGAGCTATGGCTCCAGTGCTATCATTATAAAGCAGAACTAGACCATTCAAGGAGGGTGCCACTTCCAGCTCATCGATGAACTTCCACAGCCATAAAGCTTACTTCGCAGCATCAGATGCCGTGACATACTCAGTCTCGCATATGGAATCGGCCATGGTGTATTGCTTGGAACACTTCCAACAGACCGCTCCATCATTTAGGGTAAACACATAACCTGACACACTTTTACTATCATCATGATCTAACTAAAAACTGAAATCACTATATCCCATAAGTTTCAAGTCAGTATCTCCATAGATGAGCCACTAGTCTTTAATATTTCTCAAATACTTCAGGATTGTCTTCACAACCTTTCAGAGATTTTTACCTGGATCAGACAGGTATTTGCTCACTACCCCTAGTGAGTATGCCACGTCTGATCTCGTACACATCATAGTATACATAATAGAATCCACTACCAAAGCATATGGTATTCTACTCATATGCTCTCTCTCTTGAGGAGTTATCGGATAATTCCTCTTTGAGAGAGAAATTTCATGACCTATCGAAAGATAGCCCTTCTTGGAATTCTCTATGCTGACCCTCTTCAGCATGGTATCAATATACATGGACTAAAATAATCCAAGCATTCTTTTAGATCTATCCCTATAGATCTTCATCCCTTGGATGTAGGATGATTCTCCCAAGTCCTTCATGGAGAATTGCAATAATAGCCAAACCTTTATTCCCTATAGACCAGGAATATCATTTTCGATTAAGAGAATATCATCCATATAAAGTATAAGAAATACAACTATAGAACCATTAGCTTATTTATATATGTAAGGTTCTTCTCCGTTCTTAATGAAGCCATACATTCTAATTATCTTATCAAAATGCATGTTCCAACTTCGAGATGTCTGCTTCAATCCATAGATGGATCTCTGAAGCTTGCACACTTTGAACTCATCTATGAATGTGAAACCCTCAGGCTATATCATATACACCTTTTCATCCAGCTCTCCATTAAGAAAAGTCATTTTTACATTCATTTGCTAGATCTCATAGTCTAGGTATGCTGCTATCGCAAGCATAATTCGAATGAACTTGAGCATTACCACTGGAGAAAATATCTAATTATAGTTAATACCATAATGCTGACGATATCCCTTGACAACCAGATGGGCTTTATAGATCTCCACCTTTCCATCTACGTTCTATTTTTTTTAAAAATCTACTTACACCTAATAAATTTTATCCCTTTCGGTGGATCAACTAGTGTCCATACACTATTGACCTTCATGGACTCCGTTTTGATTTTCATGGCTTCTAGCCACTGATCAGAGTCAGACCTTTGCATGGCATCCATGTAGATGATCAGATCCTCATTGTTCTCATTAAGTTCAATAGGATCACTATCCCAGACTAAGAAACCATAGCATCTATTCGGTTGATGCGGTACTCTATCGGATCTCCTCAAGGGTGCCTCTTTAATGGGCTCTGGGTTTGATTTTATCAAATCTAGTTCTATAGGTTCATTAAAATATGTCGGTTCTTCCACCTATCGAACTTCACCAAGCTCAACATTAGAGGCAGCTGTTCCTTCCATAAGGAACTCATTTTCAAAAAGACTGTCCTATTGCTAACGAACATCTTTTGCATTTTAGCAAGATAGAAGTAATAACCTCTAGTTTTCTTGGGGTACCTTATGAACAAGCATTTATTGAATCTAGGTCCAAGCTTTTTTGGTTATAAATATTTTACTCAAGCCGGACATCCACAAACCTTAAGATGAGCGAGTGTCGGCTTACGATCAGTCCATATCTTATATGGAGTTCTTACAACAGACTTGCTTAGAATATTGTTCAAAACAAAATAAGCAATCTCGAGTAAATAATTCTAGAATAAAATTGACAAACTCACAAATTTCATCATAGACCGAACCATGTCTAACAGAATTCGATTCCTTCTTTTAGACACATCATTATGCTGTCGTGTTCCAGGAGGGGTCCATTATGAGAGAATCCTATTCTCTCCTAGATATGTCAAAAATTTGTTGGAAAGATATTCACCTCCTTGATCAGATCAAAAAATTTTAATACTCTTTTCAAATTATTTTTCTATCTTATTTTGATATCATTTGAATATTTCAAATGAATCGAATTTACTCTTCATAAGATAGACATACCCATACATAGATAGATCATCAGTAAATTTAATGAAGTAGTAGAACCTACCTCTAGCACATTTGTTCATAGGTCCATATATATCAGTATGTACTAGATCCAGAAGCTCAGTGGCCCATTCATCCTTTCCAGTAAAAGATGATTTGGTTATCTTTCCAGAAAGATAAGACTCATAGGTAGTCAATGATTCATAACCATCAATATCAAACATATGCTCCTTGACTAACCTATTAATCTTATTCTTGTTTATATGACTAAGCCTACAGTGCCAAAGATAGGCATCGGAGACATAATCTAGTTTTGGACATTTATTAGATATGCACATTACACTAATAGACTGTGATAAAATATAAATATCATTTCTTAATTATCCTTATATTACTCTAATATCATTCATAATGATATCAAAATAATTTTCTTTTATTGATAAATAATAACCATTCTGGGCCAAAAGCCCAACAGATATTATGTTCATCATAAAAGATGGACAATAGTGACAATCACTTAAAATAATATTATTATTTTTGAAAAATAGCTCAAGAGTTTTCAATGCTAGGACTGGAACTTTACTTTCATCCCCAATATTAAGGAATCTATCACCATTCTCAAACTTTTTATTAATTTGAAGTTCATGCAACGAATTGCATATATGAATCGAACTTTCAATATCTAATATCCAGGTAGATGTATCACATATGGAGAAATTATAAGATGTTATTATATAATGGCCTTGATCAATAATCACTTGCTGGTTTCTCCTAATCAGCCATTCAGGTCAAGAGGATAATTTCTCTTCGGGTCTGTCTGATTAGGGTTAACACTAGACTTCTTATTTTTAGGTCCTAAATGCTTGTCACTATCCAACAGTGAATAGAGTGGATTTACACTAGCCATTCTATTTATCTGAAAGAAAAACATAAGACCATATTAGTTATTGAATTAATAAATCCTAAAGATTTGGACTTTAGTCTAAAGATTATTTCACTATTTTTAAATGAATTGGTAGCCTCTACCTCCAAATCAAGAAATTACACTAATTTCTTAATGGGTAATGAAATCCATATAGAATACAAACGGCTCGAGGAAAGCTCTGGCTAACTCGCATGCATCTACAGATATGTTTACAACTAATTATTTCTTTAAATAATTTTTAGTAATTTAGATTTTGCCCCAAAAACCAAATCAGTAAGCTTTGGCCTTCACTAAAATGGTCCGATTAGGTCCAACCATTAATACGATTGACTTCGGTACATCAAGCAAACAAAAACCAAGCCCAAGAAAAGCTCTGGCTAATCTGATCGCCATTCAGAGAGTGAGATCTAATCATTATATGATGGACAGTAATTTCAATATCCAGATAAATACTAGATGTAAGGCACCTCCAATTTCCAACTAGAAAATTGGATTCATTACTATTCATCTTAATGGAAGACTTTGACTCAGTTATCTCCATAACCTTATCATTTTAAGGACCTAATAATTTAGAGGATTTAATTTACTTGTGATTTGAGATAGAAAGAACACGGACCATATTTCTCCCACTGACTTCACAAAGTCAAATTTTTCTACTGACTTTACCAAGTCAATTGATGAGGACTAGGATCAATTTCGATCTATGGACACCTAATTCAATCTTATTGAATTGAAATCAATCAAATTGATTCTTAGTGACATGGGTCAACTTGAATCACTAAGTGATCTAATCAAATTCTAATCGACCATGTCAGCTAGGCAAGTGAGATCAGTGGAAGGGATATGTCATTAACTTGTCAAAGATCAAATCAGTACAAGTAGCTCCCAATTAAAAGCTATTGGTCTAAACTATCAGACTTACCTTAGACACCAATCGATTAATCAAATTTAATCAGATCAACCTAGTAATTACAGGCTAGACCGCTTAGCCATGAATTAAGTCTATCTTTATCTCGTTAAAGACATGGACTCATTCAACTATAACTATTGAAGTTGAGTCTAGAGTGTTCTTGACCTAATCTAAATCAACACTTGGTTAGATTTGATCAACTACTCTAGATTAATCCATTCTTTAACTAATCTTAGGTCTAACCCAATTAATGGATCTAATTCATCTAATCCTTTAGTCTACAATCTTATGAATTTGTCTTAGGATCTTTAATTTATAATTCTAGATCCTACTAGATAATACTTAATTCTTTTAATTAAGTTTTAGGCTGATGAGTTGGGGTTTGATATTTCAAAAATAATTTTCAGTTTTTGAAAGATTCTTTACAACCTAGTATTGTTTCACTAAATAGATCAACTCATTTCAAAAATGGGTTGGCATATTTCATAAACAAGCACTAGTTGCAGGTTTTTTCAATGAAAAATAGCCATAAATAGCTTTAGCTAACTTCTTGATCGAGCTAGCTCGGATCTCATCCAAGCCGCCTGAAGAAAAAAATTGATTTTTTGCCACAGGATCGTCCAGATATGATCAGATCTAAGGTAGACTTTTTTATAAAAATTTCTATGATATGATCAGATCTAAAAGTTCTCAGATCTGATCATGGTAATCTAATATTAAAAATTAAAATAAAATAAAATTAATTTAATTTTAAGTATCTTGTTGGATAATCTGATTATCCTATGATAATATTGTTGATTTCTAAGGTTCTGAAAGGGGCCGCGCATGTGTTTGGCCTCTACTGATATCCACTCGGATAGGATCTGAACATCTTCTCCTTATAAATCTCTTCTTCAAAGATTAGATCTAAATCTGATGTGTAGATCCTTCAAAACTATTTTTAAAGGTAGCCCGTCCGTCACACGAACATCATTGCATAGATCATGAATCTTATGCCAAAAACCTTGGACCTTCAACTCAGATTTGTGCCTAACTTTTTAGGCATGTAGAAGAGAGGGAGAGAAAGGATAGAGGGGGCATGGGATATGGTATGGGCGACAGCACTTGGGCATGGAAACTATCTTTGTACGATGGCATCATGGCATGAGAAAGGTTTTTAATCCCAATGCCACTTAGAGTCCTTCTTTGACCAAATAACCAATTTATTTTATCATTGGGAGTCTAGGACTTATTCTCCATGTGAAACCACCAGATCTCATCTAATTTTGTCACCAAAAATCATTCAAAAAGTGGTTGACATGAGTAGATAAGGAAAAGTCCATTGCACTTAGGACTCTTCCCTCAAGAGTTTGATCCAAATCAAATTCTATCAAAATCTAGTTAAAACTCCATCATAAATCATAAAATTTGGCACACCCATAGCATGACCTAAGCCCTATCACATATTCAAAAATTAGATCAAAAAAAATTCTAGAGAATTTTCTAGAAGCATCTTATCAGGTCACCCTTAATTCTCTCAATTGGGTCAACTTTTGACCCTAGTCCAATTGCACTAGGAATGGATTTAATTTCTATAATTAATCTGATCTAGACTAGTTCCAGTCAGATAAAAAAATTTTATTCAAGATACAAGAATAAGTCAAATCAAATTTGACTCGATTGCGATGAATCAGAAAGATTATAGAAGGAGAAAGCCAAGCTCAATCGTGTGCTAGCATGATTATCTTGAACCTGATTGGATCTAATCCAAATCAATCAAACTGGATTAGCTTAATTGATGGCATCCAAATCCAAACCCTTATTTGTATGATCCAGTTAGGTTCAGTTTTGTATGGTAATGAGATATGTCATGATCTCTATCATCGACATCATCGAAACATCTTTCGATAGATCAAAACTTTTTTGATTCATACAATTAGAATGATCGATCATCAAAATTATTCTAATTGCTTCCAAAATCCACCAGTGACACCAAATAATATATGGTGGCAACTCATCATAACTAAAGTGAACCTCTCAGTGTAGCTACTTGTGTGATTAGGTTCTTCTATCTTGAGCCCCGATAGGATTAGGGTTAAGGTGTACTCGTCAGACCCAACATCCATCATATGAATTAATCATTTGATTCGAGTCTGATGTGAAATCCTAATAGAAACTCTTTCTATCATCTTCACTCTACCATAGCTATGGGCTTAAGGACTCAATTACTTGATTATCATAGGGCTACTCCTTATCTACCAAGGTAGATAGATCTCCTATTGGTGCAATCTAATTTCTACAATGAACATGCTATAGCCAACATACACCTTAGAATTTCAAATGGCTAGAAGATCGAGTTATGGTATAGTCAAACTATAACACCCTCAAGATGAACTGCTGATATACCTCAGATCAAAGAACTAGATACGCTACTGCAGCATCGAGCTAGTCATCAACAAGAAGGTAGACTTTCTTATGATTGTTCGAAGTGGTCATGCTCAGTGCCCTCGTTCTCTAACAAGTTTCTATACTCTCACTCTGATGTCTCCACACCATAGACTCAAGACACATTTATCCTAAGAAAGCGATCATACACCAATCTTTTGGATCGATCACCATCATCGTTATGATCCTACGATCGAAAGCAGTTTATGAGTTAATTATGAAAATTCATGTCATAAATTTTTAACTCTTAAAAATATGAATTATCATTACCATTAACTCAAAGAATGTATCACAGACACTTTAAATACATACTATGATAGAAAATAATTCTCTTATTAATTTATAGTCAAAATTATAAAATTGACCTTAGAAGTGTGTTACAAGTGTTTAGCCAATCTGGCTTCTAGGGTACACATCTAACAAACTCTCACTTGACCTAAAGCCAATTGGCTACAAATCTAAATTCCATCTTCTTAAGATGGACTTCGATCTTCTGCTGGCTCAATGGCTTTGTCAGCATGTCAGTCGTATTATCTATAGTGTCAACTCTCTTGATCTCGACGTATCCCTTCTCGAGGTAATCGTGGATGAGATAGTATTGCCGTTCGATGTGCTTGAATTTTTGGTGAGACCTTGGCTTCTTAGCTAGGGCTATGATGTCATTATTATTATAGTACAAAGGGATGACATCGAATGGCATCACTTTGAGTTCTGCGATAAACTTTTTGTACCAGAATGCCTTCTTTGCAGCGTCCGACGCAACGATATAATCTGCTTCCTTGGTAGAGTCTGCTATCACCATCTGCTTGAAACTCTTCCAATTGACAACTTCACCATTACAAATAAATAGACTTTTAGATGTCGAATTTTGATTAACAATGTTAGAGATAAATTCTGAGTCTGTATATCCATGGACCTAGAGTTCTCCATTACCAAAAACTAGAAACATGTCCTTAGTCCTTCTCAAGTACTTAAGGATACATTTCACAAAAGTCTAGTGTTCTTCATTTGGATTCGACTGATATCTATTCGTGACACTCACAGCATGGACAATATCAGGTCGTGTACATAACATGGCATACATGAAACTTCTTATTGCCAAAGCATAAGGGATCTTGCTCATGTGGTCAATCTCCTCAAGTGTGCTAGGGCACATCTTCTTGGTAAAATGAATGCCATGTCTAAAGAATACTAAACCTCTCTTGGAGTTTTCCATGCTGAACCTCTTCCGCACTTTCTCTATGTACATATTTTGTGAGAGACCCAGGATCCTATTCGGTCTATCTCTATAGATCTTAATTCCTAGAATAAAGGATGCCTCTCCTAGATCTTTCATAGAGAACTCCTTAGACAACCATATTTTAATTATAGTCAATATGAAAATATTATTTTCAATTAGGAGGATGTCATTTAGGTACAGTACGAGGAAGACAACAATGCTCACACTGATCTTTTTGAAAACACAGGACTCCTCATTCTTGATGAATTTAAATGATTTGATTATATCATTAAAATGAGCATTCCGGCTCTGAGATGCTTGCTTAAGTCTATATATGGACTATTGCAACTTGCATACCTTATGATCATCATCATTGGATGTGAAACCTAGCGGCTGTTCCATATAGATATCTTCCTCAAGATATCCATTTAAGAATGCCATTTTTACATCCATCTACCATTTTTCGTAATCAAAATAGACTACAATAGTAAGTAATGTGTGGATGGATTTGAGCATGCCTACTGATGAGAAAGTATCCTGATAGTCAATATCTTTATGCTGACTATATTCTTTCGCTACGAGTCTTGCTTTGAATGTCTCTACATTTCTATCGATACCTATCTTTCTCTGAAAGATTCGTTTTCACCCAATAGGTACTATATCTTTAGGTGGATCTACCAAGATCTAGACTTGGTTCGAGCGTATTAAGTCAATATCTGACTTCATTGCCTCTAACCATTTCTTGGAGTCAATATCCAATATCACCTCATCGTAGGTTTTGGGATCATCATCATGAACTCCATTTCCTATAAGAAATATTTTCTCTACGTCTTCTGAGATAGTACCTAAGTATCTTTTAGTGTGAGCTTAAAAGTGGCACTCCCAAGTCTTGAAAATATGAGAAGACAGGTCATGAAAAGATGGGAGCAAGCTGGAAGAGAAATCAGCTCGGGTTACAAAGTTCAGAAACTGAGCCGGCTCATCCTGAGACTAAGTCGGCTAAGTTAGAAACTGGGCTAGCTCAATTCAGATTAGCTGGCTCAGTCCAGGACTGTGTCGGCTATATCTTAGAGGAAGCACTAGACAGAAAGCAGTATTCTTGGGCTATTGGCATGGTATACAACTGAGTCAGCTCAGTCTTAAACTGAGCCAACCCAGTCGCAAGTTATTCAGCTCAGTCTAAAACTAGGCTGGCTCTGTTTTTGCAGGTTTATTTTGTGTACATGGGATGTTAGGATTTTGCAGAGTTTTTCTATGAGCTTGGGGTTTGACCCTTTTGTAAAGTATAAATACTGAAAATAGGTCAAGGTTGTATATAATGCTAAATTCATTGAATAAAGCTTTTTTCTCCTGAAAAACTCTTATGCTCTCTTTCTCTTTTTTCTTTTGAATTCATTATTTTGCTTCCGCATTGATCCTAGGAGATTGTTCCTTGTTGCTTGGCTAATCACCAACAGCCATGCCAGTCTGAGAGAGGATAGTTTATCCCATCAATTGGTATTAGAGCGGTATTGCATGGAAGGAAGGAAGACACCTAGGGTTACTACATCTAGGATCTATTGTACCAGATTTTATCCAAAATCTTCTTATTTTTTCGTTGTTTGTCTCTAGATTAAGATGGAGATTGATTACATGGAGGGATGGTGATTTAGATAGTTGAAAAGAGGATATAGAGCATTTAGATCTTCTTTGAAGGATAGTGTTACTGGTGTGTGATCGAAGAAGGATGTTAGAGATCTGTTCTTGATTTGTTTGAAGTCATGAGATTGAGTGGATTCAAGGTGGATTTCAAGAAGTTCGATGGTAAGGAAAACTTTACCCTATGGCAGTAGAGGATAAAGGACTTATTGGTTCAGTAGAGGATCTATAAGGTCTTGACAAGAGTTAGGTTGGAAAGGATCAGTGCTGAGGATTGGGAAGAATTGGAGTAAATATCTTTCAACATATTTTGGATGTGCTTGGTTGATCAGGTTTTGTTAGAGGTTTGCATAGAGACTATGGCAAAAGGGCTCTGGACGAGACTGAAGAACATATATATGGGGAAGAACTTGACGAATAAGCTGTGGTTGAAGAAATAGCTGTATAGTCTGAGGATGCCCAAAGGTGGAGATTTTGTTGCACATATTCAAAGGTTCAATCAGGTGTGTTCTGAGGTGATAAGGTTGGATGTGAAGATCGACGAGGATGATCGGGCATTGCTATTATTATGTTCTCTCCCAGGTTCATATGATGGTCTCATAACAACTTTAGTTTATGGGAAGGAGACCCTAAACTATGAAGAGGTTGTTAGTGTGCTCAGATCAAATGAGCAAAGAAAGAAGATCTACAAGGGAGATCCTAAGTCTGAGATTTTGGCTGTGAATGAAAGATTGAAAAAATCATAAAAGAAGGCAAGAGAAAAATCCTAGGGTAGATCGAAGTCTCGAAATCAAAGGAAGATATTGAAATATTATAAATATCATCAGCCTGGACACCTGAGAAGAGATTGTCCCCTTTTGAGATCAAAAAAAGAGAAGACCAATAAGAAAGATGATACAACTTCTATGAGCAGTGGAGAAGACCTATTAGTTATATCAGATGGATCCACAGAGTGTGATACTATATGGATATTGGATTCAGCATGCTCGCACCACTATACTTCTCATCGAGAGTGGTTTGCTACCTACCAGAAGGCCAATGGTAGAAGTGTTAGCCTTGGAGACGATTATCCATGCAAAGTAGCTGGAGTTAGCTCTATTAGGATGAGGATGTACGATGGGATTATTCATATATTATTAAATATCAAGCATGTACCAAAGTTGAAAAAGAATTTAATTTCTTTGGGCTACTTGGACGAGTAGGGTTATGCTTTTAGTAGCCAGGCTGGGAGTGGATGTCTGAAAATTTTCAAAAAAACTTTGATGGTAATGAGAGGTAGAAGACTGAGCAACAATCTTTATAGAATGGAAGGCTCAGTGGTTAATGATAGTATAGAGATGCTAGTAGCGGCACAGGAGAAGTAGATTTTATATCGACTGTGGCACTATCGGATGGATCATATGAGTGACCATGGGCTCACTGAACTTAGCAGAAGAGGAATGATCCCAGACCTGAAGAAGGAGGGCATAGATTTGTGTGAGCCGTATATCTTTGGCAAATAGCATAGGATAAAGTTTGTCAGAAGTACCAAGTGTAGTGAAGGAGTGCTAGATTTAGTGCACTCAATTGTATGGGGATCAGCTCCTGTATTAGCTAGAGGTGGGGCAAAGTATTTTATCACTTTCATTGATGATTTCTCAGGAAAGGTGTGGGTTTATCTGATTAAAGAACAATCAGAGGTATTTGTCCACTTCAGAGCCTGGAGAGTTGAAGTAGAGGAGTCAGAAAGATAGGTGAAGTGTCTGAGGTTGGACAATGGAGGGAAGTATACTAGTCTGGAGTTCAGAAGGTACTATAAGAAAAATGGCATTAAACGCCATTACACGGTGAAGATGACTCCCCAATAGAATAGTGTTGCGGAGAAAATGAACCGAACATTGATCGAGAATGCATGAAGTTTGAGACTGTAGACATTACTTTCAAAATCTTTTTGGGGTGATGCCTTAACTTTTTCTTATTTTCTTGTGAATAGGTTCCCACATCGTAAGCTGAACAGATGCATTCCAAAGGAGGTTTGGAGTGAAAAGAAGGTGGAGCTTGGCTATCTGAAGATCTTTTGTTGCCCAGTCTATGCACATGTGGAGGCAACCGAGAGGAGCAAATTGAACCCAAAATCTTAAAAGATGACATTCATAGGATATCCATAAGGAGTCAAGGGATACCTGCTGTGGCACTCCTAGGCACAAAAGTCAGTGATCAGCAGGGATTTTATCTTTGATGAGAAGAGCATCTTGAGGAGGTCTGGGATAGATAAAACTGGGGAGATAAAGGTGAATAGTAGTGGTCAATTTAAGATAGATGACATGCAGTTCGAATCCACGTATAGGAGTATTCCTATTGAGGTGGGCTGGGTAGGAGAAAAGATACTCAGATGAAAGATCGGCATGAAGTGTCAGCAGTTCAGATGAGTGTGCAGGATCAGCCACAGACATCAGGTAGAAATGTGCCAGTGGGAGTGGCTTTACACAAACCCTAGCATACTATCAAGAGATCAGTTAGATATGGCATTGATGAGGTTATCTTCTATGCACTCATCTCTGCTAATGAAGATTCAAAAAAAATTGCAGAGGCTATGGAGAGTGAGGGTCATGATTCATGAATGCAGACCATGATGAAGGAGATGGAATCACTTGAAAAGAATCAGACATGACAGCTGATGGATCTTCCAAAAGGTGCTCGATCTATTGGCTCAAAGTGGGTGTTCACAAAGAAAGAGGCACCTTTAGAATAAGGTGGAGTCAGATTCAAACCAAGATTAGTAGCAAAGGGATACTCACAAAGAAAAAGAATTGACTATATAGAAATTTTCTTTTCTGTGGTATGTCATACATCTATTCAGATTTTACTATCATTGGTGGCATAGTACAACATGAAGTTGAAATAGATGAATGTGACGATGGCCTTCCTTCATAGCACATTGGAGGAAAGAATCTACATGAAGTATCCAGACGATTTTATGGAGACTGGATAGGAAGAAAATGTGTGTTTACTCAGAAAGTCTTTGTACAACTTGAAACAGTCCCCTCATTAGTGGTATCGAAGGTTTGATAGTTTTGTTTTGAACTTGGGTTTCAGTAGATGTGAATATGATTGCTATGTCTACGTCAAGGATGTAGATGAGGAGGATGCTCTGTACCTGCTACTATATGTAAATGATATGCTTATAGCTAGTAGAAGCATAGAAGCTGTGAAAAGATTGAAAAGGACATTATCATTTAAGTTTGAGATGAAGGATCTGGGTCTAGTTGAGAAAATTCTTGGAATTTAGATTTACAGAGATAGGTGCAAAGGAGTGCTCCATTTGTCATAAGAAAAATGTGTCTAGAAAGTTTTGGAGAGGCTTGAGATAGAGAAGGCCAAACTTGCAGAAACGCCATTACTGAGCTATATATCTCTCTCCAAGTTACAAAGCCTTCAGTCAGAAGAGGAGAAAGAATACATGAAAAAAGTCTCTTATGCAAATGCTGTAGGTAGTGTGATGTATACTATGGTGTGCTGTAAATCAGATATAGCACATGCAGTGAGCACGGTTAGTAGATACATGGCTAACCCTAGGAAGGAATACTGAAGAGCATTGAAATGGATATTGCGATATCTACATGGAATAAGGGATTATGGTTTGGTGTTTGGTGGGCAGCCAGGAGGATTTAAAGATGGAGGTTTGAGTCCTCTGGAAGGATTTGTAGATGCGAATTATGTGGGAGATCTTGGTACAAGAAAGTCTACCACTGGATACCTCTTCTCAGTGTATGGTGGATCGGTGTCTTGGAGATCAATCCTTCAACTAATTATGACTTTGTCTACCATAGAAGCCGAGTATATTGGAATAATGGAGACTACAAAGGAAGCCCTTTGGCTTAGGAGGCTGATTGTTGAGTTGGAGGTGGAGCATAGCAAGGTTACACTATTCAGTGATAGTCAGAGTGCTCTGCTATTGGCACAGAATCCAGTCTATCATGCACGCTCAAAGCATATAGATGTGAGATACCATAGGATCAGAGAGCTGGTGAAGGAGGTGAAGTAGAACTGATGAATGTCCATACCAAGGAGAATCAATCTGATGCACTCATGAATGTACTCCTTAAAGATAGCTTTCAGATGTGTGGCAAGAATGGATTTGCTGAGAAGAGATGAGTTCACAAGAACTTGGAAGCACCAAGGTAGAGAATGTGAGCTCATAAGTGACACTCTCAAGTCTTGAAAATATGAGAAGACAGATCATGAGAAGATGGAAGCAAGTTGAAAGAGGAATCAGCCCGAGTAGCAAAGTTCAAAAACTGAGCTGGCTCACCCTGAGACTGAGCCGACTATGTCTTAGAAAAAAATCCAGACAGAAAGCAGTATTTTTGGACTATTGGCATGGTACACAACTGGTCGGTTCACTCTCAGACTAAGCCGACCCAGTTGTAGGTTAGCCGGCTCAGTTTGAAACTAGGCCGACTCAATTTTTGTAGGTTTGTTTTGTGTATGTGGGATGTTTGGATTTTGGAAAGTTTTTCTATGAGCTTGGAGCTTGATCCTTTTGTAAAGTATAAATACTGAAAATAAGTGAAGACTGTATATGATGCTAAATTCATTGAATAAAGCTCTTTTCTCCCAGAAAACTCTTGTGCTCTCTTTCTCTCTTTTCTCTTGAATCCATTATTTTGCTTCTGCATTGATCCTAGGAGATTGTTTCTTATTGCTTGGCAAATCACTAGCAGCCACGCCGGTCCAAGAGAGGATAGTTTATCTCATCATTTAGGAGGATGAAAAATTCTACTTAATCTATGAGGTGGAGGAGGTAGTTTCTGTGTTGGCTCAATCTGATTGGGTTCCATGGGTTTCTTAGCTCATTTTTCATTGGATACTTTCTCCTCAAGTCTAATCTATCTTCCGATGCCACCATCTAGAATAAACTATTTTTCAAGAAAGATGGCGTGTTAACTCACAATCACATTGTGATCTTTCGAAAGAGAGAAATAATATTCTAATGACTCTTTAGGATATCTAATAAACCAAACTCTAAAAGACCTATACTCTAATTTATCTGCCTGTTGTCTCTTGACATGAGTTGGACAATCCTAAATTTGAGAGACTCAGGCTTGGTTTCTTACCATGCCATATCATATACGGTGTGGTCCAAACGGTTTTAGAGGAAATTCTATTTAGTAAATATATAGCGGTCATCAGACTATATCCCCAAAGAAACTCAGGGAGGTCTGTGAAACTCATCATGGATCGAACCATATCTAATAGGGTCTAGTTTCTTCATTCTAAAATTTTGTCGAGTTGAGGCATTCTAAGTAGAGTCCATTGAGAGACTATGCCATTATTCTTAAGATAGTTTAGAAATTTTTGACTAAGATATTCGCCACCTCGATTTGATCGAAAAATTTTAATGGATTTTCCTATTTATTTTTCTACTTTGAGTCTAAATTCCTTAAATCTTTCAAAGTCTTCAGACATCAAATATACATACCCATATCGAGATAGATCATCGATAAAGATGATGAAGTAGACATAATTGCCCCTAGCCAATACATCAAATGGACCGCATACATCAGTATGTACTAGGGCAAGTAGGTCTGTGGCCCTTTTCCCATGTCCTACAAAAGGGAGCTTAGTTATTTTTCCATGAAGGCATGATTCAGAAATTAGATATGACTCGAAAGTCAATGGACTCAATAGCATAGATTTCTCCAATTTGTTAATCCTGTCTTCAGCTATATGACCTAGCCTAAGGTGCCAAAGATACCTATCATTTAGACTATCCCTAGGTCACTTTGATCCTATGGCATTCACATTTTGCTTGATATTAAAAATACAAACATCAATATGTAACTGATAGAGACCATTTATAAGAAAACCACTTGTAATTTTATTTTTTTCATAAAGAATATTATAATGGTCCTTAAGAAAACTAATTACATAGCCTTCTTGTGATAAACATGAATCAAATTTCTGCTTGTTGCAGGCACATAAAAATAATCTCTAAGAACTAGATCTAATCCTGATGGTAATCGAAGAGGATAGATTTCCATGGCCATAGCAGCAACTCTTGCTCTATTTCTAATGCATAGGATCATCTTATCATCCCTTAGCCTCCTACTATCCTCAAGACCCTACATAGAAGTGCATAAGTGAGCACTAGAACTAGAGTCAAGCACCCAACTGGATGTAGAAGAAACTATAAGATTAGATTCTATAATGAGCATATCTTTAGAAGGACCTGCTTCCTTGTTCTTCAGGCTAGCCAGGTAAAGAGGGCAGTTCCGCTTTCAGTGACTGTCGGTATTGTAATGAAAATATTTTTTCTTGTCAGTGGCCTTCTTCTTTGGTTCTGCTTTCTTCTTTTTTCCATCTTCTACCTTCTGCTTCTTCGCGATCTTCTTCTTCTTTTCAAAAGACATTCTCTTGGAAGAAGTCCACTCTACAGCAAGCACTGAGCCCTTTTAACCTTTCATAAAGAGCTCAGCAGTAACCAACATATTCATAAGTTCAACCAAGGTATTTTGAAATTTATGCATATGGTAGTTCATGATGAATTGCCCATACGCATCAGTCATGGACTGCAGAATTATATTAATTTGTAGATCCTGATCTAACTTGACATCGAGCTTCTCAAGCTCTTATAAGTTCTTGATCATCATTAGATAATGATCTTGGACCGACTGCCCATTATGCATCTGAGCCTTAAAAAGTCTCTTAGTGATTTGATATTTGACTGTGTTAACAACTCTTATAGGTAAACCAACATTTGGTGGCTAGTCTTAATGTCTTCATGTTGGCACTAGAGCTCATCAGACATTGAGCCCAACATATAATCCCTAACTTTGTTTTCTTCATTCGTCCATTTTTTCAAAGATGCTCTCTGATCAGTGGACGGACGTTCCGATAAAGTGGGAGGATCCTATTTCAATACATGAGTCAACTTCTCAAAACTCAAAACTATTTTAAAGTTTTAGAGCCAATTCTTGTAGTTGGATTCGATCAGTCTATGAGTGTCTAAGATATGGGCTAGTAGATTGGATGCAGACATTTTCTTATAGAAAGTCAAAGTTTCTAGTTAGATTTTGTAATTAGATTTAATCAATTTATTTAGAAGTTTTATTTTTAAATAAATTAGGCTTTCACTATTTACTCGGATCCCTACACTTTCTTGGCAGAGATGCAAAAATCTCCGTGATTATTGATTTCTAGTGGATGGTGCAGTCTCACCACCTCACCTAATAGTTATTGGTGATGGGTCAACTGATGAGTGGACAACTCTTGTTCTATGATTCTCTAATCATGGTGCACCAAAATCTGATCTCTAATTTATGAAGCTCATCATGCCCGAAATATTGCTCCACTTCTTAGTTAAATCAGACCCATCATTTGCATAAATTAGATTCCTGATTGAGTCTCTCACTGTATCCAGAATATTGAATCCAACCCATCCTCCAATCCATAGCATCTAATGCCTAATAGATATGGTTGCATCTTTTCGGTGCAACTGAACCACTATATCTAGTCAAGAATAATCAATCCTTGGAAGGGCTCGCACATCTACAATGATAGAAGACTTTAAACTTAATATTTTCTTAGAAAGATTTAATTTAGGTCTCTTTAAACTTAACTTGACTTAGTCATAATAATTATGACTAACTTAGTAGCATGGGTTGGCTTGAATTGTTAGCCACCTTAAATCAAAACTAGATCGACACAAATAGCCAGGTAAGTAGGATCGATGGAAGAGATATGTCATTAACTCGACAAGAATTTATTCAGGTCGAGTAGCTTTCAATTAAAAATTAGTCGATTGTATCTGCTAGACTTACTTTAGAACCAATCATGTTAGGTTTTGACTTGATCGAGTCACATCTCAATATGATTCGATCTTGACCCAGACTTAATCCTATTAGGCTGATCAATTTTATGCTTTTTTTGACCCCACCTAACCAACTCTTGATTCGATTTGATCAACTACTAGACCTAATTGAGCTACCCAAGCCCGAACTCAATTTTATGAAGATATCTTAAATATGAAAATTCATAATTTTTATGTCTAATTAATTTTATAATCTTAGTTCTTAATTAAATTTTGGGTTCATGAATAAAATATGTAACAAAATCCTAGGATTTTAGGATCTAGGATTTTATAAAAAATATAAGTTATGATTTCTGATTAAGGATGAACGTGCAGCATCCCTACACATCATAAGAACATCCCATCAAATGGAAGGAGAGAGCCTTTAAATTCTACTTTATTCTTATGATCAAACGATCAAGAAAAACATCTTAATTAAAAATATATTTTCTAAAATAAAACTAGTTAGACCTAAATCATATATCACATATACGAAAGATCTAACCTATACATGTCTTGCATACATCTCATGTATCATAACTCAATAAACCATGCATGCTTTCATATCTAAAATATCATATATTAAATTTAAAAATTAGAATTTTAAATTTTATCACATTAAAAATAAAACTATTCTAGATATTTTATAGAACTATTCTATAACTAGTCTAAGCATGCTTCTTTCATATCTCATATGAATAAATTAAAAATTAAAAACTATATTTTCTATTTTTTAGATCTGGTTATAATAATTATAATATCAAAAAAATAAAAATAAAATAAATCTAAAATTATATTTAATCAAATTAATAACATAATCATACTAGACTATACATAGAACTATTCTATTTCTAGTCTAGTCATGCATCTCATGCATTATAGATCTAAATCATATAATTTTTAATTTTTTAATTTTAAATATACTCACATCTGATGTGACATCTAAAATTATTTAATATTAAATCATAAATAAAAATTAAATCAGATCTAAAAAAGATCTGAAGAACTGCTAACATAGTTTTGATACTAGTTGAAGAAAAAATCTGATTTTCTACCGCAGGATCGTTCAGATTTGAGATAGATTTTTCTACAAAATTTTTTATGATCTGATCAAATCTAAGAGTTCTTAGATCTGATCATGATGATCTGATATTAAAAATTAAAAATAAAATTAAATTAGATTTAATTTTAAGTATCTTCTTGGATAATCTAATTATCCTGCGATGATCCTATTGGTTTCTGAGGTTCTGGAAGGAGCTACACACATGGCTGACCTCTATAAATATCCACTCAAGTAGAATTTGAATATCTTCTCCTCATGAATCTCTTCTTTAAAGATCAAATCTAAATTTGATGTGTAGATCCTTCAAAACTATTTCTGAAGGTAGCCCATCCGTCTCACGAACACCGTTGCGTAGATCCTACATCTTATGCCAAAAATCTTGGACCTTCAACTTAGATTTATGTCTAACTTTTTAAGCATATAGAAGAGAGGGAGAGAGAGGATAGAGGAGGAATGGGATATGGTATGGGTAATAGCACTTAGGCATGGAAATTATTTTTGTGCGATGGCATAATGGCATAAGAAAGGTGTTTAATCCCAATTCCACTTAGAGTCCTTCTTTGACCAAATAATCAATCTATTTTATCATTAAGACTCTAGAACTTATTCTCCACATGAAACCACCAGATCCCATCTAATTTTGTCATAAAAAATGATTCAAAAAGTGGGTGACATGAGTAGATAAGGAAGAGTCCATTACGCCTACGACTCTTCCCTCAAGAGTTTGATCCAAATCAAGCTCTATCAAAACTAAGTCAAAACTTTACCATAAATTACAAAATTTGGCACACCTATAGCATGACTCGAGCCCTATCATATATCCAAAAATTAAATTAAAAAATTTTTTAGAGAATTTTTTAAAAGCATCTGATCAGGTGATCCTCAATTCTCTTAATTGGGTCAACTTTTGACTCTAATCCAATTGCACTGGAATGGATTTAATTTCTATAATTAATCTGATCTGAACTAGTTCTAGTCAAATAAAAATAAATCCATTCAAGATATAAGAATGAGTCAAATCAAATTTGACTTAGTTGTGATGAATCAAAAAGATTATAGAAGGAGAAAGCCTGGCTCAATCATGTGCTAGCATGATTATCTTGAACCTGATTGGATCTAATCTAAATCAATCAAACTTGGTTAGGTCAATTGATGACATCAAGACCCAAACTCTTATTTATGTGATCTAGTTAGGTTTAGTTCTGTATGGTAATGAGACATGTCGTAATCTCTATCATCGACATCATCGAAACATCTTTCGATGGATTAGAACTCTTTCTGATTCATACAATTAGAATGATCGATCATCAAAATCATTCTAATTGCTCCCAAAATCTACTAGTGACACTTAGCAGTATATGATGACATTCCATCAGAATTGAAAGTGAACTTTTTGGTGCAGCTACCTGTGTGATTGGATTCTTTTATCTTGAGCCCCGACAAGATTAGGATTAAGGTGTACTCGTCAAACCCAACATCCATCATATTAATTAATCATTTGATTCAAGTACGATGTAAAATCCTAATAGAAACTTTTCTATCATCTTCACTCTACCATGGCCATGGGCTTAAGAACTCAATCTCATGATTATCATAGGACTACTCATCTACCAAGGTAGATAGATTCCTTATTGGTGCAATCCAATTTCTATAATGAACATGTTATAGCCAACATACACCTTAAGATTCTGAATGGCTAGGAGATCGAGTTATGGTATAGTCAAACTACAACACCCTCAAGGTGAATTGCCGATGCACCTCAGATGAAAGAATCAGATACACTACTGCAGCTTCGAGCTAATCATTGACGAGAAGGTAGACTTTCTTATGATTGCTCGAGGTGGTTACACTCAGTGCCCTCATTCTCTAATGAGTATCTGTACTCTCGCTCTGGTGTCTCCACACCATAGACTCAAGACACATCTATCCTAACAAAGCGATCATATACCAACCTTTTGGATTGATCACCATCCTCGTGATGATCCTACGATCGATAGTAATTTATGAGTTAATTATGAAAACTCATGTCTTAAATTTTTAACTCTTGAAAATATGAATTGTTATTACCATTAACTCAAAGGATGTATCACAGACACTTTAAATATATACTATGATAGAAAATATTTTTTTATTAATTTATAGTCAAAATTATAAAATTATCCTTAGAAGTTTATTACAAGTGTTTAGCCAATCTAGCTTTCAGGGCACACATCTAACACCGGCCCGAGTAGAAGTTGAGCTTAGCTTGGTCCCTGAGATAACTGGCTCATGCAAAAAAGATTAGAAACCCAACATTTCATCGAGCTAACTTAGATCCCATCCAAGCCATCTCGAATATATGTCCAAAAGGCCAACATTCCATCGAGTTGGCTCGAATCCCATCCGAGTCAGCCCGAACAGAAGCTGAGCCAGCTCGATTCCTAATTGAGTCGATTGGAGCAGCAGTCTAGAGATCATTTTAGACTGGCACGCTGGTTGAGTTGGCTCGATTCCTGAGACAGTCGACTCAATCTGCGAATAGAACCTTCACAAGATCCTGTTTAGGTTTAATCTAAACCTATGTACATTACATAAAAATCATGAAATATTTAGATCTAATCTAAATACTAATTTATGATGAAATTTAGATTAAAACCAATTCAAAACATATCATAAAAATTCATTAGATCATATCTAAAATTTTATGATCAATGTTATAGATCGCAACGTACTAGGACAACCTCTCCACTATAAGGGATAAACCATACAGTAGGACAATCTACAGTCCATGTGATCATTGTGTTATACATTAAATCTTTCTACTTTATATAAAAAATATGTCAAGTAACCTGTTGCTCTAATACCATCTGAAGGAAAACTAGCAGAATTCTAAGCATACTTTTCAAAATTTTTTCGAAATATATAGCAGCAAAAGTAAAATTAATCTATATTAATTTTATGCATGCTATGATCTAATCATAAAATCCTACTCAGGATCTTTGATATATTTATATAAATAAAAAAATAAAATACATTCAATCAGCAAATCATATTTACTGATCGATCTATGTTCAGAACATAGTACCTATATACGGATAGATGAACTCCGCAATCCAAATCCACTGAAAGATGCTCTCCTATCGTGCTACAGCCGCACACATGTTCGGCCTCTATGGTGAGTCCACACGGAGTTCCTAATCCTGATCAGTCCCTCCAGAGTTCTAGCTTCTCGTCGGGGCCTTCGATAGCCAATCTTCATCGATCCAATCGACAAACTGCTCCTAATCTTCCGAATGCTCCAAAAATTAGAAGATGCAATGGAGGAAGATGAGATGAAGGTGAAAGCCGATGGAGATCTAGCACTCAAACTCTCCATCCAAATCTAGGGTCTCGACTCTAGGATTTAGCGCTCACTCATTAGAACCTTGTTCTTCTTTTCTCTTTGGAAAATCTCACGCCAAAAGAGATGCACCCCTCTCTAATTTCTGTCTCACAGAAATCTCTCATGAAACCTCATGCATCCCATGCACTACCAAGGCTTCTCACATCATTTTTTCACATAGATCCCTCTTGCACACGCCTAGAAAAAATCCATTTTCATAGGCATCTATGCATTGGAGGATAGGTTTGGTTGAACTTGTTTCAACCAATCTCTTGAATTCAAAATTCAAGAGAACTCCTAATCTATTCCAGCACAAAATCCAAGAGGTTGATGCATAGAAGGACTCTCCTTCTGTGCGTCCATCCTTAGAATGCACAAAAATGTGCGAGAGAAAAAACTTTAGGGGTGGAGATGAGGATGAGAGTGAGTTGAAAAGTTTCAATCAAATTAACCAACACAAGTTGAATTCAAAATTCAACTTACTCTCAATTTGATCTGATCTAATGCTTGGACTAGGTCAAAGGCAGGAATAGGAGAGGCACAAACACTCTTTTGGCATGGAGAAATCCCACGCACATTCCCGATGTGCATGGAGAAAGGAATGGGTCAAAGGTCAATGGCGTAGGGAGAAGGATGTTTAAATTCAAAATCAATTTATCTTGACTAATTAGACTAGATCAAATCCAACCAAATTAGGCTTAACCCAACTTAATTAATTTCTAATCAAATAAGAAATTAATTGAATCTAACCCCTGATCACTAATATCCATTGTTAGCAACGATAAAAATACCATTGCTAATGTCTATCGCTAATACCCTATTTTCTTATAGTATGAATCAAATCAGGGGTAGCGATGGTAGAATCCCTGATTAGCTAATGGTATTTTTATTATTGAATGCTTTAGCGGTGGAAGCTTAGCCATCTCTAATAGTTATTAGCGACTAAAGTTGCGACGATAGTATCATTGCTATAGGTATCAGTGACAGTATGAGACACAGTGATTTGTCATCACTAATACTTAGTAATTTATTTTTTTAATTAAATTTTGTCATTATTTGTAACAATAGATTATTATTAGTAATGGCCTTTTACCATTGCTAATAAAAAATATTTTTTTTTAAAAAAATTAGTTGTAGGATTATTAGCAACGAAAAAAGCCATTGCTAATTTTAATAATTTTAAAAATATATTTTTTAAATATTTTTTTTATAAAATTATTAGTAACGATAAATTAAGCTATACTAATAGTTATCGATAATTAGTTAATCTAATTATAATTATATTTAAATTTTTTTAAAAAAATTAAATTTATTAGCAATAGATTTTTCATCTCTAATAGTTAGCAATGCATCACTAATAAGGTATTAGTGACGACAGAATTACCATTGCCATATTCTATAACTAATTTTAATTTTTTTTTTTTTTTTTTCTAAATATAATATAGTTTTAAAATTTAAAGTTTATCTTCATCATTCATTATATAAATAATTATTATTAGAGTATCATCATAAAAAATTATCTCAACTCGATATCCCTAGCTATGTCGATCAATAAAATTAAATTTTGACGGCCATGAACAATCACATAATAATCTGATAGATAGAGACCACCGATGGATCTAAAAATTTATAACGATAATCTTAGTGATATTTATAGCATAAAATCAAAATTTTACTTCAATCGGATATTATTATCATGGTCAATTTAGCATGAGATGATTTGGTCCGTTACATAAAAAACTAGATGGTCAAAAGGCCAAATGGCATTCAATTATAAAATATTCTTTAGATAAATGATGTTTACTACTATTTTGATCATTTGTACAGTGATGATCATAAAATTCAAATTATACATATATGAATAATTCAAAACTATATGTCTCTTGATACTCATTCTTAAAATCTTTAAGTAATTATACTTGTACTTTTGTAAGATTTGCTTAATATGGATGGTTTATATACATGCAGTTTGGATTTTATGATTACCACCATACAAATGATTAAAGTAGTAGCAAAAATTATTTATCTAAAAACTCATCTTAATCGGATGTCGTTTGGCCTTTTGATCACTTATTTTTTATTTAGTGGTCCAAATAATTCTATGCTAAATTGACATGATAATGATGTCCGATTGAAGTAAAATTTTAATAGTATGTTGTAAATATCACTAAGATCATTGTTGCCAATTTTTGGATGTATCGATGGTCTCTATCTGTCAGATCATCATGCGATCATTGGTAATCATCAAAATTAAATTTTATTAATTGATATAGCTAGATCTATCGAATCAAGATGATTTTTTATGATGATATTCTAATGATAATTATTTAGATAATGAATGATGAAGATGAATTTTAAATTCTAAAATTATATTATATTTAGAGATAAATAAAAAAAATTTAAAATTAGTAATAGCCTGTGCCTCCTCGTACCTCAATCCTGCATGCCAGCCCATACCTCAGTTCTATAAAGTAGCCTGACTTCTATTGTGAGTATTAGCGATGGTATCAGTAACAGCTAATACCATCACTAAAAATTAATTTTTTTATTTAAATTTTTTTAATTAAGTATAATTAGATATTAAAAACTATTTAATTAAATATTAATTTAATTAAAAGTATGGACTTGGATCTCGGTATGCATAGTGCTCGAATTGAGGGAAGGTCCGACTAGCATTGCAAACATGGGGCCGAGGTGGGCCCTATGCACTCAAGTGTCCAGTTCCAGCTGGAATCCAAGAGATCTAGCCCCTGCATGCCCTACACGCTTAGGTCGAGGAAAGGTACTAATCAGTATTACAAACATGGAGCAGGGGCACGCCTTACTCTCTCGAGCCTCGAGTCCTAGCTGGCATCCAGGACATCCAGTCCTTGCATGCTCAAGTTGATGTATTAATTTTTTAAAAAATTTGCATTGCATGGAACCACTGACCCATCTTTTGATTAATGTACATATTCTAATTTAGTTAAATTAGTTTTAAATTAATAATATTTAATTAATTTTAATTAATAATATTAATTTAATTAGTTTTAAATTTTTGAGCTGGACTTCAGAATGGGATTTGCTTAGATGCCATTTTGATTTGCTTGTGCGACATAGTCGTTTGACATGCTCCAAGTCCGGATACGCGGGATGGACGTCTTGATCATCCCTATTTGCAATGATGTCCCTTACTTATGTGATTATGCTTTTGAAAATACTACACTCTTAATTCAAGAATAGGCTTATTGTCCTTGTAAGAGATGTGTCAATAAAGAAATGCTCGATAGGAATACAGTAGTTGCTTATTTATATAGGAATATATTTATACCAAACTACAAGCATTGGGACTTGTATGGAGGATTAAGATGTGGAAGATAATTGCAAGGGCTTCGGAGGCTCTAATTGTCCAAGACCTTGCTGATGTGTAAGAGCTTAATGGTGACAGGCTTGAGCAGATGATTAGCATACTTAGTGTATTTGATCTGGTTCTTAGTGGATGTCTATATAATAATTTTTTAGGTAGCAACCATTATAGCCATGATAGACTATAGGATTACTATGGTTATAGCCATGCTTACCCTCTACAGGGTTGCTACCCCCTAGAGGCTAAGCAAGGCTATATATAGCAACCCCTATAGTCCATCATGGCTATGGCAATTGCTACCTGAAAGATTATTATATGGACTTCCACCGATAACCTAATCAAACCCACCAAATATGCTAATTATCTACTCAAGCCTATCACCATTAAGCTATTGCACATTAGTAAATGTGTTGGATAAGTAGAGCCTCTCATTCGTGCATATTGTCTCCCACATCTCTCCATGTAGATACCAACACTTATAGTTTGGCATAAACATACTTCTATATAAATGGATAACTATTGTATTCCTATCAAGTATTTTTCTATTGATACATCTCTTACAAGAATAACAAGTCCATCCTTGAACTAAAAGTGTAGCATTCCTAAAAACATAATCACGGAAGTAAAGAACATCATTACAAATAGGGACGGTCAGAATGCGCATCCCATGTATGCAGATTTAGAGCTTGCCAAATGACTAGGCTGTGCTAGCACATAAATTATATTTTTAAGTTGTTATTTTATTTTTTTAAAAATTTCTACTCCTAGCTTGTAGCTCGAGGAGGTGGTCGGGGGCTTGGAGAGGCTATGATGACTACCCATGCTAGATGCGCCTAAATGGAGGTAATGCATTTCTATTCTTGTTGTTGTATGGTCAAGCTTGAATGGTCTGTTACATTGCAGACAATCACTCGCAACCTCCTCATGGTTAAAGGTGCAGAGGAACTTGCAATGCAAGGCAAGCTTGGATGGTCTGTTACATTATAGAAAACTACTTGCAACCACCTCATGGTTAAGGGTGTAGAGAAACTTGCAATGCCTTATTTTTAATGGCAGATCTAAGCCTTCTTCATATTTTCATATACTAAGATTATTATGTACTACTAGATGAGCATCAAATAATGACAAAATCAAGAGACCAGCAGACCAATATATTATCATATACTGGTAGATGAGAATCATTTTTTTGTTGATATATTATAGATGCTAACTAATAATTTTTGCTACACGTGAGTTAAGTTTTGATCGTCTTGTTATATTTTGATAGATATTTTATTTGAATCAATTTTTAAATTATCTAATTTTAATTTTAATTTTAATTTTAATTTTTATTTTTAGAGATTATACATCATGTCTTTCAGATATCGGAGCTGTTGGGGATAAATCCCGCTCCTGCCGAAGCCCGGCCCAACGCTCAGCCCAATGTAACCAGTAGCCGCTGAAGAGCTTCAGCGCCAGGCGCCAGGCCGAACTCCCCTGCACCAAGGTCCGGGCCGAACTGCCTAGAGGCCGAATCAGCGAGCCCTGGCCGAACTCCTTCGGATCCCACGGCCGAGCTCCTTCGGACCGACCCCAGGCGAGCCCGTGCAGCCGAACTCCTTCGGATCCCACGGCCGAGCTCCTTCGGACCGACCCCAGGCGAGCCCGTGCAGCCGAACACCTTCGGACTTCCCACGGCCGAACTCCTTCGGACCGACCCCAGGCGAGCCCGTGCAGCCGAACTCCTTCGGACTTCCCACGGCCGAACTCCTTCGGACCGACCCCAGGCGAGCCCGTGCAGCCGAACTCCTTCGGACTTCCCACGGCCGAACTCCTTCGGACCGACCCCAGGCGAGCCCGTGCAGCCGAACTCCTTCGGACCGAACTCCTCAGCGAGCCCTGGCCGAACCAACTAGCAACCGAAGTCCTTCAACTGGCCAGCCGAGCTTCTTCGGGCCTCTCAGCGGCCGAACTCTACAGACGGCCGACCCTTCAGCCAGACGAACTCCCCCAGCTTCCCCCTCGGCCGAACTCTGTTACAAGTCCGAACTCCATTGGACAAACTGTCGCCTGCAGCAAGACCGGACGGCGCCTTCCTCTCCGTACCGGACTCCATGCGGCCCACGGCTCGCCGGTATGGCTCCCACGATCTACCGGACGACGCCTTCCTCTCCGTACCGGACTCCCTGCGGCCCACGGCTCGCCGGTATGGCTCCCACGATCTACCGGACGACGCCTTCCTCTCCGTACCGGACTCCGTGCGGCCCACGGCTCGCCGGTATGGCTCCCACGATCTACCGGACGACGCCTTCCTCCCCGTACCGGACTCCATGCGGCCCACGACTCGCCGGTATGGCTCCCACGACCTACCGGACGACGCCTTCCTCTCCGTACCGGACTCCATGCGGCCCACGGCTCGCCGGTATGGCTCCCACGATCTACCAGACGACGCCTTCCTCCCCGTACCAAACTCCATGCTGCTCGACGACTCTCTGCCAGACGGCACAGCCGTCACCATCAACTAAGCTCCGCTATAAAAGGACCCCTCCCAACATACTAAGGCTAAGCTCTCTGAACTCTCGACTCTCTAAGCTCTCCTCCTCATCTCTAAGCTCCGGAACTCATTCCGAGCACTCCATTACTGTTGGCCGGAAGCTAACTTGACCGTCGGAGGGTCCTGCCGGAGCCGCCACCCCACCGGTTCCGGACGGGACTTCGTTTTGCAGGTCTCCGACGGCGACCTCAGCGGCCTCGACTCCGGCGACCTCCGGCGAGGACGGATTTCTGCACCAACAGGAGCCATTCCAGCCAAGGATAGAGCTCTTAAGGAGAGAGCGATCATGCGGCTAGCTCGCATGGTTCCACGTCCCTCACATTGGATGGTAAATTCTAACACTTTAGATATTCTCATTTATGTTATTTTATTCTTTGCTAACTAATATAACATTCTTTATATTAGATATTTTGTACTCAAGTTTGGATGATAGGAGATCACCAGTGACCCACAATCACATGCAGTAGCAATCGGCCCTTAAATATAAAGTCATGTTCGAGGATCCATCCATCTCGTGATACCTTTGACTTGATCAACCAGAGGATAGACAGCTCATACACATTTAGAGCTATTTATAAGTACTACAACTTCAATTAATATGTTTAAAATTTAGCCATTCTAGAGTTAATATTTATTTTTTAAAATTAATTTTGCAGTATATTTAGAGAGTTTGGAGTATCTCATGTAGTTATTGACATCATTCGATACTTGATGCCTGAGTCGGTGAATGAGTTCTCCAGTTGACTATCTGAAGCTCATGATGCAGCTTGGAAGATATTTCTGGTAAGTCAAAACTAGTTTATTTTTTAAATTTTTGATATGTTAGTATTTTAATTATATATTAATACATGCTTGCTTCTATCTTGTCGAAGTACTACCAATTTGAGACTCTCAGGATGAGGAGGCTAGCCGTTCGACCTTTGAGAAGGTGGCCATATAAAGGCTCCAAGATAGTCTCTATAGCCTCAGGCAATCCACCATCTAGCACTCTAGTTTTCTATCCCCATTAGACCGAAGGTCCTTCACGGATCACTAGATATGGATGAATATATGGTAGGCCCTTTGCGACCAGTAGAGTAGCAAGAAATACTTTGATAGGCGGTAGAGGCTTGACAGAATCAGTCCACCTAGTAGGATTCGATCAGGCATTTGGACAGCTTAGTCGGTACATATATTATGATCGACAGATTGGTAAGAAATCAATACCAAAATTCTTCACTAAAATTATAAAAACTTTTATATGCTTATTTTAATTAATTTAATTTTATTATTTATTTATTATAGATACAGTAGCTGAGTTATCCATCAGACTAGTTATAGTTATGATGGGCCACACACCAGTCTAGGAGGACTGGTGACTATTTAGATTTTATATCATGATAGATCATAGTAAGAACTTCAAATTTTATTTACTAATTAAGCTATTACAGGATCTAATTTTTATATTAGAACTAATATATTTTTGAACTGTGCAGATGCATTATGCAACGCATGTTGCTGAGAGGTATGGCGATGACCCATCTTCTTAGCCCTCCTTGATCTTGAGGGATGGCTCAGTGCCACCGAGGGGGTGAGTAGGAGCTGACTTATAGCATTCGACCATGCCTTCAACCCTCCACCACCTCGATACTCTTTAGCATCTTCATAGACCTTGACATCCCAAACTTGGAGCAATGCGCACATGGAGGAGGTTGTGCAGAGGCTTTTGATCTAGTAATTTTAAAGCCTCCTGGATGCCATTTGCGATACGATCGTGAAGCTTCTTTAGAACCCATAGCTGCACGACTAGCTGGACTTGTCATCCCAGCCATCACATTAGATAATTATATTACTAAAATCTTTTACTTGTTTTAAGTTTTCATATTTAGAAGCTTTATATATTTAGGTTTAAGTCTAAGAAGAAGATTTAGGGGCAAAAAATTTAATCTAACTATCCAATCGATGGGCCAGGGGTGTCTATAGCTCTGTATCATCGAATGGAATGGGTAGGAATAATTAGTTCGAGAATCATAGGAGTGTATCAGAAGATATATCTTTATATCAAAACTTATTAATATTATTTTATTTTTTTATTATAGGATGTTGCAACATCTGACTCTTATCCACCAGTTACTGGAGAGGAGAAAGAGGAGGAGGAAGATGATGATAAGAATCGAACCTAATTTTTTTGATATATTATATTTTTTGATACTACTTATAAAAAAATTATATAATTTATATTTTTAATATAATATAATTAGTTTTTAATTTTTGATTATCATATTATCTTTAGATTTTAATTATAATAAATATTAGAAATCATAATTCATTATGATTAATTAAAATAGATTTTAAAAAATATTATTATTTTTTTAAAAAAATAAAATTAACTATTAGTGTTGGTATTAGCAACGGCATTAGTGATCAAATTACCATCACTAATATTTTTTAAATAATTTATTTTATTTTATTTAAAAATTAAAAGATATTAGAGATGACATTAAAGATGGTATTTTTTATCGTTAATAATTATTAGCCATGATATTAGCCACAAAGATGCTATTGCTAATATTTTTTAAAAAAATTATAAAAATTTAATTAATAATTAAAGATAGAATTATTTGATTGCTAAAGCCGTCGCTAATAGCCTTATTAGTGATGACAAGTTTTGCCATCACTAATAATTATATTTAGCGATGAGGATTTTTTAGATTAGTTTTTATAACGAGATTAGCGACGGTGGCAGTATTAGCAATAGCGGAAGGACTATTAGGGATGGCATTTTGCTATCGTTAATAATCTAAATTCTTGTTGTGTGACATTGATGTTTGCACTATAGAAGCCAGAACTCTTGATGGGCTTTTGCTTAGAAATCTAAAGACTAGATGTTCGATGTGTTCAAGCATTTTCATATTAGTATTGAAAGAGAAAAAGAAAAGTAACTAAAGTGCATTCGAACAGATAACAATGGTGAATATAGAGATCCATTTAAAAACTATTGCAAAGATTGTAGCATTAGGCTTAAGAAAACTGTTCCTAAAAGCATCTCAACAAAATGGAGTTGCTGAGAGAATGAAACATACTATTTGTGAAAGAATTCGGTGTTTGCTCTTTTATACTAAATCACCTAAATCTTTTTGGGATGAAGCAATGAGAACTACAATGAATTTGATCAATATTTCTTCTTTAGCTTCTCTTCAAGATGATGTGTCAGAAAGAGTATGGATTAGAAAAGATGTTTCTTATGATTACTTAAGGGTGTTTGGTTGCAGGGTATTTATTCATATTCCTAAAGATGAGAGGTTCAAGTTTGATGGATAGTCTAAACAATATATCTTTCTAGGTTTTGCACATAAAGAGTTTGGTTATAGATTTATGGGATCTAGTTGATAAAAATGTTATCAGAAGTAGATATGTTGTATTTCTAGAATATCAAACTAGTGAAGATTTTGAAAAGATTGAGAAGTCAAAGCCTATCACTAGAAATTATGTTGATCTGGGTCCAATACCTCCTACCATGATGAATAATGATAATGAATGGAAGCTGTATAGGAAGATGATAGTAATATAGTTGATGAGCCTATACCTGATAATGATATGCTGATAAACATGCTAAGCAAGCCCCTTTAGAATTAACCACTAGTTAAGCCTCAGTTGAGAAGATCTATTAGTGAGCATCATCCTTCCTAGAGATATTCTCCTCATGAGTATGTAATGATCATTGATGGGAAAGAACTAGAATGCTACCAAGAGGCTATGAATCATGAGCAAACAATAAAGTTGTTAAAAGCCATACAAGAGGAGATAAAATCCTTGCATGAGAACTGCACATTTAAGTTGGTGGAACTACCTAAGGGTAAGGAGCACTTAAGAATAAGTGGGTGTTAAGATTGAAGAGCTTCCAATTAAGGTACAAGGCAAGGTTCGTTGTGAAGGAATTTAGTTAGAAAAGGATATTGATTTTGAAGAAATTTTCTCACTTGTGGTCAAGGTGGTTTCAATTCGAGTTGTTCTTCATTTAGCTGTAATCATGAATTTAGAGATCGAATAACTTGATATGAAAACTACTTTTCTTCATGAAGATTTAAAGAATAAAATTTACATGGAGCAGCCAGAGGAATTTATAGTTAAAAAGTAAAGAGCATCTTGTATGTATATTAAAGCAAAGCTTATATGGACTCAAGTAGGTACCTCGATAGTAGTATAAAAAGTTTAATTTTTCATGATGGATCATGGGTATAGCAAAACCACTTCTGATTATTATATATTTATAAAAAGATTTTCTAATAAAGACTATGATATGCTAATTATTGGCCATGATGCTAGAAAGATTAAAAGCTTAAAAAAAGAGTAGAGCAATTCTTTTGTCATGAAGGACTTAGGGCTGGCTAAATAAATTCTTGGTATGAGAATTACTTATGATAGGAAGAGCAGAAAACATTGGTTATCTCAAGAGAAATATATCAAAAAGGTGCTTGAAATGTTCAAAATGAGCAAGTCTAAACCAATTTTCTATCCACTTGTAGGTCGCTTCAAGTTAAGCTCCAAATAACGTCCCATAAGTGAGAAAGATAAAGAGGAAATGAAGAAGATTCTTCATGCATATATAATTAATAGTTTTATATACAATATGGTTTATATAAGGCTAGATATTACTCATGCAGTTGGTATTGTAAGTTAGTTTCTCTCTAATCCTTGTAAGAAACATTGGACAGCTGTCAAATAGATTCTCAGGTATCCTAGAAGCACTTCTATAGTCTATTTTTGCTTTGGTAAGGGTAAACAACCTATGTTGGATGGGTATACAAATGCAGATATGGCTGGTGATATAGGTTCTAGAAAGTCTACATCGGATACTTGATAACTTTTTTACGGGAGTAGTGTCATGGCAGTCTAAATTAAAAAAAATATATTGCTTTATCAACTACATAGGCCGAGTATATTATAGTTATAAAAACTTGTAAATAACTTTTATAGATGAAAATTTTTCTATAAGAGTTAGGCCTAAAATAAGAGAAGTATATATTTTATTGTGACAGTCAAAGTACCATCTTTCTTTTAAAGAATGCAATATTTCATTCAAGATCTAAGCATATTGATATAAGATATCATTGAGTTCGAGATGCTTTGGAGATAAAGTTGCTTTGTCTTGAGAAAATCCATAATGATGATAATGGGTCAGACATGATGACTAAAATCTTGTATATGAAAAAGTTGATCACTTGCAGAGAGAAAAGGCTTGGTGGAACCTCCCATATGAGTCGGAAGGAAAAAATTTGTTATATGGTCCTTCCTCATATGGGACCTACAATCCAAAAATAAAATAAAATAAAGGGAGATGTGGTGGTTTTAGGTCACGTATTGGTTGGGTAATAGAGGAGTTTGCACGGTGTGTTAATATAGGTGGTGAGAAAAAGAAAAATGGGGAGAAGAAAAACAAAAAAGATGGTGTTATTTTGCCGACTGATTATATCCCGATTTTGATGAAGGTTCAAATCAAAGGTTCAATACGTTATTCATGGCATCGGGAGCTACAAGTTGAATAGTTTCGATCTTTAAAAAGCCATTTTTATTAATTATTTCAAGTATCCATATGTTTGGTGAGAACTATCCCCTATTTTTATTTGTTGTTGAATTTTGCTTTATTAATGATGATTGCTTTTATTATGGAAACCAAGATTTATTCTTGATGATATACTTATACAACCTCTAGTTGATTTAGAGAAGACCTGTAGTAATTCCATATTCTGAATAGTGAAAAATTTACATCAAAATTATGGTATCTCTTTTATGGATTGCTTGATTACTTTTTGCTTGTTCAATTATTTGATTAGATTATAGAGATTATTATTGCTTTAAGTGTACAATATCCTATTTAAGTGTATAAAAAGACACTACTATAAATAAGGACTTCATTGACAGACAATTCCATTAGAAAAATTCATAAAATCCATAAAAGGAATATGATTTTGATGGATTCTCATCCATAAAAAAAATTATGTCAGTAATTTTTTCTGATAGACAGTATCCATTAGAAAATGTTCTGACAGATTTATGATGGATAATCCATCAAAAATATGCTTTTCATATTTTTTAACAAATATTATTTTCCCTAAGAAAATCTAATTATGATAGAATTTTCTAACAAATAATCCACAACAAAATATCTATCAAAATTATGTCATTATTTTGCTTGAATTTCTTTCCATTCACTAACAAATAATCCACAACAAAATTTATAGATGAAAAATTCATAAAAAATTTATTAGAAATCCATCAGAATTTTGTAAATATGAAATGAATATTAAATTTAACAAAACAAAATATCTAGATTCACCTATCAATGTTCAACCAATTTTATATTCAAGATCTAAAGTTTACCATTAAATATATTAAAATATATCAAATCTCATACAATAAAAAGTTTATCACATGCTTATAAAAGTTCATTATATATATAAAGGTTGAATCCAAAATATCAAATATATAGTCAATCAGTAGTTGGAGGATTGTTGCTATTAGGAGGTAAAAATAGACTTGAAGGTGGTATCTCCATGCCCCTTGAACATGCCCAAGTTTCAAACAAGTGAGGAATTGGGTCATCATCTGAGTTGCAACTTCTGCCTCAGCTCATGCCTCTACCTCAATAGTCCTAAAATTGTTTCTGTATCTAATTAGGTTGGAATGAGTTGTCTTGCTATATACAGGAGTAGGATGCAGAAGGACTTTCAAGTATTGATGGTGCTTTCATTGTGGATCCAAAATCATATAATTGATCCTTAATGGGACCTCCAATTGTTTCCATCTATGCATCAACATCAAAAGAAGGCTGTAAAGAAATATCATCACCATACTTGTTAAAAATACAACTAAATTAATATTGGAGAAAATAGAAGTTCTTGTAGTTTTTTAACATGGTTTAAGGACCTTTTATTTTAGGGTTTGAAAAAAAAAAAAAAGCACAAAAAAGAAGGACATTTAAACTCTATACCAGAGATTCCCATTGATGAAACCCCCAAATATGAGAACTTTGAAAGGATCAAAATCTCATTCAAAGGAGGAGAAACAAAGAAAAACTTTTGGAAAAAGGTCTTACCTTTTAATTTTTTTATCTTTCTCTTGTTTTCCTTGATTTTTCTAAACATTTTCTCTATTTTTTTTGAAGTTTTCCTCTATTATTTTTTTTAATTTCTTCCATCCTCATGAACCACAATCAAGCGAAGTTGGAATAGCCGAACTGGAAAGCTTAGTTGATGGGATAAGGGTATTGAGTTGGATTTATATAAATGAGTTTTGATTAGGCCTTAGTGGCTAAGTTGGTGGATAGGCTATTTAAGGATTTGGAATTCAATTCTTTCCATCTACCTCTTATAAATTTATTTTATAAAAAAATTAAAAATATATTTTAGATTTTATTTTCAAACTTGTGATGCCAATTTTTTATTTGAATAATTTTAAAATTATTAAAATTATTGGGGATAAAATTACTCCTGCTGAAGTTCGGAGGTCAACTTTCAAGTCATGTGTTCTAGATGATTTTCTTCGTTATAATCGGTAGCTCTCTGAAGAAAAAATTGGATTTTTTCTGCCATAGGATGCATTTGATTGGATCAAATTTGTAGTAAAATAATTTTAAAATTTTTTTTTATGATCTGATTAGATCTGAGAGTTTTTAGATATAATTAAATTGATCTAAAATTAGAAGTAAAATAAAAATAAAAATAAAAATAGTGATAACAGTTATCACCTGATCGAGTAAACTGTTTATCTATTATGATGATCTGACGACTAATCCGAGGTTCTGATTAAGCCGCGCATGCATCTGACCTCTATCGGTATCTACTCAGATTAGATCTGGAAGTCTCCTCCTTCTAGATCTGATCTCCAAAGATCATATCTGAAATCAATCATGAATGCCTTCGAACCGATCTTCGACGGTAGCACCTTCATCTCCCAATGCGGGAACTAGTTGCTGAGTCTTTGCAGGATCAAAAACCAACCTTTGATCTCTAAGTTTTGTCCAACCCCTAGGGCATGGAGAAGAGGAAGAGATCTGAAAGAGGGGCATGGAGATAGAGATTTTGGTAGGACTTCGCCGTATAGAAATCGCTATGTACAATAGCTTATGATGGGCCCTATATATAGGCTTAGTATAGAGTCCCTTCGCATATAACTTTAAACAGGTCAAAGTTTAACATGCAGAAGGACTCTCCACCTAATCTCCATGCCCACACCTTATTTTTTCAAATTTTTGTCGCACAAAATCTTAAGAAAATGGTGTGGAATCAATTTGGGACAAAAGGAAGTTGGCGTAGATAATATCTCTCATAGAAGTTTGAACAATTCAAACTTCTTTGACCCATTCAAACACTTTAAATGGATAAACCCCAAATCATTCTATCTTTATCCACTAGGGGTGCACTCCATAAGGGTATGTGCACCCTCTCTTCCTCACGTAACATCTAGGGGGCGCCATCTATTTCTTTCCTGCAAAGATGGATCAACCTTTGACCATTGTCTGTTCCCATCTTATAGGATTTAAGACAAACCCTTTTAAGTCCCATCCAATGGAATTAGGTCAAGTCCTAACCAAGTTAGAATAAGCCTTGATCAGACCAGAACTTGGTTTAATCAGATCAAGAAAAATTCATCTAGAATTTTCGGAAGAGGCTTGTCCAAATTTCATCTCATGATTTTAGGATAAGCCTTAATCTGGCAAAGACAATCCTTATCTTGTTCCCATCTTATGAGATTTAGGACAAGTCTTAATCAAGCCAGCACAAGATTTAGCCAGATCAAAATAAATTCCTACAGAGTTTTTGGATAAGTCTTGTCCAAATAGTTCCAAAAATTAGCAGATCTTATCCTGTTTTCATCTGATGGATTAGGACAAACCTAGATCAGGTTTGGACAAGACTTTTCTAATCTGGACAAGTTCCAGTCAGACTAGGATAGAGCCATACCAGGCTCTTGAATAAGTCAAATCCAATTTGGCTCAGTCGAGATGAATAGAAAGATGACAGAAGGAGAATATTATGTTCAATCATGTGCTAGCATGATTTTCTTGAACCTAATTAGATATAATCCAAATCAATCAAACTGGGTTAGCTCAATTGATGACATCTGGACCTAAATCCTTATTTGTATGATCCAGTTAGATTCAGTTCTGTATGATAATGGAACATGTCATGATCTCCATCATCGAAATCATTGAAACATCTTTTAATGGATCAGAACTCTTTCGATTCATCCAATTAGAATCGTCGATCATCGAGATAATTCTAATTGATCCTAAAATCCATCAGTGACATCTAGCAGTATATAGTGGTAACCCATTAAAATCGAATAGCAAACCTCTCGGTGTAGCTACCTATGTGATTAAGTTCTTCTATCATGAGTTCCGACGGGATTTGGATTAAGGTAAACTCGTCAAACCCAACACCCGTCATATAAATGAATCATTTGATTCAAGTCTGAAGTATAATCCTAATAGAAACTTCTTTCTATTATTTCATACTACCATGGCCATGAATTTTAGGACTCGATCTCATAATCATCATAGGACCACTCCTCCTCTACCGAGGTTGATCGATCCCATCTTGGTACGATTCAATTCCTATAATGAATATGCTATAGCCAACATACACCTCAAGATTTCGAATAGCTAGGAGATCGAGTTATGATATAGTCAAACTATAACACCCTCAAGGTGAACTGTTGTTGCACCTCAGATCAAAGAACTAGATACATGCTGCAGCATCAAGCTAGTCATTAATGAGAAGGTAGGCTCTCTTATGACTACTCGAGGTGGTTACGCTCAGTGCCCTTATTCTCTAATGAGTACTTATACTCTCACTTCAGTGTCTCCACACCATAGACTCAAGACTCATCTATCCTAAGAATGCGATCGTACACTGATCTTCCGGATCGATCACCATCCTCATGATGATCCTACGATCGAAAGCAATTTATGAGTTAATTATGATAATACATGCCTTAAATTCTCAACTCTTGAGAATATGTGTTACATGCCTATTAACGCAATGAATGTATCATAGACACTTTATACACAATGTGATAGAATAAATAACCCTTTAATTTTTTTTAATTCAAAATTACAAAAATACTTCTAGAAAGTATTTAATAAGTGTCAGTCAATCTGGCTTCTAGAGCACACATCTAACAAACTCTCACTTGACCTAAAGTCAATTGCCTATAAATCTAAGTCTCATCTTCTAAAGATGGGCTTGGATCTTCTGCTGGCCTAAAGGCTTTGTCAATGGATCAGTCGCATTGTTTGTGGTGTTGACTCTCTTGACCTCAGCATATCCTTCTCGAGGTAATCATGGATGAGGTGGAACCATCTTCTTGGAACTCTTCCAACTTACAGTACCACCATTGCACAGGAACAAACTTTCAGATATCGACTTTCGATTATCTATATGAGATATAAAGTCTGAGACTGCATGCCCCTGGATCTAGAGTTCACCATGCTGAACCTCTTCAGCACCTTCTCTATGTGAAAAATCCAGCATCCTCTTCAGTCTATCTCTATAGACCTTAAATGAAGGATGCCTTACCTAGGTCTTTTAGAGAAATTTTTTTAGATAACCATACTTTGACCTATGCCAGCATGAGAATATCATTCTCAATCAGAAAGATGTCATCTATACAATACGAGAAAGACAACAATGCTTCCACTGACCTTCTTGAACATACTTGATTTCTTCTCATTCTTGATTAAACCAAATGATTTGATTACATCAAGCATTCCAACTCTGAGATGCTTGCTTGAGTCCATAGATGGACCTTTGTAGCTTACAGACCTTTGTGATCACCATCACTAGATGTGAAAATAAATGATTGTTCCATATAAATATTTTTCTCAAGATATCCAATTATGAACTCCGTTATCACATCCATCTGCCATATTTCATAATTGAAATATACTGCAATGGCAAGCAATGTGTAGATGTATGGCCACTGATGAGAAGGTATCCTGATACCCTTTCATCATTAGCCTAGCCTTGAATGTCTCTACATTCTCATCTGCACATATCTTTATCTTGAAGATCCATTTATATCCAAAAGGTACTATACCTTTAGCTGGATCTACCAAGATCTAGATTTAGTTCGAGCACATCAAGTCAATCTTTGACTTCATTGCCTCTAACTAATTTTTGAAGTCGATATCTGATATCACCTCGTCATAGATTCTGGGATCATCATCATGAACCCATTTTTTATGAGAAACATTTTCTCTACATCCTCTAAGATAGTACCTAAGTACCTTCAGGAGGACAAAAAATGCTATTTGACCTACGAGATGGAGGAGGTAGTGAATTATGGATCGGCTCAAACTAACTGGGTTCCTGAGGTTTCTTGGCTCATTGCTCTTTGGAGACTTGCTTCTTGAACCTAATCTGTCTTCCGATGCCACCAACTATTTTCAAAAATGGTATATCAACCCACAATCACATTATAGTTTTTCAAAAGATAGAAGTAATACCCTAATAACTCTTTAGGATATCCAATAAACCAAGCTTTAAGGAACCTAGACTCTAACTTGTTCACCATCGGACAACCTCAATTCTGTGATGACTTAAACTTGGCTTCTTACCATGCCATATCTCATATGCAGTGGTATCAACAATTTTAGATGGAATCTTATTTAGTAATTTGATAGCTATCATTAAACTATCCTAAAAAAAATCAGGAAGATCCTTGAAGCTCATCATGGATGGATCATATCTAATAGGATCTATTTTCTCCATTCTGAAACCCCATTAAGTTGAGACATTCCAGATGAAGTCCATTATGAGACTATACCATTATCCTTGAGATAGTCTAAAATTTTTTGACTAAGGTATTCACCTCCTCGATCTAATCGAAGAACCTTAATGGGCTTTTCGGTTTGCTTTTCTACTTCGTATCTGAATTTCTTGAACTTTTTAATGGCTTCAGACTTGTATTGTATCAAGTACACATACTCGTACCAAGATAGATTATTGATAAAGATAATAAAGTAGTCATAATTGTCTCTGATCGGCACATCGAATGGGCCGCACACATCTATATATACCAGGGTAAGTAGGTTTATGGCCCTTTTCTATGTCCCACAAAAGAAAGCTTGATCATTTTGCCTTGAAGGCATGATTCACAAATTGGATATGACTCAAAAGTCAATGGATCCATTAGTCTGAATTTCTTCAATTTATTAATCCTGTCTTCAGCTATATGACCTAGTCTAAGGTGCCACAGGTACCTTTCATTAACATTATCTCTAGATCATTTTGATCCTATGGCATTCACATTCCTTCAGAAGGTCCTTCTTCCTGCTTGTTCTTCAGGCTGGCCAGGTACGCAGGGCAGTCCCGCTTTCAATGGCCATTGAAGTTACAGTGGAAACAGTTTTCCTTCTCCATGGCCTTCTTCGGCTCGCCCTTCTTTTTTTCTTCTATTTTCTGCTTCTTCACAAACTTCTTCTTCTTCTTTCTAAAAGACTTTCTCTTAAAAGAAGTCTATTCCATAGCTAGGACTGAGTCCTTTGAGCTCTTCAAATTTTGCTCAACAGTAACCAGCATGTTCGTTAACTCGACCAAGGTGCACATGAGCTAATTCATATGAAAGTTGATAATGAACTGACCATACGAATCAATGAAGGATTGTAGGATCACATCAATCTACAGATCCTTATCCATCAAGGCATCAAACTTCTCAAGCTCTTCTAGGTCGTTGATCATTGCTAGGCAATGATCTTTGATCGACTGTCAATCATGCATCTATGCCTTAAATAGTCTTCTAGAGACTTGATAATGCACTATGCGACTCTGATCACCAAACAACTATTGCAGGTGTGCCAATATTTGGTGAAAAGTCCTAATATCTTCATGTTGGTGCTGTAATTCATCTGACATTGAGCCCAACATGTGAAACCTTACTTTGTTATGATCATCAGACCACTTCTCATGAGACATTTTTTGATCATCAGTCGAACGAGCTGGTAAAGAAGAAGTCCTGGTCCAATACATAGGTTAACTTTTTTGAACCCAAAATAATTTTGAAGTTCTTTAGCCAATCCTTGTAAATTTGTCCTGTCAACTTATGAGTATTTAGGATTCGGGTTAGGGGTTTTGATGCAGATATTTTTCTATAGAGAGTCAAAATTTTTAGTTAGACTTATAATTTGACTCAATCAATTTATTTAGGAGCTTCATTTTTAAATAAATTAGGCTTTCACTATTTTCTCGGATCCCTACACTCCCTTGGTAGAGATGCAAAAATCTCCATGATCATTGATTTCTAGTGGATGGTGCGGTCCCACCGATTAACTCACCACCTCACCTAACTATTATTGATGATGGATCAATCGATGAGTGGACAACTCTTGTCCATTATTTTTCTAAATATGGTGCACCCAAATCTGATCTCTAATTCATGAAGCTCACCATGTCTGGAATATTGCTCCACTCGTTAGTTAAGTCAAACCCATCATTTGCATAAATTAGATTCTTGATTGGATCCCTCATCATATCTAGAATATTGAGCCCAACCCATCCTCCAACCCATAGTATCCAATGCCTAATAGATATGGTTACGTCTTTTCGGTGCAACTGAACCACTATATCCAACTGAGAACAATCAATCCTGAAAAGGACCCACACATCTATAATGATGGAAGACCTAGGACTTAATATTTTCTTAAAAAAATTTGATTTGGTCTCTTAGACTCAACTAGTCATAATATTTATGACTAACCTAGTGGCATGGGTTAGATCGAATCGTTAGCCATCTCAAACTAGAATTGGATCGACTCAATAGGCCAGGTAAGTGAGATCAGTGGAAGAAATATGCCATTAACTCACTATAAACGCATTTAGATCAAGTAGTTTTCAATTAAAGACCACTGGTCGTATTTGTCATACTTAGCTTAGACACTGACTTGTCTGATCAGAACTGATCAAGTTAGCTTACAATCCTAGCTTGAACCACGGAGCCAAATTAGGTCTTAACTTGATCGACCATATGTGACTGTGAGTCGACCTTGATCCAGACTTAATCTATTAGGCTGATCAAATCTAAGCACTTTTGATCCTACCTAACCAACTCTTGATTTGGTTTGATCAACCGCTAGATCTAATTGAGCTACCCACATCCGAACCCATGATTTATGAAGCTGTCTTAGATCAAAAAATTCATAATTTTAGACCTAATTAATTTTATAAACTTAATTCTTAATTAAATCCAAGGGTTCAATAACAAAACATGTATAAAAATTCTAGGATTTTAGGATCTAGAATTTTATGAAAAAATAAATTTTTGATTTCTGATTAAGGACAAACACATAGCATCCCTTCACGCCATAAGAGCATCCCATCGAATGAGAAGAAAGGGCCTTTAAACCTTTCTTACTCTTATGACCGGACGGTCAAGGGGAATGTCTTAATCAGAAATATGAACTATAGTACAAAACTATTTGATGTAAAGCATATAACTATTATATGATTTAAGATCTAATCTGTACATATTTTACATACATCTTATGCATCAAATTTAAAATTTAAATTTATATTTCAGATATAGTTACATCTGATGTAATATCTAAAAATAAAATTTTAAATGATCTCATCATAAAAATTTTTAATCTAGATTACTCATGGCATAGATCTATGAAACTAGTCTAGACATGCATTGCATATGTCATACATATGAAATTTTTAAATGCATCTCATGCTTTCAGATCTAATTATATCACATATAATATCTAAAATTTTACTAATCTAATCACATAATCTTTAAAAATTAAATAAATATTTTATAAATTTTTTGATCTAGACTATGAGATTAAACTAGAGATATAGTCTAGACATACGCTGCCTATATCACATATATAAAAATTTTACATTAGACCTTATGTTTCAGATCTAATTATATCTAATGTAACATCTAAAATTTAAATGATCAAATTATAAAAAAAAATTAAATTAGATTTAATCTAAAATATATTTAAAAACTATCATGATATGAAACAACAGATCTAGACTAGAACATGCATTGTTTATGTCAAACATATATATTTAAAATATATAATTTTTGATTTTAGATCTGATTAAATCCTATGTAACATCTGAAAATCAAATAATTAGATCATAAAAAATAATTTTAGATCAATTTAAAGATAGATTTGGAAGCAGCAACCTGGCTCTGATACTAGTTGAAGAAAAAATTAATTTTTCCTACCGCAGGATGCATCTAATTGGATCAAATTTACAGCAAAATAATTTTAAATTTTTTTCTTATGATCTGATCATATCTAAGAGTTTTTAGATATGATTAGATTAATCTAAAATTAGAAGTAAAATAAAAATAGTGATAACAGTTATCACCTAATATGATAAACTGTTTATCCGTTGTGATGATCTAACAACTGATCCGAGGTTTTGATTAAGCCGTGCACGCATCCGGCCTTTATCGGTATCCACTCAGGTCAGATCTAAAACTCTCCTCCTTCTAGATCTGATCTTCAAAGATCAGATTTGGAATCAATCATGAATGCCTTCGTATCGATCTTCGACGGCAGCACCTTCATCTCTCAATGTGGGAACTAGTCGTGCATTCTTTGCAGGATCAGGAACCAACCTTTGATCTCTAAGTTTTGCCCAACCCCTTGGGCATAGAGAAGAGGATGAGATCTAAAAGAGGGGCATGGAGATAGGGATTTTGGCAGGACTTTGCCATATAGAAATTGCTACGCACAATAGCTTGCGCAAGGCCCTATATATAGACCTAGTATAGAGTGCCTTCGTATATAACTTTGAGCAGGTCAAAGATTAACATGCAAAATGACTCTCCACCTAATCTCCACACCCACACCTTATTTTCTCATATTTTTTTTTGCATAAAATCTTAAGAAAATGGCATGGAAACAATTTAGGATAAGAAAAAGTTGGCGAAGATAACATCTCTCCTAGAAGTTTGAACAATTCAAACTTCTTTAACCCATTCAAATACTTTGAATGGATAAACCCCAACTCATTCTATCTTTATCCACTAAGGGTGCACTCCATAAGGGGATGTGTGCCCTCTCTTCCTCACATAACATCTTGGGGGTGCCACCTATTTCTTTGCTGCAAAGATGGGTCAACCTTTGACCCTTGTCTGTTCCCATCTTATGGGATTTAAGACAAACCCTTTTAAGACCCATCCAATGAAATTTGGTCAAGTCCTAACCAAGTTAGAACAAGCCTTGATCAGGCCAGGACTTGGTCCAGTGCGATCAAGAAAAATCCATCTAGAATTTTTGAGAGAGGCTTGTCCAAATTTCATCTCATGATTTTATGATAAGCCCTAATCTGGCAAAGACAACCCTTGTCTTGTTTCCATCTTATGAGATTTAGGATAATTCTTGATCAAACTAGGATAAGATCCAGTCAGATCAAAATAAATTTTTATAGAATTTTTGGATAAGCCTTGTCCAAATAGTTTCAGAAATTAACAAGTCTTATCTTGTTTCCATCTGATGGATTAGGACAAGCCTAGATCAGATTAGGACAAGATTTTTCTAATCTGGACAAGTTTTAGTCAGACTAGGATAGAGCCATACAAGGCTCTCGAATAAGTCATATCCAATTTGGCTCAGTCGAGACAAATAGAAAGATGATAGAAGAAGAATATTAGGTTTAATCGTGTGCTAGCATGATTTTCTTGAATCTTATTGGATCTAATCTAAATCAATCAAACTAGATTAGCTCAATTGATGACATCCAGACTCAAAATCTTGTTTGTGTGATCCAGTTAGGTTCAGTTCTATATGGTAATGGGATATGTCAGGATCTTCATCATCGACATCATCGAAATATCTTTTGATGGACCAGAACTCTTCCGATTCATCCAATTAGAATCATCGATCATCAAGACAATTCTAATTGATCTCAAAATCCATCAGTGACACCTAGCAGTATATGATGGCAATCCATCAAAATTGAATAGTGAACCTCTCGGTGCAGCTATCTATGTGATTGGATTCTTTTATCATGAGCCCTGATAGGATTAGGTTTAAGGTGAACTCATTAAACCCAATACTCATCATATGAATGAATCATTTGATTCGAGTCTGAAGTGAAATCTTAATAGAAACTCCTTTCTATTATTTCATACTACCATGGCCATGGGTTTTAGGATTCGATCCCATGATCATCATAGGACCACTCCTCCTCTACCGAGATTGATAAATTCCATCTTGGTGAGATCCAATTCCTATAATGAACATGCTATAGCTAATATATACCTCAGAATTTTGAATAGCTAGGAGATCGAGTTATGGTGTAGTCAAATTATAACATCCTCAAGGTGAACTACTGATGCACCTCAGATCAAAGAACTAGATATACGCTGCAACATCAAGCTAGTCATCGACGAGAAGGTAGGCTCCCTTATGACTGCTCAAGATGATCATGCTCAGTGCCCTTGTTCTCTAATGATTACTTATACTCTCACTCCAATGTCTCCATACCATAGACTCAAGACTCATCTATCCTAAGAAAGAGATCGTACACTGATCTTTCAGATCGATCACCATCCTCATGATGATCATACGATCGAGAGCAATTTATGAGTTAAATATGATAACACATGTCTTAAATTCTCGACTCTTGAGAATATCTATTATCATGCCTATTAACTCAATAGATGTATCACAAATACTTTATACACAATATGATAGAATAAATAATCTGGTGCGGACATCAGATCCACCAGAAGTTGGCAACATAATTTAGATTCAATTTGGATTGAAGAAGCCATATTAGAATAACTCTACTTCAGTTATTTTATTTCAGTTCTTTTGATTTAATCAATTAGTTCTTTTGATGCATTTAGTTTTAGGTCCATAAGACTATACTTGGGTTTATTTTGGATTGAGCCTTATTTGAAAAGAGACCATCATAAAGAAGCAAGCTTGGTCCACATCATCTTTGCAGCCACCATTCTCCACATGCCCAGGGAGAAAATACACATGCCAGCATGTGCCATGTCTAAGGATCCTCATGCCAAGTTGTGCCAAGCATCAAGCGCCCACATGGAGCTCCTTTTCTTTCCTAGAATTTCTTAAGAGTTTTTGATTACTTACTTATTTTGTTAAAAGATTTTTTTTTTATGGTTCCATAAAAGATAGATATAATATATTATTGTATTTAGAAATCATACATAATATTTTACTTTTTTTGTTAGAAAGGTTGATTTTTTTCTTATAAAAAAAATAGAATTCTTAAAGAAATAGGAACCCTAGGGTCCTATATAAACCCATGTATCTTTCATGAATGAGACAATGAATGAATGAATCACTTTATAATTTTCATAAATACTTGTGTTGGTCGCTCTGAGAGGGAGAGGGTGTGAGATCCAAAATCATCCCACGAGGGGAGGGTGTGAGGCCCATCTTTTTCTATCTCTTTAACCTTTATTTTTTTGAGATTTAGTATTCCTACGACTCCAATTCATCTTCACCATCTACCTACACAAGCCTACTATACCAAAAGAAGATCTGTCTCCTCCAAGATTTTTATCTATCATGTAGAGAGAGAAAGAGTGATCTATTATTCTATAGATGAAACATTGATAAGGACCACGTTCCTTCTCAACTGATCTTTGATTTTTACTTACTTTTTCAGATTTGATGTTGGTAAAGATCAAGTTCTTTATTGATAGATCTACTTGGTTAAAAGATTGAGAGCCTTAATCAGGATAGTTTCTTAACTACCATGATCTTGATTCTTCTTATTTTTTTTGGATTTTCTTGCGAGCTAAATTTCTTGCTATCCTTATTTTCATTTATATCTTTTTTTATAATTATTCATGAGCATGCTTAATTTCTGCTATCTGTCTATTTACTTTATTATTGCTAGTTATTTACTGATCTTTAAAATGGCATTCATCAGCATCATTTAGATTAATTGTGCTTTGATCCCATGTCAATCAGTCATGCCTCCTGAGCAAAGTATAGACAACTATACTGTCTGTTCTGAAAATAATGTGCCATGGTCGGACATGATTTATTGTTGACGAACAGAAGGAAGCTTGGTCTTCTTTTTTTTAGACCGTCATGCATAAATTTGATATCAGAGCTGGATTGGTTAGGGCTTCAGTTTAAATTCTATAATTTAAAATTCCTACAAGTTAAATTTTTATATTTTAAATTTCATAATTTATTTTCTAGCATTTTTTTCTTACTGCATCTTATTTCTGCATTCTGGACTTGCATGATTACTAGATCAGGTACTCAATAGCAATGTCCTACTTTTTCATTCAGTACCAACATGGATTCCAATACAGCAGCCATCATTAATGTTCCGACTGAGAAGTTTGATGGCATGAAAGATTTTATGAAAATCATGAGTAAAAGAATAACAATACTAGAAGAATCTAGGTAAAGATAATCTAAATCTAAGTCTTTTCAACTACCTATAGGATAGAGAAGAAGGAACCTCGATCTAGATCGACCTATAGCAGCACACCCCCACATAACTAGTTCGACTAGGATGAGCATGTTCTTAGGAATGTGAAGATCGAAGCCCCAAGTTTTAATGATTGTCTAGATTCGAGAGAGTACGTAGATTGAGAATCGAGCATGGACCACTATTTTGAATGGTACAAAATATTTGAAGCAAGGAGAGTTAGGTTTGCTAGGATGAAGTTGGTTAGGCAAGCTTGACTTTATTGAAAAAATGTTGAACGTCTTCTCAACCAGAGAAGACAAGATCCAATAGAAACCTGGGATGAAATGAAGAAAAAACTTAAAGAAAAATACCTCTCCACCTCCTACCAACAAAGATTTTTAGATCAGTGGCAGAGACTTATTCAAGAAAATAGATCAATCATAGGATACATCATGAGATTTGATGAGTACCTCATGAGATATGGAGTAATTGAAGATAGAATTATTATCTTGTCTAGATTTAGAGCTGGATTATAAGAGAATATCTAGTGTGAGCTTTTTTACGTGAGGTAACTACGTTAGAACAAGCTTATCAACTTATCCTAAACTTTGAGAGATTTTCTAGATATTCGACCATCCATCATCTTGAACCTAGCCGAGTAACCCCTTCTAGATCGAGATCCAATGCTACCTAGACTCCTAGTAATAGACCTCCACCTACAAATCTTATTATGAGAAAAGAACATAAAGAAAAAAGAGTTGTAGGAGAGTTATCTAAGAAAAGTAGTTCTTGATTCCACTACTTCAAGTGCCATGGTTACGGTCATTTTGCTGCATAATGCTCCAATCGATCTTTATTTATGGAAGAATTAGAAGAGAAAACTCTAGAAAATATTAAGAAGAAAGTTTATGAAGCTAATCCAGACTTAGTCGAGCAGTTTGAGAGTACTGAGGATATCCTAAGTTTTGTTGCATCGGAGTCAGACCTTAGACTTGGAGTCGTTAGGTATGTTCTAGCATAGACTAAGAAGAGTGAAGACTGGCCTAGGACCTCTATTTTTTATACCTTCATAAAATTTAGCGATAAAATTTATAAGATGATCATTGATAGTGGTAGCTGTATCAACGCCATCTCCACCGACACGGTTAAGTGATTAGGATTAGCTCCTATAGATCATCCCAGTTCATATCATGTGTCTTGGATAGATTTCTCCTCTATTCCCATCAAACATAAATGTCAGGTTTCCATCCAACTCTATTCTTATCAGGATCATGTTTGGTGCGATATCTTATCCATGGAAGTCAGAAGTATCATATTAGGTCGGCCTTGGCTGTTTGATAATAATGTTACAATTTATGATCGAACCAACTCCTGTAGTTTCACTCATAAGATTAAGAAGATCATGATCAATCCTTCCCCACCTAAGGCTATCAATAGAAAGATAGGCGATGGACCAAAAGAAAACATCAAAAAAAAAAACCTCCATCTGATAGGTGCTAAGAAATTAAAGATAACTGTGAGTAAAGGATCACCAATTTGGATGCTTGCTATGAGAGAAGTTCGTGAGGACCCTAAGATAGATCATCCCAAGAAAGTAGTCAGCCTTCTTAATGAATTTCATGATGTCTTTCCTAAGGATCTTCCAGATCACTTACCATCCATAAGAAACATTCAGCATGCCATTGATTTGGTACTTGGATCTATCCTACCCAATTTATCCCATTATAGGTTGAACCCCACTGAGCATGCTGAGCTACAAAGGCAAGTTGGAGAGCTGATAAAAAAAGAATTCATGAGAGAGAGTTTAAGTCCTTGTGCAGTTTCTGCACTATTGACTCCAAAGAAGGATGGAACATGGAGGATGTGCATAGATAGTCGTACCATTAACAAGATCACCATTAAGTACCATTTTTCTATTCCTAGGTTAGATGACATGTTAGATATGGTGGTCGAAGTCACTATTTTCTCTAAGATTGATCTCAAGAGTGGTTACTATCAAGTAAGGATTAGATCGGGAGATAAATGAAAAACTGCTTTTAAAATGAAAGATGGTTTATATGAGTGGATGGTGATGCCATTTGGATTATCTAATGCCCCTAGTACTTTCATGAGATTGATAACCCAAGTACTACGATCGTTTATAGGAGTGTTTGTAGTCGTGTACTTTGATGACATTTTGATCTATAGTCGAACTAGGGAGGACCATCTAGATCATCTCTAAAAAGTTTGCCAAGTCCTTAGAATAGAAAGTCTGTATGCCAATCCTAAGAAATGTGCTTTCATGACGGACCATGTCAACTTCTTAGGTTTTATTGTTACCCCCGATGGTGTGTATGTCGACCCTGAAAAGATTAAAGCAATAGTTGAATGGCCGGTACCCAAGAGCATGCATGACATACGAAGTTTTCATGGATTAGCAACTTTCTATCATAGGTCCATAAAATGGTTTAGCACCATAGCCACTTCCATCATTGATTGTATTAGAAAGGAAGATTTTGAATGGACTAAGGTAGCCAATAAAGCCTTCCTAAATATTAAGGACAAAATGACCCACGCCTCAGTCCTACGTTTACCTAATTTTTCCAAGATTTTTGAAGTAGCATGCAATGTGTTAGGAGTTGGGATTGTTAGTGTCCTTAGTCAAGAAGGTCATCCAGTAGCATATTTTAGCGAAAAACTTAATGATTCTAAACTAAAGAATTCTACCTACAATAAGAAGTTTTATGTGGTAGTCCAAGTTCTAAGATACTGGAGACATTACCTACTACTGCAAGAATTTATTTTATACTTAGATCATGAAGCCTTCTGATTTTTAAATTTTCAAAAGAAACTGAATCATAGATATGGCAGGTGGGTCGAGCTTTTGCAAGCCTATACTTTTATTTTAAAACACCATGCGGGTGTAGAGAATCGCGCTGCTAATATCCTGAGTCATCATCATACTTTGTTGTCCACCGTTAGTGTAGAGGTTGTTGGTTTTGATAAGATTAAAGAAGTTATGAGGAGTGTCCATATTTTGGCAGTATACTTATCATTTTACAAAAAGGACCATCTAGAGAATACAGTGAATATACCCTTCAGGATGATTACTTGTTTAAAGGAGCTAGGCTGTGTGTTCCTCGTACATCTTTACAAGATTTTCTAATTTGGGAACTACACGCTAAAGGATTAGTTGGACACTTTGGTAGAAATAAAATCATAGAGTTGGTAGAAGTTCAGTTCTTTTGGCCAAGCCTGAAAAGAGATGTTGCTTAAATTATTGTCCAATGTAGAACGTGTGCCATGGCTAAACAAAGAAAATAGAACACAGGCCTATACATACTCTTACCTATACCAGACTATCCTTGGCAAGACGTTAGCATGAATTTTGTTTTAGGCTTACCTAAGATAGTTAGGAAGCATGATTCAGTTCTAATGGTTGTAGATAGATTTTCAAAAATGATCCATTTTTTATCCTATTGCCAAACGTCGGATGCTTCGAAAGTTGCAAGAATATACTTTGATGAGATTTTTAAATTGCATGGATTACCCAAAACCATTGTGTCTGATAGGGATGTTAGATTCATGAGCTACTTTTGGAAAATCCTATGGCACCTTTTAGGCATAAAATTAAAATATTCTTCTATCTTTCACCCACAAACAGATGGTCAGACTGAAGTGGTCAATAGGAGTCTTAAAAATTTATTGCATTGCTTGATTGGGAAACATATGGATAACTGGGATCTTTTATTGCCCCGAGCTGAATTTGCATATAATAGCTCTGTTAATAGGTCCATTGGCATGAGTCCTTTTGAAGTAATTCATGGATATCAACCTAAAAAATCAATAGACCTTATCCTACTGCCCATGCATGCTAGAATTTTTGAATCTATAGAGTCATTTGCACAGCATGTCATGAGTTTATATAAAGAGATTGGTAAAAAAATTAGTATTAGTAATAAAGTTTATAAACAGAATACAGATTCTCATTGACGTGTCCAAGAGTTTGCGGAAGGAGATTATGTGATGGTTTGAATGAGATCTGAATGATTTCCATCAGGAACCGTCAAGAAGTTACATGCTCGAGGAGTAGGTCCATTTAAGATTTTAAAGAAGATCGGACCAAATGCATATGTTGTGGACTTACCTTCTGATTTTGGGATTAGCTCTACTTTTAACGTTGCAGATCTCGTCGCCTATAAAGAGCCAACTTGGATACCTAGTGAGCCATTTAAGTTTAAACCAACCTTTGAGAGAGAGCCTATTCCTGAGTGTCCACTAGCCAAAATGTCAAAGCATGATCAGATTGAGAAAATTTTGGATGAGCAGATCATCTCCACCCGGAGTCAAGGTTATCAGCGGTACTTAGTTAGATGATGAGGTCGATCGAAGTTCGAGGATACCTGATCACTCGAGAAGAGCTACAGCATATTGATCCCGATTTGCTTGAGCATCATCAGAGCAGAATCGACCCCCACTCGATAGAATCAAGTTCTCCCCACTCTGAGAGAATTGGTGCGGACACCAGAGCCATCAGAAGTCGGCAACATAATTTAGATTCAATTTAGATTGAAGAAGCCATATCAGAATAACTCTACTTTAGTTATTTTGTTCTAGTCTTTTATTTAATCAATTAGTTCTTTTGATGTATTTAGTTTTGGATTCATAGGACCATACTTGGATTTATTTTGGATTGAGACTTATTTAGAAAGAGACCAACATAAAGAAGCAAGCTTGGTCCACGTAATCTTTGGAGCCACCACCCTCCACATGCTTAGGAAGAAAATACACACGCCAGCATGTACCATGCCCAAGGATCCTCATGCCAAGTTGTGCTAGGCATCAAGCACCCACATGGAGTTCCTTTTCTTTCCTAGAATTTCTTAAGAGTTCTTGATTTCTTACTTATTTTGTTAAAAGACTGAGTTCTTTCCCATGGTTCCATAAAAGATAGATATGATATATTATTATATTTAAAAATCATACATAATGTTTTACTTTTTTTATTGGAAGGGTTGATTTTTTTCTTGTAAAGAAAATAGAATTTCTAAAGAAATAGGACCCCTAGGATCCTATATAAATCCATGTATCTTTCATGAATGAGACAATGAATGAATGAATCACTTTATAATTTTCACAAACACTTGTGTTGGTCGCTCTGAGAGGGAGAGGGTGTGAGATCCAAAATCACCCCACGAGGGGACGGTGTGAGGCCCACCATTTTCTATCTCTTTAACCTTTATTTTCTTGAGATTCAGTGTTCCTACGATCCCGATTCATCTTCACCATCTACCTACACAAGCCTACTCCACTAAAAGAAGATCTGTCTCTTCTAAGATTTTCATCTATCATACAGAGAGAGAAAGAATGATCTATTATTCTACAGATCAAACGTTAATAAGAATCTTCATTCCTTTTCAACCGATCTTTGATTTATACTTCTTTTTTTAAAATTCGATGTTGGTAAAGATCCAGTTCTTTATCAATAGATCTACTTGGTTAAAAGATTAAGAGCCCTAATTAGAATAGTTTTTTAACTACCATAATCCAGATTCTTCTTATCTTTTTTTGGATTTTCTTATAGACTTAATTTCTTGCTATCCTTTATTCCATTTATATTTTTTTATAATTATTCATGAGCATATTTAATTTTTGCTATCTGTCTATTTACTTTATTATTGCTAGTCATTTACTGATATCTAAAATGGCATTCATCAGCATCATTTAGATTGGTCGTTCTTTGATCTCGTGTCAATCAGTCACGCCTCCTGAGCAGAGTATAGGCAACTATACTGTTTGTTCTGAAAATAATGTGCCATTGCCGGATGTGATTTATTGTTGACAAATGAAAGAAAGCTTGGTCTTTTCTTTTTTTTTAGCCTGTCCTGCATCATAACCCTTTAATTTTTTTTAAGTCAAAATTATAAAAATACCTCTAGAAAGTATTTAACAAGTATCAGCCAATCTGGCTTCTAAGGCACACATCTAACACTCTCTTCTAATGACTGCAGAATGCTCTAAAGGCATGACGAACTTCATTCGTACAAAGTTGAATAGTAAAAGGACCTCAGTCGGCCAAATTCTAGTTGATCTTCATTTGGATGAATTCCATCCAGGTGAACTCCTTTGCGACCAAATCCTTCTTCTTCATTTTATGAATGACAGCCGACCTTAAAAGCAACCAACTTTCTAAAAGCAGCCAGAATAGCACCTTGGCAGTCGCCTATTTTGACTTCCTGCCAATCTTGAATTTCTATCATCCCGACCATACTACTCTAAGAAACTTTGGCTGTAGAAGCATGGTGGTTTAATTCATTAAAATTTTAGTAAAAATTTTAATTCTAATCTGAGAAGTATTATGTAAAGGAATTAAATTTCTTTTTCAATGAGAGGTAGGAGGTTAATGATGGGATAGGAATTTGGTTCATCTAAGATTATCAACTTTGCAATATGCTAATTTTAGGGATGAAATTATTTTAAGAGGGAGAGAATGTAATAATCTAGATTAAAAAAAATTAAGAGAAGACTCCTTCATGGAGTCTTCTTCCCAAATGACTTTCGATCGAAGTCAAAAATCCTCCATTGGGGAGGAGTTCCACTCCTCTCCTCCATTCCTATTTAAAGAAGAGGTGTCTTTCCTCTCCTTCCCATGAAGATCTAAGGCCAAAATCAGCAGGGATCGTCGGAGTTTCTTCTTAGAATCCTTGATCATATCGATCGAGAATTTGAGGTGGAGAGCTCATCGGAGCGCAAGGTAAGCCTGCCTCTTCTTCTTTCAACTTTTTCTTTCCTTCCCATCATATCAGTGACTATCACTGGTTGTTGAGTTTGCCAAATTTTTTAAGATTTTTCTTCTCCTATTTTTCTTTGTTTGGTTTCTTATCTTTCTTGAAATTTTTTGGCACCGACAGTCATCATTGATTGTCGAATTCGGATGGAAAGGTTGCTGCCATCGACCACCATCGTACCGACTATGGCCCTCGATTTGAGAAGCAAAAGGGACCATGCAGTCCCTATTTTGGCTAGGACTTATGGGAAGAAAGAAAGAGGGAAAAGGAGAAAAGAAAAGAAAGAAAGAGAAAAAAAGAAAAGAAAAGAAAAAAGAGAGAGTGAGAGTTTCTCTTTTCTCTCTCCCTACTTTGAGACTAAATATGACTTTCTCTCTCTCTAAAAGTCTGACTTTCTCTCTCTAATTTTTTTTACTTTCTCTCTCTAGAGATTTTATGCCTCGTGGAGGGTCTAGGTACTTAGACAAGCTCAGATCTTGGTTAATCCTAGGAGGAGTCCTAGATTTATGAATTAGAATCATTTATCTATAATTTCTCCATATATAATTTTTATATTTGACCTTGATCATGTAGAGGAGTGATTGTCTGTATAAGATGTTGAGCGAAATATCTTGCTTTTGAGTGTGTAGATCTAGAGGATCATTAATTACTGTGCTGAGTCAATCACTGGTAGAGATAAGGATTCTTTAACATGAATATCTACATGTTTATGAAAATTTATCTGGATAATTGATGTATATTTTATATCAATCGATATGTGTCGCTTGAATTATGTTAATTGATATTTAATGATTATTAAGAAAGAAAAAATATGATAATTGATGGGATGGATGGCATCTAGGTTAGCTATTCATGCAAGAAACATGGTATATACCGAATTAGTTTTGGACTAGGATGTGGCTTGGCCCGCCATGAGCTGGAGCATTGCTGTGACTAATCTAATGCCAAAAATTAGATTATGATTTTAATAATATGGATGGGGCATGGGCGGTGTTTGTATTATTCGGCCATGCAAGAAATGTGGTGTGTGTGCTGGGTCAGCCTCGGGCTGGAATGCAACGTGTGTTTGGCCTGCCATGGGCTGGAGCATGGTTATAATTAATCTAATACCGGAAAGATAAACTTAAATCATGAAAAAGAAAAGCATATGGACTAGTCGACCATGTATGAAATATGATGTATATTTTGGCCTGCCACGAGCTATAGCATGGTTGTGACTGAGTTAAATGTTGAAGTCAAATTAAGATGTGAAACATGGTATTGCGATGTCAGCCATGAGCTGAGATATGATTGCCGACCACGAGTGAAAACGTGGTAGCCTACCATGAGATGGAGCATGAGCAGGTCTAATCTAGTGTAGAAATGATAATATTGTTTGGATCAGAATTATGTTAATCAGTAAATGTTAAGTAATTTCATTGAATTACTATTGATTAGAATTATTGATTGGTGATATGTTACGTGTTTAATAGAATCATATATGATGATATTATTCAATTATCGTATTGATGATGTATGAATCTAATTATTTTCTTATCAATTATATATATTTGTTAAATTTTTTTTCAGACTTATAGGATGCTTACTTTCGATCGGGTTGGGCATGGAGTTGGAGCGATGGAGTCTTAGTTAGTTAGTTAGTCATTTTTTGATACCAAATAAATATTTTAATTTTGTGAACAAAGATAGATTTGTTTGATTGATAAATATGATTAAAATTTTATAATTCTTTCAATATTCTTGTAGACTTATTATTTAGACCTTGCATGTTCTTTAGGGCTTGCTTTAGAGAACATGCGGCCATTATGTATCCAATTTGGGTGCTGGGTTCGGGGCGTGACATAGGCTGGCTAAATAAATTCTTGGTATGAGAATTACTTATGACAGGAAGAGCAGAAAATTTTAGTTATCTCAAAAGAGATATATCAAAAAGATGCTTGAAATGTTCAAAATGAGCAAGTGTAAACCAGTTTTCTATCCACTTGTAGGTCGCTTGAAGTTAAGCTCCAAATAATGTCGCACAAGTGAGAAAGATAAATAAAGAAGATTCTTTATGCATCTGCAGTTAATAGTTTTATGTATATTATGGTTTGTATAAGGCTAGATATTACTCATGCAGGTAGTGTTGTAAGTTGGTTTCTCTCTAATCTTTATAAGAAACATTGGATGGCTATTAAATAGATCCTCAGGTATCTCAGAAGTACTTTTACAATATATTTTTGCTTTGGTAAAGATAAACCTATGTTGGATGGGTATACAAATACAAACATGGCTAGTAATATAGATTCTAGGAAGTCTACATCCAGATACTTGATAACTTTTTGTATGGGAGTAGTGTCATAGCATCTAAATTACAAAAAATATATTGCTTTATCAACTACATAGACCGAGTATATTAGAGTTATAAAAGCTTGTAAAGAACTTTTATGGATGAAAATTTTTCTATAAGAGTTAGGCCTAAAATAAGAAAAGTATATACTTTATTGTGACAGTCAAAGTACCATCTTTTAAAGAACTCAACATTTCATTCAAGATGAAAGCATATTAATATGAGATATCATTGTATTCGAGATGCTTTGGAGTTGAAGTTGTTTTGTCTTGAGAAAATTCATAATGATGATAATAGGTTGGATATGATGACTAAAATCTTGTCTACGAAAAAATTGATCACTTGCAGAGAGAAAGCAAGCTTGGTGGAACCTCCCACATGAGTCAGGAGGGGAAGGTTTGTTATATGGTCCCTCCTCATATGGGGCCTATAATTTAAAAATAAAATAAAATAAAGAGAGATGTGGTGGTTTTAGGTCACGTATTGGTTGGGCGACAGAGGAGTTTGCACGGTGCATTAATAGAGATGGCAAGAAAAAGAAAAATAGAGAAAGAAGAAAAATAAAAAAGATAGTGTTATTTTGTCGATTGATCGGATGACTGATTATATCCTGATTTTGATAAAAGTTTAGTACGTCATTCTTGGCATCGAGAGCTACAAGTTGAATAGTTTCAATTTTTAAAAAATTATTTTTATAATTATTTCAAGTATCCATATGTTTGGTGAGATCTATCCTCTATTTCTATTTGTTATTGAAATATGCTTTATTGGTGATGATTGCTTTTATTATGGAAACCAAGATTTATTCTTGATGATATACTTATGCAACTTCTAGTTGATTTAGAGAAGACCCATAGTAATTCCATATTCTAAATAGTAAAAGATTCACATCAAAATTATGGTATCTCTTTTATGGGTTGCTTGATTACTTTTTGCTTATTCAATTATTTGATTAGATCATAGAGATTATTATTGCTTTACGATATCCTATTTAAGTGTATAAAGAGATACTATAAGAAATAAGGACTTCACTGACGGACAATTCTATTAGAAAAATTCATAAAATCCATCAAAAAATATGTTTGTGATAGATTCTCATCCATAAAAAGAATGATGTCAGTAATTTTTTCTGACAGACCATATCCATTAGAAAATATTTTGATAAATTTATGATGGATAATCCATCAGAAATATGCTTTTCACATTCTTAGATAAATATTATTTTTTTATTAAAAAATATAATTATGATAGAATTTTCTAATAGATAGTCTGTTAGAAAAATTTCTGACACAATATCTATTAGAAATATGTCATTATTCTGCTTGAATTTTTTTCCATTCAATGATAGATAATCCACAACAAAATTTATAGATGAAAAATTTATTAGAAATCCATAAAAAATCTATCAAAAATTCATAAGAATTTTGCAAATCTAAAATGAATATCAAATTTAATAAAATAATATATCTAGATTCACCTGTCAATATTCAACCAATTATATATTCAAGATCTAAAGTTACCACTAAATGCATTAAAATATATCAAATCTCATATAATAAAAAGTTTATCATGTACTTATAAAAGTGCATTATATATATAAAGGCAATCCAAAATATCAAATATATAGTCAATTAGTAGTTGAACGATCGTTGTCATTAAAAGGAGGAGGCAAAAATAGACCTGAAGGTGGTACCTCCATGCCCCTTGAACATGCCCAAGTTTTAAACAAGTGAGGAATTGGATCATCATCTGAGCTACAACATGTGCCTCAACTCATGCCTCTACCTCAACAGTCCTCAAATTATTTTTATGTCTAATTAGGTTGGAATGAGCTGTCTAGTTATATACAAGAGTAAGATGTAGAAGAATCTTCAAGTATTGATATTGCTTTCATCGTAGATCTAAAGTCATATAATCGATCCTTAATGGGACCTCTAATTATTTTCATCTATGCATCAGCATCAAAATAAGGCTTCAACGAAATATCATCACCATACTTGTTAAAAATGCAACTAAATTAATGTTGGAGAAAATAGAAGTTCTTGTAGTATTTTAACAAGGTTTAAGGTCCTTTTATTTTAGGGTTTGGAAAAAAAAGCACAAAAAATTAAGAAGGGCATTCAAACTCTATACCAGAGATTCCCATTGACGAAACCCCCAAACATGAGAACTTTGAAAGGATCAAAATCTCATTCAAAGGAAGAGAAGCAAAGAAAAACTTTTGAGAAAAGGTCTTATCTTTTAATTTTTTATCTTTCTCTTGTTTTCCTCGATTTTTTTGAACATTTCCTCTTAATTTTTTGAAGTTTTCCTCTAATTTTTTTCTTTATTTCTTCCATCCTCATGAACCTCAATCAAGTGAAGTTGCAGTGGCTAGTCAATGGGATAAGGGTACTAAGTTGGATTTATATTGAGTTTTGATTAGGCCTTAGTGGCTAAGTTGGTGGATAGGCTATTTAATGATTTGGAATTCAATTCTTTTAATCTACCTCTTATAAATTTATTTTATAAGAAAATTAAAAAGATTTTTTAGATTTTATTTTCAAACTTGTGATGCAAATTTTTTATTCTAATAATTTAAAAATTATTGAAATTAAGGTTGTAATGGAAGTTTCCATCAAAAATATTACGGTCAAATAATTTATCATGAAATCGGTCATAAACAATTTTAAATTTTTTAAACTAGTTAAAAAAATTTTTGATGAATTTTCTAAAGGAGTTGTTTTGGATAATTTTTTTAAAAAATAATTTTGATTGATTTTTTCATGGAGTTGTTTCTGATAAATAATCCATTAGAAATTTATTAGAGATCTTGGGACATGTTAATTATATTTTGTTGCTTCTTTTTTTATAGAAAGCTATTAGTGATCCGTTAGAATTTTTTGATGGATTATGTCCATCAAAAAATTCTCTGAGTAAAATTTTTATTTCTAATAGTGAAAAATAAATAAATATATGATATTATTATTTATAGTTACAGTTTTTTCCAACAACTAGCAAATTCGAGACATAATTCTAGCTTCAGAGAGTTAAATTGCTTTCATCAAAGTTAGTTTCAGAAAGCTATACTGCTTTCCTCGGAGTAGGCCGGATTTATAGCACAGCAGAGGCAAAGGCCTAGTAAAATAAGCGTTAAGACATGTCCTCCTTAGAAACCAAGATATATGCCTACGATGGAGGTGTGCCAAAACGGATCCAAGACTCAGTAGATTATTGTCAACGAAATCATATTTTATCAGTTGGTGTAAAGCCTGAACCAATCAGCTAAACTTTGTTTGATTTCTAAGCGTCGGAAGTCGTCGTTGACATTTTCACTATGAGACCTTCTTGACCTTGGTGAAGAACTTTATCATATTGGAGGTATTATTATTGAGGCCCCCTGATGGGAAACGGATCATCCAAGAAAAGATTAACGTAAGGGGATCGATCATATTCTAGTCAAAGGTGATGCCATAACTGAGATTAACTGCAGAAAACTAATGCAAGATTTAACCCTTGTGAAGCAAGATAACCTATGCCTTGGTAATAGAGGGATGTCCATGGCAAGTTAAGAAAGGCCACCGGCCTAAGCTATGAAGATCCCAATTTTTTAAGGGCCAACTAGCTAGGATTCATGCCTATTATTTCAAGAAGTTGGTTGGGAGAGAGGAAGGTGTATGTGATTCATTCACAATATGCTGATCCTGATATATATGGAAGTCATTTGAGCTCATCTTGATTCACTAAAAGGTAAATGAGAACCGGTCTTAGACATGACACCAGATTAAAAAATACTGAGACATGCTAAGGTTTGTTTTACCATGTTCCTTCATCGCCGAGGAGGAGGACCTATGCAAAACAGTTACCATGTTTAGAAAAATAAAAAAGGTTTAGTTGGAATTCTATAAACGTTAATAGGATCATAACCCACGGCAAGTTCATAAAATTCAACTTTTTTATTGATCTTTATTTATTTATTTGTTCAAATTTTAGGGGTAGTCTGAGGAGTCATTTATTCATAGAAAACTTCTGGAAACTCTATTTTCATGCCTTGAGGTGGTCTCATTAGTAGTTGGATCAATCAATTTTGTCATTCTATTATACACGGAGCTCGGCAAATAATTATGTTTATTATGAGTATATGGCATCATCTTTTTGCTCTGAAAACCATTTTTGTCTTCGTTCTTGGGCAAGTTGTGGTGCAAATATAGATTTATCATGCACCGGCAAATATAAAACTGTGCAACTTGAATTAAAAGAAATGGTAATATGCTTTTTAATTTATTTCAGTATTTCTGATTTCAATCCTTTGCTTCACATCCAAGTTGGCACTGTGATTGACAGTCGGATGGCTAATCCGGGTAGAGGTTTAATCGAGTTCTCCGATCCACTCCTTATTTTCCAAGGTCTGGGTTATTTATTAAAAAGGAAGATCTCCATGGTACTAATAAACAGGGCATCTAAATAATATCACCAAGAGTCAGTACATCTCTAGCAAAATATTTTTTTTCTTTTTCTTTTTTTTTTTTTCCGTCCTCCTCCGCATCAAGTATTTGGGCACTTCTCGTGATAAAGGACTATTCTATAATTAAACAGTAAAACTTCGACCACCTTTATGATAATTTATGATGTGGATCTTTTTGAGAGTCTCTCATTGGTTTTCATTAAAAAGCATTTGGAGCTAAATCCTCTCAAAAACATATATGTATGTGTATGTTTATGCGTGTGTGCATATTTACATGCAGAAACACGCACAAAATATATTTTTTACTGTAGAAGGAAAAAGAAACTCCCTCCCTTTTATATACCAGCAGCGGCAAGGATGCAAACTTTTCCATTCTCATGCCTGCAGGTAATCCTTTTTTGTTCACCAATCACTTGCTACCTGCCTCCTCCTCCACCCCCTCCCCCTCTCCAATCCTGCACATAATTCTACAGACATGCGCAATTTTTTCCTCTTAGGTTATTTCAACAAAACACGCCGCCCTTCTATCATGGCATCTATTCAGAATTAAACGCGCTGCCACCGAATGTGCTGCAAAGTTATTTAGACCACCTAATGGTTGCGTTAAATGAAATGATCGTCCCCTATTCCCTATCAAGCCATTTACGTACGTATACATAAAGAAATCATGCATGTCTACGGGGATTAATTGTGATTGGTTGGCATGTAAACAGCAGGCTTTGGAACTCAACAGGAATGGAAATTCTAATCCATTCCTTGGCTCAAGGCCCCAATCATGTTAGATGTTACTTAAAACGAGAAGCACATGCCCTGGTGCTTGAACGAGAGAACTTGTAGATGTTTGAGAAACAAGAACATGTGTTAGAGATTAAAAACTAATCAGGAGATGGCTAAATTAGGAACATAGACAGCGGGTATCTAAGGATTTTTCACTAGATTTTCATAGATAAGTGTTCCTGCTCCCTTGGTTCATTGCACGGTATAAGCTTCGTGATGCAAGCTATCCGGATTCCAATTTAACAAAAGCCACGGCTCCCGAGCATGGAAACCAATACCAAACATGTCCGCGTTCACCCCATTTGGAGCATCGAAATTGTCTTCCAAGTACAAAGTCCCTAACTTGTAAAGCTCTCTGCCGAAGGAGTTTTTGTCCTTTCTTTTCTAGTTACCCTCCCTTCCTTTCAAGAAAACTTCCAAAACATGTGACGTATAAACCAAGTTTATAATAGTTTGGTCGATAATTAATTAATTAAGCAGGCAGCTTTGTATATACAATTAAAATATTTTTTATTTTATTAGTTTAACCTTCAAGGGATTTGTGAATTGATGGTGGAATTATCTCCGTTCTCGAGCATGGATCACCCTTTTCCTATACCAGATCTTCTTTGCGTTTCGAAATCTTAATAAAACATTTGTGGCCTCACAACTATGAGCCACAAGAAACTATTGACAAGTAGTAAATAATGATTCGAGCAATGGAATGAAATAACACACGATATCTGAGAAATAACCATTAGATATTTCCTTCATAGCTAGCACTAGATGTGCAAAACGCAACTCCTTGAGGAGGATGATTTTTTCTTCACAGCCTGCTGTCAGATGCTATCTGATGTACCACACATGCTTAATTCTAGGCCGAGATTCGTTAATAACGCTATAAAGCTCCCAACTGCTTACTTGAGCCCTACCTGAGAATTACATGAGCTTGGTATCTATGGCGATTAAAGCTCGGTCCAACTTCAAATTAGTAGGCACATCTTGCATGATTCCCATGTTGGGTTGAGTGACATGAAGTCTGGCCCAAGAGCTGGTCCAACAATATGTGCAGACTTGTTCAGCTTGATTGTTGGACCCTAACAAGCAACTTAGCCGTTTCAAATTCAAAAGTCGTACCCGCTCAAATGAGCTCTTTCAGCCTATATTAAGGATTATTGGGCATTGCGTACTTGGTGATTCAAATTCCAAAAATCTGAAGGTGGCGGCATTCACGACGATGCAACAACTTGATCACTTGAGAACAGAGGCGGACCACCGGGGGGGAGGAGGGCCTTGGGTCCCCTCAACTTTTCCATATATATATATTATATATATATATATATATATATATATATATATATATATATATATTTAGATTTTTTAGGCAAAATTTCGTATATATAGGTGTTTGCTCCCCCCCCCCCCATTGGCTGGTATTAAATACAGCTTGAATCTTGGAAAAAAAGTTTTAAAAGGAAACAGAACTGACTTCACCAAGAACAAATACAGCTTGAATCTTGGAAAAAAAGTTTTAAAAGGAAATAGAACTGACTTCACCAGAACCAAATGAAAAAAAAAAGAAAAAAAAGTGATGAGAGACGTGGGGTGACCGGGTGAGGGAAGAGGTCATCTTTGCATGGTAGATTTAGTGATGATGCAGTTGAGTTATTAATTTTTAGTAGTGCTATGGATCCTAAAGATGGTTACAGGTCATTCAATTTAGAGAATATATGTTAGCTTGCAGAGAATTCTATCCAGAAGACTTTAGTGAGCATGAAAGAAGACTTTTGAGAAATCAATTACAAAATTATCATATTGATGTTCCAAAAATTCCTAAGTTCTAGAATATGTCTACAATTTCAGAATTATGTCAAGGATTGGTAAGAACAAGAAAGTCATATATTTATCCTCTTGTTGATAGATTGATTCATCTTGTATTGACTCTTCCGGTTTCAATTACTACTACAGAGAGAGCATTTTCATAATGAAAATTGTCAAGACCAGATTATGTAACAAGATGGAAGATAACTTTCTTATCGATTATTTAGTCACTTACATCGAGAAGGAGATAGCTGAAAATTCTACACCAGATGCTATTAGTGATGAATTTACTTCGATGAAAGAACGTCGAGCTCAATTCAAATAATGTTTACGAAAAAAATTATTTAAATTAATTTTAATTATTTATTAATATTTTTATTTTTATATTTTTTTTATCTTCCTATAAAAGTTGGTGCGGTTTGCCACTGAGGACATTGCATAACATGAATCCTATGGCCATTGTTGCATCTAGGAGCATCCTTAGGTAAATGATTTTAGAGCTACTCAATGTGAGCAATTCCAATGATCTCACCATTCTTGAGCTAGCAAAGATCGGACATGGCCCAACCAATGACATGCATGCCGTGGATGAATTATTCTTTTGGGTAATTCTTTCTACACTGCCTACAGTATAGAAAATCAGACGTGGAGCACACCATCTGACCCAATTGGACCATGTGGCACTCTTATGGTGCGACGTGATGGCTATTGCTTTGCATCCAACTAGGCATCTGATGGTACGAAGAAAATAAAGGAAGAGTTCCATCGTCGAATATATTTAATGCATGTAATAATCTATTTTTCAAATTTAACATGATGAAAATACTATTTTCCGTCAAAACAAAATGTTTTTACTACTTTGCAGTCTAGTTGGACATTATAAATGATATATTTCTCTTTTTTTCTATTTTTTGAGCATCGAATATTGTATTTCTCTTTCTTCTTTCCTTTCTTGAGCATATGGATGTCTAAGATTTAGTTTGTAGAAACTATTGCACGTCCGAGATTATTGATTCTTTATTATCCCATTCAACCAACATATCCCATCCATTAGAAAGTAAAATGCCACTTGTAGATTCTTTATTAAAACTTTTCTGCAGTTCCTTTAATATAGTAGCTCCTTTGGTAGTTAAACAAAATTAATGCGTTAGGTATATTCAAATAAAGATTTTTTTTTAATTTTGAAAGTTATTGTCAAGTAAAATCCTATCAAACGTCATATAGTAAGTCATAATATCATGATTTCAATCCAGAATAGTTTTTGATATATCATAATGACATATAAAATCAAAAATAAGGCATCACATTATAAGATTGTAGATCAAAATTATGACATCCAGTTGGTAAAAGATCTTTCAAAGATAGTTTTGATAATATTAAGACATCCGATGTCATGATTATGATATTTTATGTTAATATAATGAACAAAGCATCTTTCAGGTGTTAGTTTTGATGATTTTATAATATTCTATATTAAAATTATAATATCATAAATTAAAATTATGATATCCTATTGATAAAAGATCTTCCAAAGATAGTTTTGATAATATTATGATATTTCGTATCAAAATTATGATATTATATATTAATATTATAATAAAAATATCATTCAGGATTAGGTTCTGATGTTTTTATTATATCTTAGATCAAAATTATGATATCATAGATTAAAATTATAATATTCTATTGGCAAAACATTTTTCAAAGATAGTTTTAATAATATTAGAATATTCTGTATCAAGATTATAATATTTTATATTAATATAATAAATAAAACATCTTTCATGTATCGGTTTCGATGTTTTTATAATATTCTAGATTAAAATTATGACATCATGTTGATAAAAGACCTTCCAAATATAGTTTTGACAATACTAGGATATTATGTATTAAAATTAGGATATAATATTTTAGTATTATGACAAAAATATCTTTTATGAGATGATTTTTATATTTTTATGATATTCTAAGTCCAAATTATGATAACGTAGGTTAGAATTATGATATTCTATTGGTAAAAAACCTTTCGAAGATTATTTTGACAAATTAAACTATGATATTATATTTTAAAATTATGATATTATATGTTAATATTATGATAAAAATACCATCTAAATATCGATTTTGATATTTTTATGATATTCTAAATTAAAATTATGACATCATAGGTCAAAATTATAACATCCTATTAGTAAAAGATCTTTTGAATATAGTTTTGATAGTATTAGGACATCTTGTATCAAAATTATGACATGATATATTAATATTATGAACAAAAATATCATCTATGTATCAATTTTAATGTTTTTATTATATCCTAGGTCAAATTATGGCATCCTGCTAGTAAAACACCTTTCAAAGAAAATTTTTATAATATTAGGATATTCTATGTCAAAATTATGATATGATATGTTAATATTATGACATGATATGTTCATATCTTCAAAAAAATTTATATTTATGATTTTTATATGCATTTTTTAATTTTAAAAAATATTCTATACATCTTCTATAGATATTTCTGCAAATGATCAAATGAATAAGTCTTTATATAGTGGTTGTCTTGAGAATCCATCTTCTTCAAGTGCACCACATTTAGATAAGGATAATGTAGTATTAGATATGTGTGCCCTTGAAGCTAGATTGGCTGACACTTGTAAATATACTTCTAAGGGTAAAATTATAATTTTAACTATAAATAATAAAATAGTTTATTTTCTATCATAATGTGTATTTGAAAGTGTCTGTGATACATCCCTTGAGTTAATAGCAATGATAGCTCATATTTTCAAGAGTTGAAAATTTAAGACATGAATTTTCATTATTAACTCATAAAATGCTTCCGACCTTAGGATCATCATGAGGATGGTGATTAATCCGAAAGATATGATCGCTTCTTTAGGATAGATGAATCTTGAGTCTATGATATAGAGACACCAAAGCGAGAGTATAGGTGCTCGTTAGAGAATGAGGGCACTGAGCATGATCATCTCGAGTAGTCATGAGAAAGTCTACCTTCTCATCGATGACTGGCTTGAAGCTATAGTGGTATATCTGGTTCTTTGATCTGAGGTGCATCGACGGTTCACCTTGAGGGTGTTGTAGTTTGACTACACCATAACTCAATCTCCTAGCCATTCAGAATTTTGAGGTGTATGTTGACTATAGCATGTTCATTGTAGGAATTGGATTGCACTAATAAGGGATCTATCTACCTCGGTAGAAGAGGAGCAGCCCTATGATGATCATGAGAATCAAGTCCATAAGCCCATGGCCATGGCAGAGTGAAATAATAGAAAGAGTTTCTATTAGGATTTTTACATTAGACTTGAATCAAATGATTAATTCATATGACGGATATTAGGATTTGATGAGATCATCTTAATCCTAATTCGGTCGGAGCTCAAGATAGAGGAACTTAATCATACAGAAAACTACATCGAGAGGTTCATTTTCAGTTCTGATAGATTGCCACCATATGCTGCTAAGTGTTACTGATAGATTTTGGGAGCAACTAAAATGATTTAGATGATCGATCATACTAATTGTCTGAATAAAAAAAATTCTGATCCATCAGAAGGTGTTACAATGATGTCAATGATAGAGATCACGACATATCCCATTACCATACAGAACTAAACCTAACTGGATCACACAAATAAGGGTTTAGATCTGGATATCATCAATTGAATTAATCCAGTTCAATTGATTTGAATAAGATTCAATTAAGTTCAAAAAAATTATGCTAACACACGATTGAGCCTAATATTCTCCTTTAACAATCATTAAAACTTATCTTTGAGCCAAATGTGCTTGGGCTCATTTAGAAACCTTTACTTGATCTGACTAGAGCTTGTCCAGGTCAGAAAAGGGATGTCTTAATTTATGAAATAAATTTGAGATAACACCTACCATTTTTCGTTACCTGCTAAATCTTGTCTTTGGATTTTGGTCAAATATTGATCTTTGACACTTAGACATCTGTCCATGTGTCATGCACCCATAGGTGAGAACCTTGAGCCTTATCCTCCTGCTAAAAAGTAGACAAGCAAGGGGCACATGCCTAGGGAGGCATGCATCCCATGAGGATAAGATTTGGAGTCCTATACAAATGGGACTCCATTTGCTTCAAGGATTTAAATTAGGTTATAGGACTCCAGTTGCTTCAAGGGTTTAAATTAGGTGGCGCCAAGGAGACTTGTTTGACCCAATCTTGGCACCACCTAAGGAGAGTTTTGAGGGACTCTAATTTGATTGGATTAGATGATGTCATCCCATCAATCAGATTTAGATCTGATTGCACAAAGAACTGTGATTGGCCAGGATGATGTGGCACTGCTTGGCATAGTAGGGTCTATATAAATCCTGTCTGTGCCTAGAATTGAGAGCTTCTGCCTTTAGCCCATGCCACAGAGCTTTTCTCCCTCCTTCTCCATACCACCCTTTGGTCCTCTCTCTCCTCTCCACGCTTAAGAAGTTTTGGGCATGAGTTAGGTGCAATCCAAGCAAGTGAAAGGCGATAGGAGAAGAAGAAGGCAGCACTGCTGTAAGAGACAATGGTTGTTCTTCAAAAGAATTTTTGAAGACCTTCAAGATCAGATCTAGATCTGATTTTTGGAGGATTGATTGAGAAGGAGAAGATCTCCAAATCCTATCTAAGTGGATATCGGTAGAGGCCAGGCGCTTGTGTGGCTACATCCAGAACCTTAGGCAAACATCGAAATCATCACAGGATAATTAGATTATCCAAAATAAAGGTACAATTAAACTAGATTTAATTTAATTTTTATTTTATCAGATCAATAAGATTAGATCTGAAGAATCTTATATCTGATTAGGATCTTAGAAATTTTTTTTTAAAATATCCTTCTTGATCCAATCAGATTTGAACGAACCTTACTTGGAAAATAAGATTTTTTTCTTCAACTGATATCAGAGCCAGGTTCCAAAATTCATTAGATCTAATTTTAATTTATTTTTAATCTAATAATTAAATGATTTCAAATGTCACATGAGATGTGATTAGGTCTAAAATTAAAAAATTAAAAATTAAATAATCTAGATCTAAGATGTATGAGATGCATGACTAGACTAGGAATAAAATTATTCTATGTGTAGTCTAACATGGTCATAATTTTAATTTAATTAATTATAATTTTTAGATCTATTTATTTACTATCTTCTGATATTATAAATATTATAATTAGATCTAAAAAATAAAAAATAAATTTATTTAATTTATTCATATGAGATATGATAGATGCATGTTTAGACTAGTTGTAGAATAGTTCTACAAAATTATCTAGAATAAATTTTAATTTGATATGATCAAATTTAAATCTTATTTTTTAGATATTTATGAGATAATTTAGATGTAAAAATATACATGATATGATACAAGAGATGTATGCAAAACATATTTTTAGTTAGATCAATTTTTATATATATGATATATGATGTAGATCTAACTAGTTTTGTAGATTTATCATGTTTCTGATTAAGGCATTCTCCTTGACCATCCGATCATAAGAATGAAGTAGAATTTAAAGACCCTCTCCTTCCATTTGATAGAGTATTCTTATGATGTGTAGGGGTGCTGTGCGTTCATCCTTAATCAAAAATTTAAAATTTATTTTCTATAAAATCCTAGATCTTGAAATTCTAGGATTTTATATACATATTTTATTTATGAATCCTAAACTTAATTAAGAATTAAGATTATAAAACACATTAGGTCTAAAATTAAAAATTTTCAGATCTAAGATATATTCATAAAATTGGGTTCAGGCTTGGGTAGCTCAATTAGGTCTAGGAGTTGATCAAACTGAATCAAGAGTTGGTTAGATGGGATCAAGAGTACTTAAATTGACCAGCCTAATAGGATTAAGTCTGGATCAAGGTCGAGTCACATGAGTGATCGATCAAGTTAAGACCTAATTAAGCTCAGTAGTTAGAGTCTGGATTATAGGCTAACTCGATTGGTTTTGGCTCAATAATTTAGTGTCTAAGATAAGTTTAGCAGATACGATCGACTGATTTTTAATTGGGAACTACTCGACTCGAATGCGTTCTTGTCGAGTTAATGGCATATTCCTTCTACTGGTCTCACTTACCTGGCCATATTTGTTGGCTTAGTTCTGATCTAAGGTGGCTAACAATCTGAGCTAACCCATAACATTAGATTAGTCATAATAGTTATGGCTATGTTAAGTCAAGTTTAAAGAGACCTAAATCAAATCTTTCTAAGAAAAGATTAAGTCTAAGGTCTTCCACCATTGTAGATGTGCGGGCCCTTCTCAAGGTTGATTGTTCTCGACTGATCATGGTGGTTCAGTTGCACCAAAAAGATGCAACCATGTCTATTAGGCATTGGATGCTATGGGCTGGAGGATGGATTGAGCTTAATATTGTGGATACAGTGAGAGACCCATTTAGGAATCCAATCTATGCAAATGGTGGGTCTGACTTAACTAAGGAATGGATCAATATTTTGAGCACGGTGAGATTCATGAATTAGATACCAAGCCTGGGTCAATCATGATTAGAGAATCATTGGACAAGAGTTGTTCACTCATTGGCTAACCCATTACCAATAACTGTTAGGTGAGGTGATGAGTTAGTTTGTGGGGCTGCACCACCCACTAGAAATCAGTAATTATGAAGAATTTCGCATCTCTACAGAAAGAATGTAGGGATCCAAAAAATAGTGAAAGCTAATTTATTTAAAAATCAAACTTCTAAATAAATTGGTCAAGTCTTAATTACAAAATCTAACTAGAAACTTTGACTCTCTATAAGAAAAAGAAAAATGTCTGCATTCAATCCACTAGCCCGTATCCTGGACACCCATAGACTGATCAGATCCAATTATAAAGATTGACTTCAGAACTTTAAAATTATTTTAGGTTCTGAAAAGTTGACTCATGTATTGGACCAGGATCCTCCCATCTTATCAGCTCATCTGTCCGCTGAACAGAAAGCATCTCTTGACAAATGGATGGATGAAGATAATAAGGTCAGATACTATATGTTGGGCTCAATGTCTAATGAGCTTTAGTGTCAACATGAAGATATTAAGACTGCTCGCCAAATGTTGGCTCACCTGCAAGAGTTGTTTGGTAAACAGAGTCGTGCAGCCAAATATCAGGTCACTAAATGACTATTTAAGGCTAAAATGTGTGATGGGCAATCAATACAAGATCATTATTTGATGATGATCAAGGACTTGAAAGAGCTTGAGAAACTCAGAGTGAAGTTAGACCAGGATCTGCAGAATGATATAATTCTGCAATCCTTGACTGATGCATATGGGTAGTTCATCATGAACTACCATATGCATAAACTTCAGAATACTCTGACTGAGCTTATGAATATGCTGGTTATTGTTGAGCTTTTTATGAAAGATTCTAAAGGCTCAGTACTTGCTATGGAATGAACTTCTTCCAAAAAAAAAATTTTTGAAAAGAAGAAGAAGTCTATGAAAAAATAGAAGGTGGAAGGAGGAAAGAAAAAAAAGGCAAAGCTGAAGAAGAAGGCCGCTGACAAAGAAAAGTATTTTCATTGTAATACTGACGGCCACTGAAAGTGAAACTGCCCTACATACTTGGCCACCCTGAAGAGTAAGAAGAAGATAGATCCTTTTGGAGGTATGCTCGTTATTGAATCTAACCTTACAGTTTTTTTTGCATCCAGTTGGATGCTTAACTCTAGTTCTAGTGCTCATTTGTGTACTTCCATGCAGGATCTTAAGGATAGCAGGAGGCTGAGGGATGGTAAGATGATCCTACGTGTCGAAAATGGAGCAAGAGATGCTGCCGTGATTATGGAAACATACTCTTTTTGACTACCATCTGGCTTAGATTTAGTACTTAGGGATTATTATTATGTGCCTGCTGCAAGTAGGAATTTGATTTTTATTTCGTGTTTAGCACAAGAAGGCTATGTAATTAGTTTTATTAAGGATCATTGTAATATTCTTTATAAAAGAAATAAAATTGTAAGTGGTTTCCTCATTAATGGTCTCTACCAGTTACATATTGATGTATTTTTCTTTAATATCAAGCAAAATATGAATGCCATAAGATCAAACTGACCCAGGGATAGTCCAAATGATAAGTATCTATGGCACCTAAGGCTAGATCATATAGCAGAAGATAGAATTAACAAATTGAAGAAAATCGGGCTATTGAGTCCGTTGACTTTTGAGTCATATCCAATTTATGAATCATGTCTTCATGATAAAATGACTAAGCTTTTTTTTATAGGACATGGGGAAAGGGCCACGGATCTACTTGTCCTAGTACATACTAATGTATGCGGCCCATTTGATGTGCCGACTAGAGGCAACTTTGACTACTTCATAACCTTTACTGATGATTTATCTCGGTATCGGTACATGTATCTTATGAGACACAAGTCTGAAGCCTTTGAAAAGTTCAAAAAATTTAGACATGAAGTTGAAAAGCAAACTAGAAAATCTATTAAGGTTCTTCAATCAGATCGAGGAGGTGAATACCTTAGTCGAAAATTCCTGAACTATCTTAAGCAAAATGCATAGTCTCTCAATGGACTCCACCTAGAATACCTCAACTCAACGAAGTTTTAGAATGGAGGAATCAGACTCTATTAGATATAGTCCGATCCATGATGAGCTTCACAGACCTTCCTGATTTTCTTTGGGGATATAGTCTGTTAACTGCTATATATTTATTGAATAGGATTATCTCTAAAATCATTCCTACCATACCGTATGAGATATGGCATGGTAAGAAACTAAGTCTGAGTCATCTCAGAATTTAGGATTGTCCGGCTCATGTCAAAAGATAATAAGCGGACAAGTTAGACTATAGGTCCTTTAGAGCTTGATTTATAGGATATCCTAAAGAGTCATTAGGATACTATTTCTACATTCTAGAAGACTATAATGTGATTATGAGTCGGCATGCCATTTTTTTTGAAAAATAGTTTATTCAAGATGGCGACATTGGAAAGCAGATCAAGCTCAAGGAGAAAGTCTCACAATAGCAACGAGCTAAGGATCCTATGGAATCAAATCAGGTTGAGCCAATACAATCACTACCTCCTCCACCTCGTAGATCGAAAAGGGTTTTTCATCCCCCTGAAAGGTACTTAGGTACTATTTCAAAAGAAGTAGAGGAAATATTCCTCATAGGTAATAGGGTTCATGGTGATGATCCCAAAACCTATGACGAGGCGATATCGGATATCGACTTCAAAAACTGGTTAGAGGTAATGAAGTCAGAAATTGACTCGATGCACTCAAACCAAGTCTGGACCTTGGTAGATCGACCTGAAGGTATAGTACCTATTGGGTGTAAATGGATCTATAAGAGAAAGATTGGTGCAAATGGAAATGTGGAGACATTCAAAGCTAGATTAGTGGTAAAAGGATATAGTCAGCGTGAAGGCATTGACTATCAGGATACCTTTTCATCAGTAGCTATGCTAAAATCTATCCGCACATTGCTTGCTATTGCAGCCTATTTTGATTATGAAATATGACAAATAGACGTAAAAATTGCATTCTTAAATGGATACCTTGAGGAAGATATCTATATGGAACAACCGCTAGGTTTCACATCCAATGATGCTGATCACAAAGTATGCAAGCTACAAAGATCCATATATGGACTTAAGCAAGTATCTCAGAGCTGAAATACTTATTTTAATGATGTGATCAAATTATTTGATTTCATCAAGAATGAGGAGGAACCATGTATTTTCAAAAGAGTCAGTGGAAGTGCTATTGTCTTTCTCGTATTATACGTGGATGATATCCTTCTTATTGGAAATGATATTCCCATGTTGACCATAGTTAAAATATGGTTATCTAAAGAATTCTCCATGAAAGACCTAGGAGAAGCATCCTTCATTCTAAGGAATTAAGGTCTATAGAGATAGACCGAATAGGATGCTAGGTCTTTCACAGAAGATGTACATAGAGGAAGTGCTAAAGAGGTTTAGCATGGAAAACTCCAAGAGGGGATTGGTATCCTTCAGACATGGCATTCATCTCTCCAAAAAAATGTGTCCCAACACATCTAGAGGAGATTGAACGCATGAGCAAGATCCCTTATGCTTCAGCAATAGGGAGCCTCATGTATGCCATGTTATGTATACGACCTAATATAGCTCATGCTGTAAGTGTCATGAGCAGATATCAATCGAATCTAGATGAAGAATACTGGACTTCTGTGAAATATATCCTTAAGTACTTAAGAAGAATTAAGGATATGTTGTTGATTTTTGGTAATGAAGAACTCCAAGTCCAAGGGTATACAGACTCAAATTTTATGTCCAATATAGATGATCGAAAGTCGACATCTGGAAGTCTATTTGTATGTAATGATGGTGCTGTCAGTTAGAAGAGTTCCAAGCAGACAGTAATAGCAGATTCCACCATGAAAGCAGAGTACATCCCTCCATCAAAAACTACGAAGGAGGCATTCTGGTACAAGAAGTTTACCGCAGTGATCAGAGTGATGCCATCGGATGCCATTCCTCTATATTATGATAATAATGGCACCAGAGCCCTAGCTAAGGAGCCGAGGTCTCATCAGAAATTCAAGCACATCAAGCGGCGATACCACCACATCCGTAATTACCTCGAGAAAGGTTACATCGAGGTCAAAAGAGTCGACTCCATAGATAATACGATAGACCCACTCACAAAGCCGTTGGGCTAGTAGAAAATCGAAGCCCATCTTGAGAAGATGAGACTTAGATTTGTAGCCAATTGACTTTAGATCAAGTGGAAGTTTGTTAGATATGTGTGCCTTTGAAGCCAGTTGGCTGACACTTGCAAATATACTTCTAAGGGTAAAATTATAATTTTGATTATAAATAATAAAATAGTTTATTTTCTATCATAATATGTATTTGAAAGTATCTGTGATACATCCCTTGAGTTAATGGCAATGATAGTTCATATTTTCAAGAGTTAAAAATTTAAGACATGAATTTTTATTATTAACTCATAAAATGCTCTCGACCGTAGGATCATCATGAGAATGGTGATTGATCCGGAAGGTTGGAGTATGATTGCTTCTTTAGGATACATGAGTCTTGAGTCTACGATGTAGAGATATCGGAGTGAGAGTATAGGTACTCGTTAGAGAATGAGGGCACTGAGCATGACCATCTCGAGCAGTCATGAGGAAGTCTATCTTCTCGTCGATGACTGACTTGAAGCTACAGTGGTGTGTCTGATTCTTTGACCTGAGATACATTGGCAGTTCATCTTAAGGGTGTTATAGTTTGACTATACCATAACTCGATCTCTTAGCCATTCAAAATCCTGAGGTGTATGTTGACTATAGCATATTCATTGTCGGAATTGGATTGTACCAATAAGAGATCTATTTACCTTGGTAGAAGAGGAGCGGCCCTATAATGATCATGAGAATCAAGTTCATAAGCCTATGGCTATGGCAGAGTGAAATAATAGAAAGAGTTTCTATTAGGATTTTCACATTGGACTTAAATCAAATGATTAATTCATATGATGGATATTAAGATTTGACGAGATCACCTTAACCCTAATCTGATTGGGGCTCAAGATAGAGAAACTTAATCACACACAAAACTGCACCGAGAGGTTCACTTTCAGTTTTGATGGATTGCCACCATATGCTACTAGGTGTCATCGATGGATTTTGGGAGCAATTAGAATGATTTGGATGATCGATCATACTAGTTGTCTGAATTAGAAAAATTTCGATCCATCGGAAGGTGTTTCAATGATGTCGATGATAGAGATCATGACATATCCCATTATCATATGAAACTGAACCTAACTGGATCACACAAATATGGATTTGGATTTGGATATCATCAATTAGATTAATCTAGTTCAATTGATTTGAATAAGATTCAATTAGATTCAAGAAAATCATGCTAGCATATGATTGAGCCTAATGTTCTCCTTTAACAATCATTAAAATTTATCTCGACTGAGCCAAATGTATTTGGACTCACTCAAAAATCTTTACTTTATCTGATTGGAGCTTGTCCAGATCAGAAAAGGGTTATCTTAATTTATGAAATAAATTTGAGATAATACCTACCATTTTTCGTCACTTACTAAATCTTGTCTTTGGACTTTGGTCAAATATTGACCTTTGATACTTAGATATCTGCCCATGTGTCATGCACCCATAGGAGAGAATCTTGGGCCTTGTCCCCTACTAAAAAGTAGATAGGCAAGGGGTGCATACCTAGGGAGGTGTGCACTCCATGAGGATAAGATTTGGAGTCCCATATAAATGGGACTCCAGTTGCTTCAAGGGTTTAAATTAGGTGGTGCCAAGGAGACTTGTTTGACCCAGTCTTGGTGCCACCTAAGGAGAGTTTTGAGGGACTCTAATCTGATTGAATCAGATGATGTCATCCCACCAATCAAATTTAGACTAATTGCACAAAGGGCCGTGATTGGCCAGGATGATGTGGCACTGCATGGTGCAGCAAGGTCTATATAAATTCTGTCTACGCCTAGAATTGAGAGCTTCTGCCTTTAGCCCATGCCACAAAGCTTTTCTTTCTCCTTCTCCATGCTATCCTCTGGTCCTCTCTCTCCTCTACATGCTCAAGAAGTTTTGGGCATAAGTTAGATGTAATCCAAGCAAGTGAAAGGCGATAGGAAAGAAAGAAGGCAGCACTGCTGTAAGAGATAATGATTGTTCTTCAAAAAAAATTTTGAAGACCTTCAAGATCATATCTAGATCTAATTTTTGAAGGATTGATTGAGAAGGAGAAGATCTTCAGATCCTGTCCGAGTGGATACCGGTAGAGGTCAGGCGTTTATGTGGCTACATTCAGAACCTCAGACAAACATCGAGATCATCACAGGATAATTGGATTATCCAAAATAAAGATATAATTAAATTAAATTTAATTTAATTTTTATTTTATTTTATTTTATCATATCAAGAAGATTAGATCTGAAGAATCTTAGATCTGATTAGGATCTTAGATAAAAATTTTTAAAATATTCCTCTTGATCCAATTAGATCTGAATGAATCTGATCTAGAAAATAAAGTTTTTCCCTTCATGTAGATCCTCATGCTAGAATGAAATTCAATTCAGTAACAGATGTGTATAATTTCTATAATGGTTATGCAAGAAGAGTTAGTTTTGAAATCATAACCATGTGCGATAGATCTAATAAGAAAAATGTATGTTGCATCAAACATTTAGCATGCTGGAGGGTAGAAAAATCTAAGAAATTAGATAATTTCATGAATCCCAGGGACACCGGCAAAATTGATTGTAAGGCATCAATAAAAATTAGACTTGATTCAAAGGTCGGTAAGTAAAGATTAGATAATATTATTCTAGAATACAATTATTAGCTATCCATATCAATCATCCATTTTTTATGATCCTATAGGAAGATCAGCACAATAGAAAAAGTAGAGATTAGCAACATACATGCTGTGAATATACCTACAACTCGAATATACCTACAACTCATATATACTCTACCATCGTAAGAAGAAAAGGAAGAAGAAGGCAATTGAAATTCACAAAGAAGGATGCTCATAATTATATTTGTCAAAAATATCAAAGTCAGCTGAAAGAAGGAGATACATAGTCAATGATTATCCATTTCACACAAATGCAAGCTAAGAATGTAAATTTCTACTATACATTGGATTTGAATAACTACACAGTTAAGGTTTGTATTTTAGATCCATCTAAGGTTAAGAATGGTATGCACTTATTTTGCGGATGTATTGACCTTTGACTCCACTTACCTCACAAATATATTTCTAATATCATTTTATCTATTTATTAGAATTAACCATCATGGACAGTCCACCTTGTTTGGTAGTGCATTATTATTAGATGAGATAATGGAGACTTTTAAATAGGTATTTCAGTCATAGCTAGATGAAAATGGTAGCCAAGCACCTAATATCATAATCATCGACCAGGATAAGATGATCGAGGTTATTGTCAGGGTGATTTTTCTGAATGCACGACACCAATTTTGTCTTTGGTATATTTTGAAGAAGATCCTTGAAAAGATAGGCCATATATGCACAGTGCATCCCAAATTTATGGTTGAATTCGATGAGGCCGTATATAACACTATAACGACATAGTCTTTTGAAGAAAATAGGGACAACTCATGGACAAGTATGAAGAATGCAAGGCTATAGATTGGTTGCATGATCTCTATGAATGCCGAGATAAATGGGTTCCTATTTATCTTAAGGATACCTTTTCTGCAGGTATGTTGGAATCATAATTTTTCTTTTAAGTTTTTCATGATATCCAGTAACACTAACATTGTATTACTAATATTCTTTGATTATGACTTTGTTTCTAGGTATGTCCTCCTTTGGAAGGAGTGAGAGTATAAATCACTTCTTTGATGTATTTATGAATTCGAAGACTACACTAAAAAATTCATCGAAAAGTATGAGGATGCGTTAAAGAAAAGATACGAAGCAAAAAATGAGCAAGATAATATCTTCTTGCAAACAAATGCTTTCCTTAAAACATCCTCGCCTTTTGAGAGGTAAGCAGTAGTCATATACACTAAGCAGCAATCGAAGAAATCAAAGAAGTCAAAGAAAGCTGAGAATAAAATATCAGAAGATCCATCTACTGAAGGAAATGGTAAAAGGCTTGCTAAAAGATAAAGGACAACTCCATATAAAGTTGTGAAGATAGTACAACAACCAACCTCTACCAATCATCCATCCTCCAATCCATTTTTAGAAAAGTTTGATGCTTATATATCCACCCAAATAACACAAAAGACTGAGACAAATTTATGATGTTGTAGGTTAAAAATATAACATTATACGTTAAAAGACAAATTTTATGGACCTTTGGTAAAGTTTTTTTTATGCTTGATTTCAAAATATTGATACAAGATATCATATTTCTATAGATAAAGCATTCAAGAAAGTTTTTTATGCCATAATATCATAATTTTAATCTTAAATATCATAATTTTGATATAAAATATCATGATTTTATGTTCAAGGATATTTTTGTGCCCCAATATCATAATTTTGATTCTTAATGGAGTTAAATTTGATACAATATGTCAAAATTCTGAGTTTGAAAAAGTTTCTTTATCAAATATCATAATTTTAAAATATAATATCATAATTTTAAGATACAATGTCATAATTTTGATATAGAATATCATAATTCTACGTTTGAAGATATTTTTGTATAAGAATATTATAATTTTGAATCTTAATGTTATAATTTTAATATAAGATGTCATAATTCTGCATTCAAAAATATTTCTATGTAAGAATATTATAATTTTGATTCTTAATATCATAATTTTGATATAGAATATTATAATTCTATATTCGAAGATATTTCAGTACTAGAATGTCATACTTTTGATTCTTAAAGTTATAATTTTGATAAAGAATGTCATAATTTTGTGTTCGTTGACGTATTTTATGCTAGGATGACATACTTATGTGTTCGGTGATATTTTGCGCTATATTTATGAGATTCTGTGCTCCAAATTTTTGACCTCTTTTTATGTCATTTTTTAATGGATATTTTTTTTATTTTTGTTAGTTTCGATATTTTGATGTCGTGGGAAGTGGCACCAAAAGAACCTGCATTCACTCTAGAGACGTAGTCTTCCAAGCCGATAAGGTGGCAACACATGGCATTAATGTGGGCGGTGGATCGATACCCCTCATTCCTGGCTCTCTATAAATTTAAGAAAATGCCTACTATTGGTGAAAGTGTCAAAGAAGATGGGACTGTATCTTAAAATTTGTACCAATCGCTCAGTGGTTGGCAGCGTTCGCATCAAGATGGATGGTTTATATGCTAATATTTCTATAGTTATTTTGGTTGGAATGGTCTACCTGCTTCTTATTGTAATCCTATTGATATTCTTTAAGTTTATGTGATATATATCATAACAGATGATTTTTCAAGACCATCTACCTTAATAAAATATTGTATTAAAGCTTAAATATACTGTATGTTCAATGATGTCATAATTTTGATACAAGATATCATAGTTCTTCATTCAGAGATATATTTTATGATAGAAACCAATAATTTAAATTATAACTTTATAAATTTTATCCAAAATATCATAATTCTATATTCGAAGAAGTTTTCTATGATAGAATGTCATATCGTAAAACTATAATATTATATTTCTGCAAGTACTGCATTCAAAGATGTTTTCTGTGCATGGTGTCATAATTTTGACATAGATGTTATAATTATTTATTTGGAAAAGTTTTATCTACGTCGATGTTATAATTTTAACATAGGATGAGTTTGATGCTTACATGTGCAGCCAAATAATATAAGAGAAAGAAAATAATTAAGATGGTATAATATTAACGCAGATCCTATTGTGCATCGCATTGTGCTCAGGACATATATAAATAGAAGTTAGGGCTACCTACTGTGGGCAAAAGGGGATCTCATCCAGCCTTCATTTCAGGTCAAGATGTCGTCATCATGATACTGCTACTCGATAGAGGGTTTCTCCCTCCATCCTCTGGATCGATGCTGGGAGCTCGAGAGGGGTGTGTTATCCGATACTCATATTAGATTGGAAGGTATTAAAAATTGCCCTACCTCCAAGCAACCTTGGACCATGCATGGCTCATCGGATTTGAGCCGGGACTAGAATCGATTGGAGTCGGTGTTGGAAAATATAGAGTTGGCAATGTATGAGGAGCATAGGAGCAACAAGGGAGGAGAGGGCCAAGAAAAAATATATTATAAATTTGTTATTGTTTGTCATAATTTACAAAATGGATGATTATATTTCACCAAACTATGAAATATATTATAAATATATTATAAATAATGAAATATTCTCTTAATTTTGAAATATATTGCTTGCATAGATCGTAATTGTCTGATAATTTCTACTTCAAAATTTTTTTTTATGAATGAAGATATAATTTTTATATAGAATCTTATATTTCTGTAACTACTGCATTCAAGGATGTTTTCTGTAACATCATGCCATAATTTTAATATAAAAGATGAATACTTTTGACATATGATATTATAAATTCTATATTTGGGGATATTTTTTATGCCGAGATGTCATAAATTTAATATACAGTATCATAATTTTGAACTAAGTTCTCATAATTCTTCCTTTGGAGATGTTAACTATGGTTGAATGTCATAATTTTAACCTATATTATCATAATTTTGATCAGAATGCCATAAACCAACATTCGAAAATGTTTCTTAGATAGGATGTCATAAATTTAAATTAAAATATCATAATTTTGATATAGGATATCATAATTCTACATTTGAGAATGTTTTCTATGTTGGGATGTCATAAATTTAATATACAATATCATAATTTTGAACTAAGTTCTCATGATTCCTTCTTTGGGGACGTTAACTATAACTAGATATCATAATTTTGATCTATATTATCATAATTTTGATTAGAATGTCATAAATCAATGTTCATGGATGTTTTTTCGATAGGATATCTAAAATATCATAATTTGGACATAGGATATCATAATTTTATATTTGGAGATATTTTCTATACCGAGATGTTATAAATTTAATATATAATATTATAATTTTGAAATAAGTTCTCATAATCCTTCCTTCAAGGATGTTAACTATGACTGGATGTCATAATTTTAATCTACATTATCATAATTTTGATCAAAATATCATAACCTAGCATTTGGAGATATTTTTTTGATAGGATGTCATAAATATAAACTAAAATATCATAATTTTAATATAAAATATCATAATTCTGCATTCACCATATCGGGATGTCATACTTTTAATATACATCTTTATTATTTTTGCAGCAAGCTCCCCCTGATATTGAAGGATGTTGGCTTGTGTGAAATCTCATTTATCTGATCTATCCTTGTGAGCAAGAAAGTCCATAGACTTTGAGCAGTATAGACCACAATCCAAAGAACCTGGAGACTAGGAAGGGCAGTCTTCATCTTCTTCTATATTCCATTTACTCATTTCTGCATTGTCATAATATATATGGAATATGGCTCCTAGGATCTTATGTCACTACCTGGCATTAGCCTCATATTTGGCACTATGCTTGATGGAGTTTAGATGAATAATTTTTTCTAGACCATATCTATAACCACCAAGTGTCAGTGGATTTTTTTTATATTAATGATGCTAAAAAGAAGCCTAAATTTCTTCTTTTCGTCATCACTAACTCCACTGAAAATGAATTCTCCTGCCATGCTAGCTAGCTCATGATATGTTGCTGTCGATTAAATACATATACCAGATGTTATTATGGGAGAAATGATGCACTTATGGTACAAATCTAATCGTTCACTCCATTTTTTGCGAAGAAAGTCCTATCCAGCATCAACTATCTGTTCATGCAAAGTATTATATTATGATATGAAAAAAATAGAAGCCATATTAATACACATGATGCCTAGAACAAAGAATAAGAATTGAGATTCAAACAATAGTTGAATCATTACATCATCAATTATCATCTTTACAAATAAGAGGTTATAAAGATTGGACCTCATGATGCTACCTCCTTCAGCATTGTTGAAAATAACCTCACTTTAATGAAAAATATAATGATATCATAAATCAACAGTAAGAACTATGTTATACAGGATATCACGGATGTCATAAATTACTTACGAGGTAATTCTTTCAGTCAAACATATTTCGATGATGGTATCATCCTCCTCAGACAATAAGCTTTTGCCTTGATATTCTCTTGAATGCTCAATGAATCCCGATGTTAGAAGATAAGGTTAAAAATTTAATGCAGTATGAAGATCTCATAATATTGATGAAAAAAAATATATGTCTATCTCTTTTTCATTTCATTATTCGCTTGACATATTTGAAAGATCTAGAAGTAGTACTTCTTTGGATTTAGGAACTATCTTAATCTTTTTTATTGGCAGGTAGGTTTCATAATTTAGATCTTCTATCAGATGGGAGGCCTTGTGCACCCGGTGTTCTTTTTTCACCCTCCTCTCGAGTGAATATGTTAGTATCTTTGGCTTAACCTCAACATCGATCTTCTTATTCTGCTCTTTTCTCCTTCTCTTATCCTCATACTTTCTCTTCTTCTTTTCCTCCTTATCATCCTCCCTTTTCTTTTTCTCCTCATTCTTCTTCTTCACCTCTACCTTCTTGTTGACCTAAAGATTGATTTTGATGATGATAAAGAGTTTTGAGTAAAATTTGTTATGTTAATAATATTATTTTTGAGGATGTATAGTTTAAATTCTAAGTGCTCACAATGCTCTAAGTAATTTTTATCAATTAAATTAAGTACCATCAATTAAGAGGTCATTGAAGAAAAACTAGACTTGACACACCTTAAAAAGGATAATTAATGAGAGTTAAATCAACTTTAGAAAGCAAATCTAGCCTATAAATAAATTTGAAGAAGAAAAGCTGCTACAAATCTCATGGCACGCTTGGCACGAAATTTAGTCGATTAAGCCAGGAGTTAGTCGACTCAGTCTCAAAGAATAAAGAAGACAAAAAGCATAGAAAGATCAAAATTCAGGATCCAGGTGACTTAGTCGACTAAGTCAGAAAGTCAGTTGACTCAGTCTTAGAGAATAGCAGTAGGATAGAAAGGCAGATTTTCAAACTTTATCCACTTAGCAGACTAAGTCAAATTTAGCAGACTAAGACTTAGTCGATTCAGAGAAACTTAGTCGACTAAGTTCACTGTAACAACTAGTTTTTTTAGAATTATACTTTTTGAGCCCCAACATTTTTTCAATGGCTATTTTCTTGTTTCTAATGGCTAGATCACTTCTTAAGACCTCCAAAATAAATTAAAATGGTGAAAAACTTTAAGGATATATAAGAAAATATTTTGAGCATTAAAGAGAAGCTTTTTGAGAGTTTCATTGAGTATTCATTGAAGAAAGCCAAAGGAGTGAGCTAAAAAAGGAAGAGAAGGAGTTGATTTCAAAGTTAATCTTTATCATTCCATTACAAATCATCCTCAAGCAAGTGAGAGCAAAAGTGAATTAAAGTGAGAAAGCAATTAAGTTAAGAATCAAATAGCCTCATCATCACTCAAGCATTCAAGAAGAAGTCCAGCATTCAACTATCATCATTCAGACTTCTTCTGATTCTTCAAAGAGTTTTTATTTTTCTAAACTTAATCTTTATATTTTTATATTTTATTTTAAATTTCTTAGAATGAGAAATTTGGGTTGGTCCAAGTCTAGAGTTGGACATTATAGTGGTTTGTGGTGAGCCAAGGTTAAAACCAATCGAGGTTGATTGTTAGCTTAGAAAAAAATAATCTTGTATGATTTTAGTTTGTGATCCAAAAAAAATCAACTGGATTGATTGTGAGCCCAGAAAATAATCATTGTAAAAGTTGTAGTTAGTGAGCCTAGGTCAAAACCAACTAGGTTGGATTGTGAATCTAAGAAAAATAATCAAAATATAATCAATTGAGTGATTATAGTTGAATTTTCAAGTGGATTACTTGGGGAGTAGATGTAGGTACCGAGTTTGGTGCCGAACCATTATAAAAGCTTGATGTTTGTATTTATGTAGTTTTATTTTTATTGTTTTTCATCTATACTTATGTTTTACTTTATTTCACCAAGCACATAGTATTAAAATTCAGTATATTTATAGTTTGAATTTTTAAATATCCAATTCATCCCTCCTCTTGGGTAGCCATCCTTAGGCAACAAGTGGTATTAGAGTAGGTGCTCTAATATTTTATTATTGACCTAGCGGTCAAAGAGTAAAAGATCATGGCAATCCAAATAAAATTTTTGCTTAATGAAGGTTATTCTATTGATAGACCTCCAATGCTTAATGGATCTAACTATACCTATTGAAAAGTTAAGATGAAAATTTTTATACAAGCATATGACTATAGTCTATGGAGGATCATAGTTGATGGCTTACACAGCTCCAAAGCATTAAAAGAGCATGACAAAAGAATAGCCCAATTAAATTTTAAAGTCATGAATATACTTTGTTGCTCATTAGCTATAAATGAATTTAACTTGATTTCTTCTTGCATTTCAGCAAAAGAAGCATGGAAAAAATTGGAAATAATCTTTGAGGGAGCAAATGAAAGAGAAGAATTAAACTCCTAAGAAGAGAAGGAAGCTTATCTCAATTTTTATCTCGTAGCTCATGAGAATAAAAAAAGAAGAAGAATAAGAAATAAAGAAAGAAAAAAGCTTCAACTAAGGAGGAGCAAAGTAAAGAAATGGAAGATGAAAGAGAAGAGCAAAAAGTAGATAAATCATGCTTGATGGATAAAGAAAAAGAATGTATTGCAAATTCTTATCTCATGGTCAATGACGATGAGGTAAACATTAACAACTCTTTCGATTTTACCTTTGATGATGTTGGTGCAAAATCTGATTGACGTTGGAACTGAGCTAGAGCTGGAGAAGATGGGATCGCCTCTAGCGACCTACAAAATAAAGTCCTAACTGAAGTTGGGGGTGGTGGCTCCAGTAGGATCCTTCGACGATCAAGTCAGCTCTTCTGGCCAATGAAAATAGAGTGCTCAGAAAATTTAGGAGCAGAGTAATGGAAAGAAAAATGAGAGCCCAGAGAAAAAATGTATCTGAAGGATCTTTCTTATAGATGGAGCCTATAATAAACTAATGGTGACAGTCGTAACTATCTGATAGTGGATCGTTCAGACCATGTGAAGTTTGTTATGGAAGGTGGTGTCCGTTGTCATAATGTGCCAGTCCGTTGGGATTCAATAGTTGAAGTTTGGAGGGAGTAGGCATTAGCAATGAAGAGCTTCAAATCACTATAGTTCCAGAGAGGTTCGGACTCTTTTGAGGTCATTCGTATATAGGTTGGTTCATATTGAGTTAATAGCTAAATTCGTGTGAATGATGAGATCCTTTTAGATGGCTGGAGGGAGCTTGCCTGGCAACTAGAAGGAGATCGATTGGAATGAGGTCGGCTGAAGAAAGCTTGCCTAGCAACTGGAAGAAGATCGATTGGAAGGAGGTCGGCTGAAGAAAGCTTGCCTGGCACTGAAAGGAGATCATCCGAAAGGTGTTCAACAGGAGGAGTTCATCTGGAAGGAGTACCACTTAAATCCTGTTATTCACTTTCAGTCAAAGGATAGGGTTAGTATAGCAATAATTCTCCTTCATCATTCAAGATCATGCTGCCGAACTTTGGTGTGCTTTTGGGAGGTTCTGTAGTATGAACTCATCTCTAAGAAGATTGACAAATCTCAGCAAGAATGAGGTCAACAGTCAAGGACTTTGACAAGGGGTATTTTGCCCCCGATAAGCCCTTTGAGCAACTAAATGGAGTTTGATAGGAGTTTGACTGGAGGAGTTCGGAAGGTACATTATTGAAGGGATCCGGAAGATTGGAGGCTAGAGGGAATTCGTCTTCTCTGAGGTTGTCTGGTGATTAGGAGGAGTTTGGCTGATGAGAACTTGATTGGCGGTTGTGATGGATGGATGACTTTGAAACTCTTATGACTTGTTCATTCTTTTTGGAGCTCAGCTATTTTCAAGGCCATCCAAAAGCTAAAAAAAAAAGATGAGGCCCTTTTGCCTACGTACTCAAAGCTCTTGGTGCGAGAATGCAGAGGTCCACCACTCTTCATAGGTTGCGAAAGTTCATCTAGAAAGAAGTTCTATCGATTTGATGCCGAACCAATATTGAACAGCCCTGATGGATTCCAGTTGGGAAGGGATTCAAGCAGCTTCAAGGTCGGCCAGGCCAGAATGCATTAGAACCGAACAGTTAACTGCTTGGAGGGTCGCCATCACTATTCAAGCTCATCTGGGTGAAATCCGTAATGCCTTATAGGTTCTGGAGTCACTAATTGAAGTTTGCCATGGTTGTTGTCGTTGGACAAGGTTACCTCAAGACCTAAGATCTTGTTGGCCTTCGACAGGAAAGGGTTTACCCCTAACACAAGCCCCCCTACTCCCGAGTTCGAAATTCTGAGAAAAAAAGTAAAGAAATGTGAGTGCCGAAGTCCTTTTCTTCTTTCCGCGCCAATAGGACAGCCAGTCTCAGCATTTTCTATGCTAGCATCGAAGCTTCTTCAATACGACTTGACTTGAAAAGATGAATTTTTGAAACTCCCACCAAAGCACCGTCCAAGGTGTGGCGCAATAAAGGTTCCACCTATTGCCGCTCTACTGTCATGATGAGAAAGATACATGTCCATCTGAGGTTGGTCAATGAAGACCTACAATCATGACTGCCTCGAACTCTTGTGGCTATTTAAGCTCATCTTCTTTCTTTAAAATTTCAATTTGCCTAGGTCTCCTCTCTCTTTCTTCTGGTCTTCATCTCCTTCCTGCTCTAGAGTACTAGTGTCTTCCGTCATCTCCTTTGATTTTCGGGGGTTCTCCTTCTTGATTTTGATCAAGCTTGCCAACTCCTTGCTCTTCTCCGTCGGTTTAGGTCAGTCTCTAAACCCTCCTTTTGATTATTCTTGTCTTTTAGCATCTTTGTCTGTTTGGTTTTTTCGAAAGAGTCTTGAGTCTTATTTTTCTTGATTTTTTGAAAAAAAATTTCTAATTTAGTTTGATCCACATGTCCACTGAAGGATTCTGATCGACTTGTTCTAGGAGTTTGGCTTATTTGGCATTGATGGATCCTCCCCATAAGAACCCCGAACCTGTCGAAGTATCTCAGCCATCCTTCATTCCTGATACCATCCCCTGCAAACTTTGGTCTGAAGATCTTTCATTGATCAGGATCCAATTTGGATTTTTTTTTGAATATGAGCTCGAACTCCCCAAATCTAGTGACCAAGCATGCTCCCCACCTTCTAGCTGGGCTTGTTTATATGTTGAAACCCTTCATGCAAGACTCCGACTATCGATACCCTCTTTTGTAGTTAACTTGTTTAAGTTTTTAAATACTTTCTTTGCCGCTATAGCATCGAACTCATTTAGATTTGTCATAGGATTTTTTTTCTTTGTGTATTACCTACCATCTCTCTATTCCGTAATTTCTTTACCTTCAAATACCACCCGATCGTCAAAGATTGGTGGTATGTATCTTCCCAATTCAGCAAGAAGGGGTTACTCAAGGGTGCCCCTTCTTCCATTCACAACTGAAAGTAGAAGTTTTTTTTTTGTTTCATGTCCTTTCTTAGAACTAGGACTTCTTTCTTGGAGGGAAATAAGGGATTCAATCCATCGAGCTCCTGGGCTTGAGAAAGAAGATCGAGACTCGATCGACAAACTAAAGACTACCCAGCTCCACCAATTTTCAAACTCCTGAATGATCAAACCATATTCAACCTTGGTCTCAACCCTCTTAGTCCAACAGGTAGTCCTCTATGAGCTGCCAATTGTATATGATCTTCTTTCTTTTTCTGACATTAACTTTTCTATCATAGAAATAACTCCCAAAGAGAAAAACCACTTGGAGAAGGGGATCAAGTCGCTCAAGAGGAAGGACAGCTCTGTCGGAGAGCCATTGAAGAAGGCTTGTGCCAAAGAGCCGATCCCGGTCGTGCTGATCCAGGCAGTGCCCGTCCTGAAATCTGACATGGCAGCACCAACTCCACCCCTACCTGATGAAGCTGCTCCGTCCATATCTCCTAAATGAGGGGAAGTTGCCGAGAAGATAAAGAAAAAGGAGAAAAATGTTAACGTCAAGAAGGTCAGGAGGAAGGTCGGGTGCTCTGGCGGCGAGAGCTTTGGCCAGGAGCAGGATTCTTTGGATGATGGGAGGTTGTCCAGTCTCTGATGCGGGGCAACATTTTTCTGCACATTATTGACAAAATAGTTTAGAAAGAGGATACAAAGAGATTTGATGAATCTTTCGCTGCCTACCTCGAGGTAACCAACTTTTTTGAACTTGTTCGAATGAAGGATGTACTTCCAAAGTTCTGACTCAATTTCTTTCCATCCTATAGCTGAGGCATTACTTGTTTGCCCATTCAATGGTAGCTGATCTTCATTAGGCCAAGGCTTTCAAAGCTTTTTAGGAGGCTCATGTTAGATATATGTGCCCTAGAAGCCAGAATTGGCTGACACTTGTAATACACTTCTAGGGGCAAAATTGTAATTTTGACTATAATGAATAAAATGGGTTATTTTCTATCGCATATGTGTATTTAGTGTCTGTGATATATCCTTTGAGTTAATGGTAATGATAATTCATATTTTCAAGAGTTGAAAATTTAAGACATGAATAATCATTGTTAACTCATAAAATGCTTCCGACCATAGGACCATCACGAGGATGGTGATTGATCCGGAAGGTTGGTGTACAATCGCTTCTCTTTAGTAGATGAGTCTTAAGTCTACGGTGTGGAGACACCGGAGTGAGAGTACAGGTACTCGTTAGAGAACGAGGGCACTGAGCGTGACCACCTCGAGTAGTCATTAGGGAGTCTACCTTCTCGTCAATGACTAACTTGATGCTGTAGTAGTGTGTCTGGTTCTTTGATCTGAGGTGCATCGATAGTTCACCTTGAGGGTGTTATAGTTTGACTACACCATTACTCGGTCTCCTAGCCATATGGAACCCTGAGGTGTATGTTGGCTATAGCATGTTCATTGTAGGAACTGGATGGCATCAAGATAGAATCTATCTACCTCGGTGGTAGAGGAGCAGCCCTATGATAATCATGAGAATCAAGTCTAGAAATCCATGGCCATGGTAGAGTGAAATAATAGAAAGAGTTTCTATTTAGATTTTCACATCAAACTCGAATCGAATGATTACATCATATGATAGAAACTAGGGTTTGACGAGTTCACCTAAACCCTAATCTGATCGGGGCTCAAGATAGAAGAACTTAATCACACAGGTAGCTACACCAAGAGGTTCACATTTAGCTCTGATGGGTTGCCACCATATACTGCTAGGTATCACTGGTGGATTTTGGGAGCAATTAGAATGATTTAGATGATCGATCATTCTAACTATTCGAATTAGAAGAGTTCTGATCCATCGAAAGGAGTTTCGATGATGTCGATGATAGAGATCATGACATATCCCATTACCATACAGAACTGAATCTAACTGGGTCACACAAATAAGGGTTTAAATCTAGTGATCATCAATTGAACTGATCCAGTTCAATTGATCTGAATGAGATTCAATTAGGTTCAAGAAAATCGTGCTAGCACTCGATTGAACCTAACGTTCTTCTTTTACTATCATAAATAAGTTATCCTGTCTGAGCCAAAGAAGTTTGTGCTCAATTAAAGGCCTTCATATGGTCTGACTGGAGGTTGTCCAAGTCAGAAAAGGTTGTCTTATTTTGTAAGACATTACCTACCATTTTTGGTCACCTGCCATTTCTTGTTCTTTGACTTTGGTCAAAAGTCTACCTTTGACTGGTCAAACGTTGACCATTGACACTTTGACTTTTGACCACATGTCATGCACCTATTGGAGAGCTGGTGGGGGCCTGTCCCCCTGCCAGAACCTGGCAAGGAGGAGGGCGCACGCCACCCTTGGCGTGTGCCCAAGTTGGAGGCGCCTAGGAGTCCTTGTTGGACAAGGACTCCACCTTCTTTTTGGATTCCAATTAGAGTTCTTCTAAGAATCCAGTTTGACTGGTCTTAGGCACCCTCTAAGGAGGAATTCAGGAGACTCTATTTCCATCAATCAGATTTAGATCTGATTTCACAAAGGATTGTGATTGGTTGGGAAGAAGAGGAGTTGGATCACAGGTAGTCTATAAATAAGACCCTGCGCCCAACTCAAAGATTGATTGAAAAAGAGTTTCCATATGCCCAAAGGCCTTTTCTCCTCTCCTCCTCCACGCCAAAGCTTCTTCTCCCTCTCCTCTCCACGTCCAAAATAGTTTTGGAGCTTGGTTGGTGCGATCCAGATCAAAGAAAGGCGATCAAAAGCAAGAAGGCTGCACTGCTGCAAAGGACGACTGCTGATCTTCAAAAGAAGTTTTGAAGATGCTCCAGATCAGATCCAGATCTAATTTTTGGAGATGTGATAGAGAAAAAGAGGATCTCCAGATCCAGCCCGAGTGGATACCGGTAGAGGCCAGATGCTTGCGTGGCTAGATCCAGAACCTTCCGCTGCATACAAGATCATCAACGGGTAATTGGATTACCCAAATCAGGTAAATTAAATTTGATTTAATTTATCCTTATTTTATTTTATTTATTAAAATAATAAGAATCAGATCTAAAACATCCCAGTTCTGATATAGATCAAAGAGAAAAAATTTTGAAATATATCTCTTGATCTGATCAGATCTGAATGAACCTGAACTAGAAAATCAGGATTTTCCTTCAGCTCAAGCGAAGACTGAGAGGGTTCGGGCCGAGGTCGATTGCTTAAAGGTGGCCTTCGAGATACAAAATATGGAAGTTGAGTGCCTTAGGAAGGCATTGTGGAGAGAAGAAGAGGCTTCTGTGAGACTGAAGGCTACTTTGACTCTTGCAGAAAAGAAAGAAGAAGAAGCTAGAAGAGGAGGTTGGCATTGAATGGGAGTGAGCTGTCAAAGCCTTCAAATCTTTCAAAGCTATGGAGGATATCAAGATCACTTTCATCTAGAAAGCTTTCTTGGAGGGGTTCGAGATCTACATGAAGAGGGTCACGAAGAACTTCCCAGAGGTAGACCTCGACCTGAAGGAAAATCCTGATTTCTCGGATCAGGTTCGTTCAGATCTGATCAGATCAAAAGATATATTTCAAAAAATTTTTTATTTAATCTAGATCAGATCTAAGATATTTTAGATTTGATTATTATTATTTTAGAAATTAAAATAAAATTAGATAAATTAAATCAGATTTAATTTACCTTGAAGTGGGTAATCCTATTATCCGTTGATGATCCTGTAAGCAGCGGAAGGTTCTGGATCAAGCCACGCAAGTGCATGGCCTCTATCGGTATCCACTCAGGTTGGATTTGGAGATCCTCTTCTTCTCTATCACATCTCCAAAAATTAGATCTGGATCTGATCTGGAGGATCTTCAAATTTCTTTTGAAGATCAGCAGTCGTCCTTTGCAGCAGCGCAGCCTTCTAGCTTTCACTCACCTTTCACTTGTCTAGATTGCACCAACCAAGGTCCAAAACCCTTTTGAATGTGGAGAGGAGAGGGAGAAGATGCTTTGGCATGGAGGAGGAAAGGAGAAAAGGCCTTAGGGCATGGAGATCTCAATTAATTCAGATACCTCTTTGAGTTGGGCGCAGGATCTTATTTATAGACTAACTGTGATCCAACTCCTCTTCTTTCCAACCAATCACAACTCTTTGTAAAATCAGATCTAAATCTGATTGGTGGGATAAAGTCCCCTGAATTCCCCCTTAGAGGGTGCCTAAGATCAGTCAAAGTTGGTTCTTAGGAGAACTCTAATTAGAGTCCAAAAAGGAGATGGAGTTCCTATCCAACAGGGACTGCTGGGCGCCTCCAGCATGGGCACATGCCAAGGGTGGTGTGCGCCCTCTTCCTTGCCAGGTGCGTGACATGTGGACAGAAGTCAAAGTATCAATGATCAATATTTGATCAGTCAAAGGTAGACTTTTGACCAAAGTCAAAGAACGAGAAATGGCAGGTGACCAAAAATGGCAGATAATATCTTACAAAATAAGACAACCTTCTCTAACTTAGACAACCACCAATCAGACCATATGAAGGCCTCTGATTGAGCACAAACTCCTTTGGCTCAATCAGGACAACTTATTTATAATAGTAAAAGAAGAACGTTAGGTTCAATCGAGTGCTAGCATGATTTCCTTGAACCTAATTGAATCTCATTCAGATCAATTGAACTAGATCAGTTCAATTGATGATCACCAGATTCAAACCCTTATTTGTGTGACCTAGTTAGGTTCAGTTCTGTATGGTAATGGGATATGTCATGATCTCTATCATCGACATCATCGAAACTCCTTTCGATGGATCAGAACTCTTTTGATTCGAACAACTAGAATGATCGATCATCTAAATCATTCTAATTGCTACCAAAATCCACCAGTGACACCTAGCAGTATATGGTGGCAACCCATCAGAGTTGAATGCGAACCTCTTGGTGCAGCTACCTGTGTGATTAAGTTCTTCTATCTTGAAATCCGATCAGATTAGGGTTAAGGTGAACTCGTCAAACCCTAGTCTCTATCATATGATGTAATCATTCGATTCAAGTCCTATATGAAAATCTAAATAGAAACTCTTTCTATTATTTCACTCTACCATGGCCATGGACTTCTGGACTTGATTCTCATGATCATCATAGGGCTGCTCCTCTACCGTCGAGGTAGATAGATTCCATCTTGATGCTATCCAGTTCCTACAATGAACATGCTATAGCCAACATACACCTCAAGGATTCCATATGGCTAGGAGACCGAGTAATGGTGTAGTCAAACTATAACACCCTCAAGGTGAACTGCCGATGCACCTCAGGTCAAAGAACCAGACACACTACTGCAGCATCGAGTCAGTCATTGACGAGAAGGTAGACTTCCTAATGACTACTCGAGGTGGTCACGCTCAGTGCCCTCGTTCTCTAACGAGTATCCTGTACTCTCACTCCGGTGTCTCCACACCATAGACTCAAGACTCATCTACTAAAGAGAAGCGATTGTACACCAACCTTTCGAATCAATCACCATCCTCATGATGATCCTATGGTCAGGAGCATTTTATGAGTTAATAATGATTATTCATGTCTTAAATTTTCAACTCTTGAAAATATGAATTATCATTATCATTAACTCAAAGGATGTATCACAGACACTAAATACACATATGATAGAAAATAACCCATTTTATTGATATTAGTCAAAATTATAATTTTGCTCCTAGAAGTGTATTACAAGTGTCAGCCAATTCTGGCTTCTAGGGCACATATATCTAACAATCTCTCCACTTGTCCTAAAGCCAATTGGCTACAAGTCTAAGTCCCATCTTCTCAAGGTGGGCTTCGATCTTCTGCTGGCCCAACGCTTTGTAAGTGGGTCTGCACATTATCTATGGAGTTGACTCTCTTGACCTCGACATAACCCTTCTTGACGTAATCGTGGATGAGGTGGTATCACTGCTCAATATGCTTGGATTTCTGGTGAGACCTTGGCTCCTTAGCAAGGGCTATGGCGCCATTATTGTCGCAGTATAGAGGAATGGCATCTGATGCATTACTTCGATTTCTACAGCAAACTTCTTATACCAGAATGCTTCCTTCGCAGCCTCTGATGCAGCGATATATTCTGCTTCCATGGTGGAATCTGCTATCACCGTTTGCTTGAAACTCTTCCAGCTGACAGCACCACCATTGCACACAAACAGACTTCCAGATGTCGACTTTCTATCATCTATATCGGACATGAAATCCGAGTCTGTGTATCCCTGGACTTGGAGTTCTCCGTTACCAAAGACCAACATCATATCCTTAGTTCTTCTCAAGTACTTAAGGATATATTTCATAGAAGTCCAGTGTTCTTCATCTGGATTTGACTGATATCTGCTTGTGACACTCACAGCATGGGCTATATCAGGTCGTGTACATAGCATGGCATACATGAGGCTCCCTATTGCAGAAGCATAAGGGATCTTGCTCATGCATTCTATTTCCTCAGGTGTGCTAGGGCACATCTTCTTGGAAAGATGAATACCATGTCTGAAGGATATTAATCCCCTCTTAGAGTTTTCCATACTAAATCCTCTTTAGTACTTTCCTCTATGTACATCTTCTGTGAAAGTCCTAGCATCCTATTCGGTCTATCTTTATAGACCTTAATTCCTAGAATAAAGGATGCTTCACCTAGGTCTTTCATGGAGAATTCCTTAGACAACCATAATTTGACTATTGTCATCATGGGAATATCATTTCCAATAAGGAGGATGTCATCCACGTACAATACGAGGAAGACAACAGCGCTCCCACTGATCTTTTTGAAGAATACACATGGTTCCTCTTCATTTTTGATGAAACCAAATATTTTGATCACATCATTGAAATGAGTGTTCCAGCTCCGAGATGCTTGCTTAAGTCCATATATGGACCTTTGCAGCTTGCAAACCTTGTGATCAGTATCACTGGATGTGAAACCTAGCGGCTGTTCCATATAGATATCTTCCTCAAGATATCCATTTAAGAATGCCGTTTTCACGTCCATTTGCCATATTTCATAATCGAAATAGGCTGCAATGGCAAGCAATGTGCGGATGGACTTTAGCATAGTCCACTGGGGAAAAGGTATTCCTGATAGTCAATGCCTTCGCGTTGACTATAACCTTTTGCCACTAGTCTAGCCTTGAATGTCTCCACATTTCCATCTGCACCAATCTTTCTCTTGAAGATCCATTTACATCCAATAGGTACTATACCTTCTGGTGGATCTACCAAGGTCCAGACTTAGGTTTGAGTGCATCGAGTCAATTTCTGACTGCATTGCCTCTAGCCATTTCTCAGAGTCGATATCTGATATCGCCTCGTTGTAGGTTTTGGGATCATCACCATGAGCACCATTACCTACGAGGAACGTTTTCCTCTACTTTCTTTGAAATAATACCTAAGTATCTTTCAGGGGGATGGGAAACTCTTTTCGATCTACGAGGTGGAGGAGGTAGTGTTCTTATTGGCTCAACCTAATTTGGTTCCAATTGGTCCTTAGCTCATTGTACTTGTGAGACTTTCTCATCAAGCTTGATCTGCTTTCCAATGCCGCTATCTTGAATAAACTATTTTTCAAGAAAGATGGCATGTCGACTCACAATCACATTGTGGTCTTCTGGAATGTAGAAATAGTATCCTAATGACTCTTTAGGATATCCTATGAATCGAGCTCTAAAGGACCTAAACTCTAACTTGTCCGCTTGTTGTCTTTTGACATGAGCCGGACAACCCCAAATTCTGAGATGACTCAGACTTGGTTTCTTACCATGCCATATCTCATACGGTGTGGTAGGAACGATCTTAGAGGAAATCCTATTCAGTAGATAAATTGAAGTTAACAATGAATGTCCCCAAAGAAAATCAGGAAGGTCTGTGAAGCTCATCATGGATCAACCATATCCAATAGGGTCCGATTTCTCCATTCTGAAACTCCGTTGAGTTGAGGTGTTCCTGATGGAGTCCATTGAGAGACTATGCCATTTTTCTTAAGATAGTCTAGGAATTCTCGGCTAAGGTATTCACCTCCTCGATCTGATCGAAGAACCTTAATGGGTTTTCCAGTTTGTTTTTCTACTTCATATCTGAATTCTTTGAACTTTTCAAAAGCTTCAGACTTGTGTCTCATAAGATACACATACCCATACCTAGACAGATCATCGGTAAAGGTAATGAAGTAGACAAAATTGCCTCTAGCTGGCACATCAAATGGGCTGCACACATCAGTATGTACTAAGGCAAGAAGATCTGTGGCCCTCTCCCCATGTCCAACAAAAGATAGTTTGGTCATTTTGCCTTGAAGGCAGGATTCACAAGTTGGATATGACTCGAAAGTCAATAGACTCAATAGCCCATTTTTCTCCAATTTGTTGATCCTATCTTCTGCTATATGACCTAATCTCAGGTGCCATAGATATCTATCGTTTGGACTATCCCTAGGTCATTTGGCATTCACATTTTGCTCGATAGTTAGAACAGGTACATCAATATGTAGCTGATAAAGACCATTAATAAGGAAACCATTTGCAATTTTATTTCTTTCATAAAGAATATTACAATGGTCCTTAAAGAAGGTAATCACATAGCCTTCTTGTGCTAAGCATGAAATAGAAATCAAATTTCTGCTAGCTGCAGGCACATAATAACAGTCTTTCAAAACTAAGTCTAAACTAGATGGTAATCGAAGAGGGTATGTTTTCATGGCTACTGCAGCAACTCTTGCTCCATTACCAATACGCAGGATCATGTCTCCATCCCTCAACCTCCTGCTATCCTCAAGACCCTGCATGGAAGTGCATAGATGAGCACTAGAACCAGAGTCAAGCACCCAACTGGATGCAGAAGAAATCGTAAGGTTAGACTCAATAACGAGCATACCTCCAGAAGGACCTTCCTTCTTGTTCTTCAGGGTGGCCAGGTAAGTAGGGCAGTTCCGCTTCCAATGGCCGTCGCTGTTGCAATGGAAACACTTTCCTTTGACATCGGTCCTTTTCTTTGGCTCTGCCTTCTTCTTCTTTGTTTCCTTCCACCTTCTGCTTTTTTGCAGACTTCTTTTTCTTTCCATAAGACTTTCTTTTGAAAGAAGTCCATTCCATAGCAAGAACTGAGCCTTTAGAACCTTTCATAGAAAGCTCAGCGGTAACCAGCATATTCATTAATTCGGCCAAGGAATTTTGAAGTTTATGCATGTGGTAATTCATGATGAATTGCCCATATGCATCAGTCAAGGATTGTAGAATAATATCGTTCTGCAGGTCCAAGTCTAACTTCATACCAAGCTTCTCAAGCTCTTCCATGTCCTTGATCATTGTCAGACAGTGATCTTGGACTGATTGCCCATCATGCATCTTAGCCTTAAAAAGTCATTTCGTGACTTGATACTTGGCTGCGCGACTCTGTTCACCAAACATCTCCTATAGGTGAGCCAACATTTGGTGAGCAGTCCTGATATCTTCATGTTGGCACTGGAGCTCATCAGACATCGAGCCCAACATGTAATATCTGGCCTTATTATCTTCGTCTATCCATTTTTCTAGAGACGCTCTCTGTTCAATAGATGGACGCGCTGGTAAGGTGGGAAGGTCCTAGTCCAAAATATGGGTTAACTTTTTAAAATCCAAAACAATTTTATAGTTTCTAAGTCAATCTTTATAATTGGGTCCGGTCAGTCTGTGTGTGTCCAGGATACGTGCTAATGGGTTCGATGCAGATATTTTTCTGTAGAGAGTCAAAGATTCTAGTTAGATACTATAATTATGACTTGACCAATTTATTTAGAAATTTTATTTTTAAACAAATTAGCTTCCACTATTTTCTCGGATCCCTACACTCCCTCTGTAGAGATGCAAAAATCTCCATGATTAATGATTTCTAGTGGATGGTGCGGTCTCACCAACTGACTCATCACCTCACCTAACAGTTATTGGTGATGGGTTAGCCAATGAGTGAACAACTCTTGTTCAATGATTCTCTAATCATGGTGCACCCAAACTTGATCTCTAATTCATGAATCTCACCGTATCTAAAATATTGATCCACTCCTTAGTTAAGTCAGACCCACCATTTGCACAGACTGAGTTCCTAATTGAGTCTTTCACCGTATCCAAAATATTAAGCCCAACTCATCCTCCAGTCCATAGCATCCAATGCCTAATGGACATGGTTGCGTCTTTCTGGTGCAACTGAGCCACTGTATCCAGTCGAGAACAATCAACCCCGAAAAGGGCCCGCACATCTACAATGGTGGAAGACCTCAGACTTAATCTTTTCTTTGGGAGAATTGATTCAGGTCTCATTAAACTAGACTTATCATAGTCATAACAATTATGACTAACCTAGTGGCATGGGTTAGCTCGGATTATTGACCACCTCAGATTAGAACTGTGTTAATAGATATGGTCAGGTAAGTGAGACCAATGGAAGGAATATGCCATTAACTCATACAAGAATGCATTCAGATCGAGTAGCTTCTAATTAAAAACCAGTCGGTCAAATGTGCCAAACTTACCTTAGACACTAAATTATTGAGTCAGAACCAATTGGGTTAGCTACAATCCAGACTCCAATCTCTGAGCCTAATTAGGTCTTGCTTGATCGTGACTCGATCTTGGCCCAGACTTAATCCTATTAGACTAGTCAATTTAAGCATTGTTGATCCCCTTTAACCAACTCTTGATTCGGTTTGATCAACCGCTTAGACCTAATTGTGCTACCCAAGCTCGAACCCAGTATTATGAATATATCTTAGATCTAAAATTCTTAATTTTAGATCTAATTAATATTTTATAATCTTAATTTTTAATTAAGTAGGGTTCATAAACAAAATATGCATAACAAATCCTAGGGTTTCAGGATCTAGGGTTTTGCAGAAAGTAAGTTTTGGATTTCTGATTAAGGACGAACGCACAGCACCCCTACACATCATAAGAACACCCCATCGAATGGGAAGAGAGGGCCTTTAAACTCTTCTTCATTCTTATGATCGGACGGTCAGGAGGAACGCCTTAATCAGGAACATGCAATACTACAAAACAGTTTTAGATCTATATCATATATCTCATATATAAATTAGATCTAATCATGGCATATTTTGCATACATCTCATATCGAATCATGCATATTTTTAAATCTAAATTATCTCATAATAATCTAAAAAATTAGATTTAAATTAATCTAATCAAAATAAATTCTAATCTAGACAATTATGTAGAACTATTCTACAACTAGTCTAGACATGCATCAATCATATCTCATATGATATTTAAAAATTAAATAATTTTATTTACTATTTTTTAGATGTTATTATAATCATTATAATATCAAAAAATAGTAAATAAATCAATCTAAAATATTATTTAATTAAATTAAATTGAAAACATACAAGACTATTCTATAGAACTATTCTATTTTAGAACTAGTCATGCATATTTTCTAATCTTAGATCTAAATTATTTAACTTTAATTTTTTCTAATTTTAGATTTGATCACATCTCATGTGATATGTGAAATTACTTATTTTTTAATAAAAATAAATTTAAAAATAGATCTAAACACTTTTAGAACCTTGGCTCTGATACCAGTTGAAGGGAAATCCTGATTTTTCAGATCAGGTTCGTTCAGATCTGATCAGATCAAGAGATATATTTCAAAAATTTTTCTCTTTGATCTAGTCAGATCTAAGACATTTTAGATCTAATTATAATTATTTTAGAAATTAAAATAAAATTAGATAAATTAAATCAGATTTAATTTATCTTATAGTGGGTAATCCTATTACCCGTTGATGATCCTGTAAGCAGCGGAAGGTTCTGGATCAAGCCACGCAAGTGCCTGGCCTCTATCGGTATTCACTCAAATTGGATCTGGAGATCCTCTTCTTCTCTATTACATCTCCAAAAATTAGATCTGGATCTGATCTGGAGGATCTTCAAAACTCCTTTTGAAGATCAGCAGTCGTCGTTTGCAGCAGTGCAGCCTTCTAGCTTTCACTCACCTTTCTCTTATCTAGATTGCACCAACCAAGGTCCAAAACTCTTTTGAACGTGGAGAGGAGAGGGAGAAGATGCTTTGGCATGGAGGAGGAGAGGAGAAAAGGCCATGGGGCATGGAGATCTCAATTAATTCAGATACCTCTTTGAGTTGGGTGCAGGATCTTATTTATAGACTAACTGTGATCCAACTCCTCTTCTTCCCAACCAATCATAACTCTTTGAAATCAAATCTAAATCTGATTGGTGGAAATAGAGTTCCCTGAATTCCTCCTTAGAGGATGCCTAAGACTAGTCAAAGTTGGTTCTTAGAAGAACTCTAACTGGAATCCAAAAAGGAGATGGAGTCCCTATCCAACAGGGACTCCTAGGCGCCTCCAGCTTAGGCACACACCAAGGGTGGCATGCGCCCTCTTCCTTGCCAGGTTATGGCAAGGGGACAGGCCCCCACCAGCTCTCCAATAGGTGTGTGACACATGGACAGAAGTCAAAGTGTCAATGGTCAACATTTGACCAGTCAAAGGTAGACTTTTGACCAAAGTCAAAAAATGAGAAATGGCAGGTGACTAAAAATGGCAGGTAATGTCTTACAAAATAAGACAACCTTTTTTGACTTGGACAACCTCCAGTCAAACCATATAAAGGCCTCTGATTGAGCACATCTCCTTTGGCTCAATCAGGACAACTTATTTATGATAGTAAAAGAAGAACGTTAGGTTCAATCGAGTGCTAGCACGATTTCCTTGAACCTAATTGAATCTCATTCAGATCAATTGAACTAGATCAGTTCAATTGATGATCATCAGATTCAAATCCTTGTTTGTGTGATCCAGTTAGGTTCAGTTCTGTATGGTAATGGGATGTGTCATGATCTCTATCATCGACATCATCGAAACTTCTTTCGATGGATCAGAACTCTTCTGATTCAAACAGCTAGAATGATCGATCATCTAAATCATTCTAATTACTCCCAAAATCCACCAGTGACACCTAGTAGTATGGTGGCAACCCATCAGAGCTGAATGTGAACCTCTTAGTGCAGCTACCTATGTGATTAAGTTCTTTTATCTTGAGCTCCGATCAGATTAGGGTTAAGGTGAACTCGTCAAACCCTAGTCTCTATCAAATGATGTAATCATTCGATTCAAGTCCTATGTGAAAATCTAAATATAAACTCTTTCTATTATTTCACTTTGCCATGGCCATGGACTTCTAGACTTGATTCTCATGATCATCATAGGACTGCTCCTCTACCACCGAGGTAGATAGATTCCATCTTGATGCTATCCAGTTCCTATAATGAACATGCTATAGCTAACATACACCTCAGGGTTCCATATGGCTAGGAGATCGAGTAATCGTGTAGTCAAACTATAACACCCTCAAGATGAACTGTCAATGCACCTCAGGTCAAAGAACCAGACACACCACTGCAGCATCGAGTCAGTCATCGATGAGAAGGTAGACTTCCTAATGACTACTCGAGGTGGTCACACTCAGTGCCCTCATTCTCTAACGAGTACCTGTACTCTTGCTTTGGTGTCTCCACACCATAGACTCAAGACTCATCTACTAAAGAGAAGCGATTGTACACCAATCTTCTGGATCAATCACCATCCTCGTGATGATCCTATGGTTGGGAGCATTTTATGAGTTAATAATGATTATTCATGTCTTAAATTTTCAACTCTTAAAAATATGAATTATCATTACCATTAACTTAAAGGATGTATCACAGACACTAAATACACATATGTGATAGAAAATAATCCATTTTATTGATATTAGTCAAAATTACAATTTTACCCCTAGAAGTGTATTACAAGTGTCAGCCAATTCTGGCTTCTAGGGCACATATATCTAACAATCTTCCACTTGTCCTAAAGCCAATTGGCTATAAGTCTAAGTCCCATCTTCTCAAGATGGGCTTCGATCTTCTCAAGTTGTATTTTGGCTATAGCATGTTCATTGTAGAAATTGGATTGCACCAATAAGGGATCTATCTAACTCGGTAGATGAAGAATAGCACCATGATAATCATGAGATTGAGTCCATAAGCCCATGGCCATAGTAGTGTGAAGATAATAGAAAGAGTTTTTATTAGATTTTTACATTGGACTCGAATCGAATGATTAATTTATATGACGGATATTGGGTTTGACGAGTTCACCTTAACTCTAATCCTATCATGGCTCAAGATAGAAGAACCTAATCACATAGGTAGCTATACTGAGAGATTTATTTTCAGTTCTGATGGGTTGTCATCATATACTGCTAGATATCACTAAAAGAATTTTGAGAGCAATTAGAATGATCTTGATGATCGATCATTCTAATTGTATGAATCAAAAAAATTTTGATCCATCGAAAGGTATTTTGATAATATCGATGATGGAGATCGCAACATATCTTATTACCATATGAAACTGAATCTAACTAGATCACACAAATAAGGATTTGAATTTGGATGTCATCAATTGGGCTAACCCAGTTTAATTTATTTAAATTAGATCCAATTAGGTTCAAGAAAATCATGCTAGCATACGATTGAGCCTAACTTTCTTCTTCTATAGTCTTTCTGGCTCATCTTGACTGAGCCAAATTAGTTTGAGCACCCCAGAGAACCCTATATGGGTTTGTCTTTAACTGACTGAAATTTATCCAGGTTAGAAAAGGATTGTCTTAATCCATTAAATGGAAATAAAATAATACCTGGTAATTCCTATCGCCACTTGTCATTTTCTGACACTATCCAGACATGAGATGTCCCAATGTAGGAAAGAAAGGATAGGGGTGTGCGCCCCTTTTGGACATCACGCCCCCTTGGATTTCATGCATAAGAATATGCACATGCCCCTAGTTGGCATGCACACATGGGGAAAAGGGAAGAGTCCTATATAGATGGGACTCCAGAGTTGCTTGATAGCCTTAAACTGTTGGGCACCAATTTCACTGGGCTTATCCAGTGTTGGCACCAACATTAGGAGACTTTGAAGGGTCTCTTATCTGATATGATCAGATGACATCATTCCACCAATCAGATTTAGATCTGATTAATCAAAGACCTCTTATTGGCCAGGATGATGTGGCATTGCATGGTGCAGCAGGGTCTATTTAAACCCTATTTGTGCCTAGGGTTCTTTTGCTGTGTCCATCCACTTGCCCAAATGCTGCCTCTCATCTCCTCCATGCCATCCTCTGATCCTCTCTCTCCTATCTCCATGCCCAAGGAGTTGGGTGCAAATCTAGCAAAAATACAAGAAAGATCAGTACCCAAATCAGGAAGAAGGAAGCACTATTTAGAGAGACGACTGTTGCTTCTTCAAAAAGGGTTTTGAAGAAGATTTAGATTAGATCTAGATTTAATTTTTAGAGCATTGATTTAGAAGGAGAAGACCTTCAGATCCTGCTTGAGTGAACTCTAGTAGAGGCCAGGCACGTACGTGGCTCGATCCAGAACCTCAGGAGCATTACGATCATCATCCAGATAATCAAATTATCCTAATCAGGTACATTCGATGTTTCATATTTTAGATTTAATTTTTATTTTAATATCAGATCACCTCAATTAGATCTAAGAACTCTTAGATCTGATCAGATCATAAATTTTTTTTAAAAAAAAATTCACCTCAGGTCTTATTAGATCTAGACGATCCTATGGTGAAAAATAGAGATTTTCCTTCAACTAGTATCAGGGTTGTGTTAGCAATTCTTCAGATCTATTTTAGATCTGATTTTATTTTTATTTATAATTTGATATTAAAAAATTTTAGATGTCACATCAGATATGATTAGATCTAAAATTAAAAAATTAAATTAAATAATTTAGATCTATAGTGTATGAGATGCATGACTAGACTAGGTATAGAATAGTTCTATGTGTAGTCTAATATAATTATATTTTTAATTTAATTAAATATAATTTTAGATCTATTTTATTTTTATTTTTTTAATATTATAAATATTATAATCAGATTTAAAAAATAAAAAAATATAATTTTTAATTTTTAATTTATTCAGATGAGATATGAAAGATGCATGTTTAGACTAGTTGTAGAATAGTTCTATGAATTATCTAGAATAGTTTTATTTTGATGTGATCAATTTAAATTATTTTTTTTAGATATTATATGTGATATATTAGATCTGAACCATGTATGTTTAATTAAGTTATGATACATAAGATGTATGCAAAGCATGTATAGGTTAGATCATTAATTGTATATGCGACATATGATTTAGATCTAACTTATTTTATAGTAAAAAATATATTTTTGATTAAGGTGTTCCCCTTGGCCATCCGGTCATAAGAACAAAGTAGAATTTAAAGGCCCTCTTCTTCCATTCGATGGGATATTCTTATAGCATGTAGGGATGCTGCGCGTTCGTCCTTAATCAAAAATCAGAACTTATTTTCCTACAAAATTCTAGATCCTAAAATTTTAGGATTTTAATACATATTTTTATTTATGAACCCAAACTTAATTAAGAATTAAGATTATGAAATCAATTAGATCTAAAAATTATGAATTTTTAGATCTAAGACACCTTCATAAAATTAGGTTCGGGCTTAGATAGCTTAATTAGGTCTAGCGGTTGATTAAATCAAATTAAGAGTTGGATAGATGGGATCAAGAGTGCTTAGAATTGACTAGCCCAATAGGATAAGTCTGGGTCAAGATCGACTCACATTTATATGTGGTTGACCAAGTCAAAACCTAATTTGGCTCCATGGTTCGAGCCTAGATTGTAGGCTAATCTGATTGATTCTGATTCGATAATTTGGTGTCTAAGATACATCTGGCAGATACGATCGACTAATTTTTAATTGAAAGCTACTCGACCTAAATGCGTTCTTGTCGAGTTAATGGCATATCCCTTCCATCGATCTTACTTACCTGGCCATTTATGTCGATCCAGTTCTGATTAGAGGTGGCTGACAATTCGAGCTAACCCATGCCACTAGGTTAGTCATAATTATTATGACTAAGTCAAGTCAAGTTTAAAGAGATTTGAATCAAATCTTTCTAAGAAAATATTAGGTCATAGATCTTCCACCATTGTAGATGTGCGGGCCCTTCCTGGAGTTGATTATTCTCGACTAGTTACAATGGTTCAGCTACACTGAAAAGATGCAACCATGTCTATTAGGCATTAGATGCTATGGATTGGAGGATGAATTAGGCTTAATATTTCAGATACGATGAGGAACCCAATCAAGAATCCAATTTGTCCAAATGGTGGCTCTCACTTAACTAAGGAGTGGAGCAATATTTCGGACATGGTGAGCTTCATGAATTAGAGATCAAGTTTCGATGCACCATGATTAGAGTATCATTGGACAAGAGTTATCCCCTCAGCGATTGACCCATCACCAATAACTGTTAGGTGAGGTGGTGAGCTAGTCGGTGGGACTGCACCATCCACTAGAAATCAATTGATCATGGAGAATTTTGCATCTCTACCAAGAAAGTATAGAGATCCAAGTAAATAGTAGAAACCTAATTTATATAAAAATAAAATTTTTAAATAAATTAGTTAAGTCTAATTATAAAATCTAACTAGAAACTTTGACTCTCTATAGAAAAATATCTGCATTCAATCTGCAAGCGCGTATCCTGGACACCCATAGACTGACCGAATCCAACTATAAGGATTGGCTTTGGAACTTTAAAATAGTTTTAGATTCCAAGAAGTTGACTCATGTATTGGGATAAGATCCTTCCACTTTACCAGCACGTCCGCCTGCTGATCAGAGAGCATTTCTAGAAAAATATATAAATGAAGATAACAAAGCTAGGTACTACATGTTGGACTCAATGTTAAATGAGCTCCAGCACCAACATGAAGATGTTAAGACTAGCTGCCAAATGTTGGCTCACCTACAACAGTTATTTGGTGAACAGAGTCGCGCAGTCAAATATCAAGTCATTAAAAGACTTTTTAAGGCTCAGATGTGTGATGGACAGTCAATCCAAGATCATTATCTGATGATAATCAAGGACTTAGAAGAGCTTGAGAAGCTCAGTATCAAGTTAGATCAGGATCTGTAGATTGATATAATTCTGCAGTCCTTGACTGATGCATATGGACAGTTCATCATGATCTACCATATGCATAAACTATAAAATATCTTGGCTGAACTTATGAATATGCTGGTTACTACTGAGCTCTCTATGAAAGATTCAAAGGGCTCAATGTTTGCTATGAAGCGAACTTCTTCCAAGAAAAAATTTTTAGAAAGAAGAAGAAGTTCGTGAAGAAGCAGAAGGTAGAAGGTAGGAAGAAGAAGAAGGTAGAACCAAAGAAGAAGATCGTTGATAAGAAAAAAATATTTTATTGCAACACAGACGGTCACTGAAAATAGAACTACCCTCTTTACTTGGCCAGTCTAAAGAACAACAAGGAAGCAGGTCCTTCTGGAGGTATGCTCATTATTGAATCTAATCTAATGATTTTTTCTACGTTCAGTTGGATGCTTGACTCTAGTTTGAGTGCTCACTTGTGTACTTCTATGCAGGATCTTGAGAAGAGCAGGAGGCTGAGGGATGGTGACATGATCCTGCACGTCGAGATGGAGCAAGAATTGCTACTATGGCCGTGAAAATATATCCTCTTTGACTACCATCAGGATTAGATTTAGTTCTTAGAAACTATTTTTATATGCCTGCAGTAAGCAAAAATTTGATTTCTATTTCATGTTTAGCACAAGAAGGCTATATAATTAATTTTCTTAAGGATTATTATAATATTTTTTATGAAAGAAATAAAATTGCAAGTGATTTTCTTATTAATGGTCTCTACCAGTTACATATTAATGTTTCTATTTTCAATATCGAGCAAAACATGAATGTTATAGGATCAAAATGACCTAGGGATAGTCTAAATGATAGATATCTTTAGCACCTTAGGCTAGGTCATATAGCAGAAGATGGGGTTAACAAATTGGAGAAATCCGGGCTATTGAGTTCATTGACTTTTGAGTCATATCCAATTATGAATCATGCCTTCATGATAAAATGACCAAGCTTTCTTTTGTAGGACAAGAGGAAAGGGCCACAGACCTACTTGCCCTGGTACACACAAACGTGTGCGACCCATTTGATGTGTCGATCAGAGGCAATTATATCTACTTCATCATCTTTTTGATGATTTATCTCGATATGGGTATATGTATTTAATACGACATAAGTCTGAAGTCTTTGAAAAGTTTAAAAAATTCAGACTCAAAGTAGAAAAATCTATTAAGGTTCTTTGATCAAATCGAGAAGGTGAATACCTTAATCAAAAATTTATGGACTATCTCAAAGTTAATGGCATAGTCTCACAATGGACTCCACCTAAAATGTCTCAACTCAATGAAATTTTAGAATGAAGAAATCGAACCTTATTAGATATGGTCCGATCCATGATGAGCTTCACAGACCTTCCTGAGTTTCTTTTGGGACATAGTCTAATGACTGCTATATATTTACTGAATAGGGTTTCTTCTAAAAACGTTCATATGACACCGTATGAGATATGACATGATAGAAAATCAAGTCTGAGTCACCTCAGATTTGGGGTTGTCTGGCTCATGTCAAGAGACATCAGACGGATAAGTTAGAATCTAGGCCTTTTAGAGCTCGTTTCATTGGATATCCTAAAAATCGTTAAGATATTATTTCTATCTTCCAGAAGACCACAATGTGATTATAAGTCGACATGCTATTTTTTTTGAAAAATAATTTATTCAAGATGGTGACATCAAAAGATAGATTAGGCTTGAGAAGAAGGTCTCCGAATAGCAACAAGCTAACGAACCTATCAAACCCAATCAGATTGAGCCAGTCCAAACACTACCTCCTCCACCTAAAAAATCAATAAGAATTTTTCCTCCTCCTGAAAGGTATTTAGGTATTATTCAAGAGGATGTAGAAAAAATATTTCTCACAGAAAATGAGGTTCATGGTGATGATCCCAAGACTTATGATGAGACAATATTAGATATCGACTCTGAGAAATGATTAGAGATAATGAAGTCAGAAATTGACTCAATACACTCCAACCAAATCTAGAGCTTGGTAGATCCACCTAAAGGTATAGTATCTATTGGATGTAAATGGATCTTCAAAAGAAAGATAGGTGCCGATGAAAATATAGAGACATTCCAAGCAAGGCTCATAGCAAAAGATTATAGTCAACGTGAATGCATTGCTATCAGGATACTTTTTTGCTAGTAGCCATGCTTAAATCCATCCACACATTGCTTGCTATTGTAGTCTATTTTAATTATGAAATATGGCAAATGGATATGAAAATGATATTCTTAAATGAATATCTTTAGAAAGATATTTATATGGAATAGCCGCTTGATTTCACATCCAGTGATGGTGATCATAAGGTATGCAAGCTGCAAAGGTTCATATATGGACTTAAGCAAGCATCTCGAAGCTGGAATGCTCATTTCAATGATGTAATCAAATCATTTGATTTCATAAAAAATGAGGAGAAGCCCTATATTTTCAAAAAGATCAGTGGGAGTGCTGTTGTCTTTCTCGTACTATACATGGATGATATCCTACTAATTGAGAATGATATTCTCATATTGACCACTGTCAAACTATGATTGTCTAAAGAGTTCTTTATGAAAGACCTAAAAAATGTGTTCTTTATTCTAGAAATTAAGATCTATAGAGATAGACCAAATAGGATGCTAGGACTTTCACAGAAGATGTACATAGAGGAGGTGCTAAAGAGATTTAGCATGAAAAACTCAAAATGGGATTTAGTATCCTTTAGACATAGCATTCATCTCCCCAAGAAGATGTGTCCTAGCACATCCGAGGAGATTGAATGCATAAGCAAGATCCCTTATGCTTCAGTAATAGAGAGCCTCATGTATGCCATGCTATGTACACGATCTGATATTGCCCATGTTGTAAGTGTCATGAGCAGGTATCAGTCGAATCCAGACGAAGAGCACTGGACTTCTATGAAATATATCCTTAAGTACTTAAGAAAGACTAAGGATATGTTTCTAGTCTTTGATAGTGGAGAACTCCAGATCCAGAGGTTTACAGACTCGGACTTTATGTCCAACATAGATAATCGAAAGTCAACATCTGAAAGTCTATTTGTGTGCAATGATAGTGCTGTCAGTTAGAAGAGTTACAAGCAGATTGTGATAGCTAATTTCACTATGAAAGCAGAGTACATTGCTGCATCAAAAGCTATAAAGAAGGCATTTTGGTACAAGAAGTTTACCGTAGAGCTTGGAGTGATTCTATTGAAAGCCATCCCTCTATACTAGACAACAATAGCGCCGTAGCCCTAGCTAAGAAGACGAGGTCTCACCAGAAATCTAAACACATCGAGCGGTGATTCCATTTGATCCACGATTACCTCGAGAAGGGATACGTCAAGGTTAAGAGAGTCGACACCGTAAATAATGTGGCTGATTCACTGATGAAGCCGTTGGAACAATAAAAGATCAAAGCCCATCTTGAGAAGATGGGACTTAAATTTATAGCCAATTGACTTTAGATCAAGTGAAAGTTTGTTAGATATGTGTCCTAGAAGTCAGATTGGCTAACACTTGTAATACACTTCTAAGGATAATTTTATAATTTTGACTATAAATAAATAAAAAAATTATTTTCTATCATAGTATGTATTTAAAGTATCTGTGATACATCCTTTGAGTTAATGATAATGATAATTCATATTTTTAAGAGTTAAAAATTTAAGATATGAATTTTCATAATTAACTTATTAACTACTTTTGATCATAGGATTGTCATAAGGATGATGATCGATCTAAAAGATTGGTATATGATCACTTTCTTAGGATAGATGAGTCTTAAGTCTATGGTATAGAAACATCAAAACAAGAGTACAGGTACTCGTTAGAAAATGAGGGCACTGAGCGTGACCACCTTGAGCAGTCATAAGAGAGTCTACCTACTTATCGATGACTGGCTTGATGCTATAGTGGTGTATCTGGTTCTTTAACTTGAGGTGCCTCGGTAGTTGACTTTGAGGGTGTTATAGTTTAACGACACCACAGCTCGATCTCCTAGCCATTCAAAATTCTGAGATGTATGTTGGCTATAGCATGTTCATTGTAGGAATTAGATTTCACTAATAAGATATCTATCTACCTTGATAGATGAGGAGTAACCCTATGATAATTATGTGATTGAGTCCATAAGCCCATGGCCATGGCAGTGTGAAGATGATAGAAAAGGTTTCTATTAGATTTTCACATCGAACTTGAATCGAATGATTAATTCATATGATGGATATTGGGTTTGACGAGTTCATTTTAAACCTAATCCTGTCAGGGCTCAAGATAGAAGAACTTAATCACACAGGTAGTTATACTAAGAGGTTCATTTTCAGTTCTAATGGATTGCCACCATATATTGCTAGGTATCATTGATGGATTTTGGGAGCAATTAGAATGATCTTGATGATTGATCATTCTAATTATATGAATCAAAAAAGTTTTGGTCCATCAAAAGATGTTTTGATGATGTCGATGATGAAAATCGTGACATATCTCATTACCATACAGAACTAAATCTAACTGAATCACACAAACAAAGGTTTGGATCTGGATGTCATCAATTGGGCTAATCCAGTTCAATTGATTTGGATTAGATCCAATTAGGTTCAAGAAAATCATGCTAGCACATGATTGAGCCTATCTTTCTTCTTTTGTAGTCTTTTTAGCTCATCTTGGCTGAGCCAAATTGGTTTAGGCTCATGAGAGAACCCTATATGGGTTTGTCTTTAACTGGCTAAAACTTGTCCAGATCAGAAAAGGATTGTCTTAATCCATCAGATGAAAATAAAACAACACCTGCTAATTCCTATCGCCACCTGCCATTTCCTGACACTGCTCGGACATGAGATGTCCCAATATAGGAAAGAAATGATAGGAGCATGCGCCCCCTTTAGACATCTTCTTGGGGTGCATGCCCCATTGGATTTCATGCACAAGAATGTATGCACGCCCCTAGTTGGCGTGCGCACATGGGGAAAAGGAAGAGTCCCATGTAGATGGGACTCTAGAGTTGCTTGATAGCCTTAAACTGTTGGGCACCAATTTCACAGGGCTTATCTAGCATTAGCACCAACATTAGGAGACTTTGAGGGGTTTCTTATCTGATATGATTAGATGACATCATCCTACCAATCAGATTTAGATATGATTGATCAAAAGCCTCTCATTGGCCGGGATGATGTAGCACTGCATGGCGCAGCAAGGTCTATTTAAACCTTGTCTGCGCCTAGGGTTCTTTTGCTGCACCCATCCACCATGCCCCAAGACTGCCCTTCATCTCCTCCATGCCACATCCTCTGATCCTCTCTCTCCCCTCTCCATTCCCAAGGAGTTGGGTGCAAATCCAGCAAAAATCCAAGAAAGATTGGCACCCAGATCAGGAAGAAGGCAGCACTATTTCGAGAGATGACTGTTGCTTCTTCAAAAGGGGTTTTGAAGAAGATTTAGATTCGATCCAGATCTGATCTTTAGAGCATTGATTCAAAAGGAGAAGATCTCCAAATCTTGTCCAAGTGGACTCTAGTAGAGGCTAGGCACGTGCGTGGCTTAATCCAGAACCTCAGGAGCGTTAGGATCATCATCAGGATAATTGGATTACCCTAATCAGGTACATCAGATATTTCATATTTTAGATTTAATTTTTATTTTAATATCAAATCATCTTGATTAAATTTGAGAACTCTTAGATCTGATCGGATCATAGAAATTTTTTTTAAAAAAAATCCATCTCAAATCTAACCAGATCTGGATGATCCTACAGCAAAAAATAGAGATTTTTCTTCACCGAATGGAGTCTTCCAGATCAACTCTACATACATAGGAGAAAAGTTGATATTTTGGATATTTTGAACATAGACTCCAGGTTTACAGAAGTTCTTAAAAATTGGAGTCCTTCATGAAAATACCTGGAGGAGAACTTGACTTGACACTGTAAGAAAGAACCAGATTGTCAACAATAGGAACTCAAAGTAATAAATAACATGTCATTCAAAGAAATAGGATGTTATAATATTTTTAATATATTATTTTACATATAGAAAGTTATAATAATGTCTAACATTTTCTTTTAAAAGAATCTGCACACCGAAAGTCATAATTTTAATCTAGAATGTTATAATTTTACTATAAATATCATAACTTTTTTTAAAGATCTTACAGAGATGTTTTGCTAATACGATGTCATAATTTTAACTAAAATATCATAACTTTATTTAAAATATCATAATTTTAATATAAAATATCATAATAATATCAAAAATCATATTCAGATGAAAATTTGACTAGTGGATATCATAATTTTTACATAAAATATCATAATTTTGATACAAAATATTATAATAATATCTAAAATATTTTTTAAAAAGAATTTTATATATAAAAATAATAATTAATCTATAATATCATAATTTTGATACAAGATGTCATAATTTTTATTAAAAAATATCTTATGAAGGTGTTTTACCAATATGATATTATAATTTTAACTAAAATATCATAATTTTATCTAAAATATCATAACTTTGATATAGAATATCATAATAATGTCAAAAATCATAATAGGATGAAAATTTGACCAGTGGATATCATAATTTTTACATGAAATATCATAATTTTGATATAAGATATCATAATAATGGCTAAAACTTTCATCCAAAAGAATTTTGCATACATAAAGTCATAATTATAATCCAAAATATCATAATTTTAAAAAAATATATCATAATTTTTTTTAAAGAATATCTTACAGAGATGTTTTACTAACACAATGTCATAATTTTAATTAAAATATTATAATTTTATCTAAAATATCATAATTTTGATATAAAATATTATAATAATATTAAAAGTCATATTTGGATGAAAATTTAACTAAATGATGTCATCAATTTCATCTAAAATATCATAATTTTGAAACATTATATCATAATAATATTTAAAACTTTCATCCAAAATAATTTTGCATATAAAAAGTCATAATTTTAATCTACAATGTCATAGTTTTGAAACAAAATGTCATAATTTTTTTTACAAAATATCTTATGAAGTTATTTTATCAACATGATGTCATAATTTCATCTAAAATATCATCATTTTGACATAAAATATCATAATAATATCAAAAATGATATTTGGATGATAATTTAACCAATAGATATCATAATTTTAACCTATAATGTTATAATTTTGACATACGATATCATAATATATGATGTCTAATATTTTCTTTTAAAAGAGTTTTGCATGTAAAAAGTCATAATTTTAATCTAGAATATCATAATTTTGAATCTAAATATTATAATTTTTTTTAAAGAATGTCTTACAGAGGAGCTTTGCCAACATGATATTATAATTTTAACTAAAATATCATAATTTCATCTAAAATATCATAACTTTGACATAGAATATCATAATAATATCAAAAATCATATTCGAATAAAAATTTGACTAGTGGATATTATAATTTTTATATAAAATATCATAATTTTGACATAGGATGTCATAATAATGTCTAAAACTTTCTTTCGAAAGAATTTTATATAACAAAATCATAATTTTAACAAAAAATATCATAATTTTAACATAGAATGTCATAATTTTTTTAAAAAATATCTTTATGATGTGTTTTATCAACTAGATATCATAATTTTATCTAAAATATCATAATTTTGATATAGAATATCATAATAATATCAAAAATAATATTCAGAAAGTAATTTAACTATAAGATGTCATAATTTTTACCTGATATATCTAAATTTGGATATTTTTATGACATCTTAAGTTAAAATTATAATATTGTAGGTTAAAATGATGACATTCTTTTGGTAAAATATGTTTCGAAGATATTTTTGATAATATTATGACATCGTAGGTTAAAATTATGATATTGTAGATTAGTATTATGACAACTTATGGGTAAAATATCTTTTAAGTATATTTTTTAAATTTTTTATGATATTCTGATTCAAATTTATAATATTCTATGTTAACATTATACTATCTCATTAGTAAAACATAATTTGAAGATAGTTTCGACAATATTATGACATCCTAAATTAAAATTATGACATTAAGAATTAATATTATGATATCTTGTAGGTAAAATATATTTTAAATAAATTTTTTATTATTTTTATGACATCCTGCTCCAGATTTATGAGATTCTATATTAATATTATGATATCTTGTAGGTAAAATAATTTTCGAAGATAGTTTTAGATCCCAAAGGTCATGATTTTAATACATGATGTCATAAACTTTGTTTGGCATGACATGTATTACTACAGCATGTTATAATTTTCACCTACTAGTCAAATGTTTATTAAAGAAAGGAGGTACTGAGAATAGTGTCTCAAAATCAATCATCAGCCTGTTGATGGTTGAGCTATTTTTTATATTTATATATGAATTATTAATGAATAAAATATTATTTTAGCATTTTCATCATAATTTTTTTGCATCTTCTAATGAACTTCTATATTGTGATAAAGACCTTAGGACTATTTAGAATCGATAAAAGAGGATTTATCTTTAAGTCTTTAAATCTGTTCATGATCAAATAATATGTTATTATCTAGGACGATAATGTTTATTGAGTATAGGTCATTGGATGCCATATGGGATAGTTGTTCACTTAACCAAGAAGTATGGAAATACTAGTATGGCATGTAGGTAAGATATAGGATTACATCTGCACTGAATGTGACTAACTCCGGAGCTTTCTGCTATCAAGATTTGCTCCAAAGGGATATGGGTATTAGTGTCCCTCTGACTTAAGATCACCATGGTGACTTCCAAGCAACTCACTATGGTTTGGTGTTGGACTATCTAAATTTTTAATTCAGTGATAGAAAATTTTTGGATATAGTTAAATACTTGAGGAGTCAGTACATGTATCAAGATAAGATTGACCACTCTGGATTTCAGGAGTTATGTTGAATTATGTATTAATTTAGCAAAGCCTTGACTAAGGTAATCCTTGTGAGAAGTTACAGGATTGATTGTATTGAGATACAATATAGATGTACTGATCAAGGTTGGTAGTTTAACTCAGAGTCATCCTAAACATAGAGGTCAAAGGGATGAATTATATGATAACCATGTTTGAGTAGGTCATGAATGTTGTGATTATGACTATTCAACCTATTCAAACATTGAATACCATTATTAGATGGTCACATCGATTAGTACAGAAAGTGATTCTTATACTACCGACTTAGGTTCGAGCCTATGGGGTCATATACATTAGATATTTCTATCCGATCTGATGGCTGATGTAGAATCTCATTGGACTAGAACTCTATGGTCAAGAGTCCCATTGAACTGAAACTCGATGATCAAGAGTCCTACTATATTAAGACTCTGAGTTCTACTTGTTTGAAACTCTATGATCGAGAATCCTACTGGTCTGAGACTCTATGATCATGAGTTCCACTCATTTGGGATACTGGGGTTAAGAGTCCTACTAGTTTGGGACTCTTCGATCAAGAGTTTTATATAGATGGGACTCTATTGCCTAGACACCCATTGGATTTAGACTCTATATTTATGAGAGATTTAATTAGTGATTTGGTTACTAATTAATTTAATTTGATTGAGTGATGAGTTTTGAATCAAGTCCAATTGAATTGGATTCAATTGGGTTTGACCCGATTAAATTATGTGATGACCTAATCGTCGAGGAGATTTCTTTCCTGATTTGATCAGAGATTAGACTTAATTAATTTTTGATTTAATTAGAATTTAATTAAGTTAATTAAACCTAAATAAGTTAAGTTTAATTTGGTCTAATTGGATCTAGCCAAATTGGTTTGGATTAGGTTTAATTGGATAAGGTCTATTAAAACTAGTTTGACTAGTCTTCCCTAGCGCCACCTAGACTTGCACCTATATTATTCTCCATGAGAATTTGTTTCTTGTGAATTTTTTTCCATGCACAGAGGGTGCATGCCCTGGCTTCTCATGCCTTAGTTGGATAAGACTTGGTTTGTTGCCATTCAAATTCAAATGGAGTTTGAATTTGAATGGACAACCACCTATCCCTATCCTCTCACACTCACTGCACTCTATTTTATGCCAAATAAAAAGGAGAATTTGACTAGGGCATGTGCACATCAGAAAGAGAAATCTCCCCTCTACATGAGAGTCCCCTTGTGTAAGAGAAAAAGTTTGAAAAAATTTTCATGAGAGAAAAATCTAGAGAGAGGCACAAGGTCTGGATGAGTGCAGCCCTAAGATTTTAGCCTAGGGTTTGGAAAGGGATTCTATGAGTTTTGTAAATTCATAAAAATTTTAGGAGAGCCTTTTCTACCTCTCCCCTATCTCTGCTGGTGTTTTGGAGCATCCAAAAAGTCGGTGGAGGGAGATCGAACTAGTTCGATCAAAATCAGCTATCAAAGCTTCCGACGTCGAGCTAGCACTCGAAAGGAGCCGATGAAGATCAGGACCTTATGTGGACGATCTGTAGAGGCCAAACAATGTGTGTGGCTGTGTTGTGATGAGAGAACCTCTTCGATAGTGTATCAGTTGTGGCGATTGACTATTCATGCAAGGTTTCATGTTTTGAACACTTATAGTGGTAAATACGATTTACGACTTACATATTCATTTTTGGATTTTTATATGCATATATGTCACATTATTATTCTAGTTATAGGATTTTGTTGATATGGTCAATAGCTTATAAAAATTAATTAGATTAATTTTTAAGTTTTTACTGCATGTTTTTCAGAAAAGTTTTGAAAGTAAAGCTATAAATCCTACACTATTTCCTTCAGTGGTATTAGAGGACTAGGTAGTTTGATGTGATGTATATGCTTTTAAAATTTGAAAAGTAGCATATTTGATATATTTTATATTTGAGTGGCTTAGTAATCAAGCTTAAATGAGATACCAAGCCATCCAATCATAAGAGATAAGCATAGTTTAAAGGCCATCTCCTCCCATTCGACGGAGATTTTTTATGACGATAGGGGTGCCACTATGAACTCACTCATGAAGATAAACGGTGAAAGAATTTTTGAAATTATTTCAATCTATACTTTTTAATTATGAATATGTTAGATTAGATCTAAATTTAGATTCATGATTTTATTTTATATATTGTATATAAACCTATAACTAGTAGCTATTTATGAAATGACCTAATCCATTTTTGAAATGAGTCAACCCATTTAGTGGACAATACTAGATTATAAAAAATCTTTCAAAATTTAAAAATTATTTTCAAATGCTGAACCCAACACATCAGTCCAAAACTTAATTAAAAATTAAGGATTTAAATTAGAGTCTAGAATTATGAATTAAAGATCCTAAGTCATGAGCATAAAATTTGGGTTATTGGGTTAGATGAATTAGCTCCATTAATTGGGTTAGACCTAAGGTTAGATTAAAGAATGGACTTAATTAGAGTAATTGATCAAATCTAACCAATTATTGATTTTGACTAGGTTAAGAACTTTTTAGACTCAATTATAATAGTTATAGTTCGTCAAGTCCATGTCTTTAAAGAAAATCAAATGGACTTGATTCATGGCTATGCAGTCAAACCTAAAATTACTAGGATGATCAAATTGAAACTAATGAATTGATTGGTATCTAAAGTAAGTTTGATAGTCTAGACCAGTGATTTTTAATTGAAGCCACTCGTATTGTTTCGATCTTTGATGAGTTAATAGCATATTCCTTCCACTGATCTCACTTATCTGGCCAACCTAATGAATAAGATTTTGATTAGCTTACTTAGTGATTTGAGTTCATCCATGTCAATTGGATAAATTAGTGTGACTGATTTAGGTGCTCTTAAGATCGGCTTGAATTAGGTTCCTTTTGATCTGACTTGGTGAAGTTAGTGGGAGGATCGAAATTGGCTGGTTAATCTTCTCTCCTCTTCTTAAAATGAGTTAATTAAATTCTCTAAAATTATTGGATCCTTAAAAGTGATATAGTTATGGTGATAACTAGGTCATAGCCTCCCATTAAGTTGAGTGACAATGGATTCATTAGTTTAATAATCATTGAAAGCCCAAAGGCCTTGTGCAAATTGACTAATGAAATTATCATTCATAATATGATGATTTGGTTATGCCTTTCTAATGATAGTTAGATTGACCGATCAAAATCGAGCCCGATCATTTATTGGTTAAATTACCAAATATAGTCATGTTAATGGTTAGACCTAACCGAACCTTTTCATTGGAGGCCAAAGCCTACTGATTAGATTTTTGGGGCAAAATTAATTACTAGAAGTTCTTTAGAGAAATAATTGGTTAAGAACCTATCCATAGATGCACATGGATTGATCGGCCAAAGTTGGGCTTATGTGTAGTCTGTACGGATTCTAGTATCCACTAAGAAATTAAGATAATTCTTCAAATTGGAGGTAGAGGCTATCAGTTTGTATAAAATAGTAGGAGAACTTTTAGACTAAAGTCTAAGTCTTTAGGATTAATAATTCATATACTAATTAGGTTTTGATTTTTCTTTTTTATGCAGTAATGGCCACTACAAACCCTATCATTTTGATCATTATTGGACAATGATAAACTAACAGGATCTAACTTTGATAGTCGGTATCAAAAGTTAAAGATAGTCTTGGAGCATGAATGAATTTTGTACATTTTGATAGATCCAGCACCCAAGGAGCCAGCTCCAAATGCTAGAGGTACGATTTGAGATACTTACCAGAAGTGGCTCAACGACTACACCACCATTCGATGCATTATGCTAGCGACTATGAGTGATGAGTTCAGCCATAGATTTGAGAATGCTTAGCCATAGGATATGCTTCAAATGTTGAACGAATTCTTTGGTACACCTGACGATGTTGAGAGGCACAAGACTAGTTATGCCATTTTCAATGTCCGAATGAGGGATGGGGCGTCAGTCACTGATCATGTATTGTATATGATCGAGATGATTGAGTGTTTGAGTAAGCTCGATATTTTTCTGTATGAGCAGCTTGGAAAAGATGCAATACTCAACTCTTTGCCCAAGTTCTTCCTTTCCTTCCTTACTCATTTCAAAATGGCAAAGCATGTAGTTAACTATCACAGTTTGCTAAGGTTGCTATAGAACTTTGAGAAGGATCACTAGTTCTACAAGGAGTTAGTGAATACAGTGGGGGAGTCTTCTTCTACTCATCGATCCTTTAACAAAGGAAAGAAGAACATGAAGAAGAATAAGAAGGTGCAGCAGCATGCTGGGATGTCTGCACAGGGTCAAACCAAGAAGCCCAAGCCCAACCAGAGCCAGGCGGAGTGCTTCCATTGTAAGAAGCTAGGGCACTGAAAAAAAATTATCCTCAATACATTATCTCCCTAGATTCGAACAGGCCAACGAAGAAGCAAGGAGTTGCTGGGCAAGATAATTATATGATAACACCTTGCAACTTCTTAATATGTGATACTACTACCTAGGTATTAGATATCGAAAGCCCTTATCATATTTATAATTCGATGTAGGATTTGCAGATCAGTAGAAAATTTGATGAAGGCAAGAGGTTCCTGAATGTTGGAGATGGAAGATAAGTTCAATCCTAGCTTTAGGAATCATAAACCTTGTAATCAATTCTCACAATATTATTCTTTGTGAATGTTACTATTGTTCAAACTTTTTATTGAATATTATCTCTGTAGGTCTTCTTGCCAAAAATAGTTATGAGTTTTCAATAAAAAAAATTTATAATATTATTTTGAATGGTGTTATGATTTTTGTTAGACAACTGAATAATGGAATTTATGTGGTATCATAGCCTATCAATATGGTTCAGTTCTTTGATAAACACCCAAGAATAAATGATATATCTGAAGTCTACCTTTGGCACTGTAAGCTAAGTCATATTAATAAGAATAGAATAAATAGGCTGACTCAAGAGAGAATTCTTGAAGTCGGTGATAAGTGGTAAAAATATACAAATAAAAATATTAAATTATAAAATAAATTAATTTATTTTTAAAAAATTAATACTTTTGTTAATCTTATGTAGGAAAGAAGGCAACCAATATGAAGATTTTATTTTTTTGGATCAGATGAAATAAATTTCAAGCAAAACGGACTTCAAACGAGCCCAAAATTGAATTTTAAAAGAAAATAATTTTTTTAAAAAAAGCCGATCGGTCCGGTTCAAACTGGCTCAACAGACCGCCTGGCCCGACTGCGCTCAAACCGACCATCCGCTGATGCCTAGCTTACGCCATGCTGACGTTAGGATTTTTTGTGGCGCACGGTGGACCATTATAGTAACCAAACAAGGGCATTTCGGAGATTTTATGGGGACAAGCACACTCCGATTGGCTGAAGAAAGTGATGGTCTATGCAACACCGGGCTTGAGCATGGTCTACAAAGGGTATTCTAAAAATTTTGCCTGATCTGATGGATGCTGTTCACTGGAATTTGATCGAACGATGGAAATCTATGCGCTAACGAACGGCGGATGCAGCTTTCGATCGAGATCCAATGGTGAAGACACGTTACTGATTTTAAACTAAGAATCAGAGGCTTCTTTGGGCATGATCTGGTGGCCCAAATTTGATCTTCAAGGCTGATCCGATGGTCCAAATGAATTTCAACTTGATTTGGATTTTTAAAATAATTTTGAGTGGTTTTTGATCCATTTGATCAACATCCAATGGTCAGAATTGATCCAGGGCCCTTTTTGAGTTATTTTGAGAGTTTTAAACCCGATATCAATGGGATTTCGACCTAAGACCACTCAGATTAGCCTATTTAAAGGCCTATTGCCTGCTGTTGCCGAGGAGAAGAGGTGGAGAACAAAATATAGAGTTGAAAATAAAGAGAAAATAGGGAGAAATAGAGAGAACAGAGAGAGAGAGGTGTTTAGGGAGAAAAAAGAAAGAGTTTTTTTTTGTTATTTTTCTTTCCTCTTCCTTTCTTCTTCCGAAGGTCGGTACACAAAGCAACTTTCTTCTTCATCGAGTTCTCCACACCAAGAGCAACGGACAACCAATTTTAGTAAATAAACAGTCTAATTTCTTCATGCTTTTTATTTTATTTGCTGTTTTTGAACTTGTTATCATGAACTAAATTTTTTTTTTACTAAGGTTAAGGTGTAGCCACTCTTTTAATGCAATATTTAGTATGATTTTTTTTTAATTTTAAATTTTATTCATGAGGAGTATATAAATTTGATTTTAATACTTTTAGATTACTGGCCATCTTTTAATTGATCTGATGAATATAGATAATACGGACCAAGTACATCTATGTTATTGCTTCTTGATTATATATCTTATATTATGAATCGAATTAGAATTTATATACATGCAGAAATTTTAGTGTACTTTAGATGTAGCATATTTTAATTAGAGAATTTCACAAAATTTAATGCATCGATATTTATTTAAATTACATCTGAACCAAAGAATAATTAATAAATATTGATAGTTTTGCTACGCCTGGACCAAAGGTGTATGTAAATAAACTAGGAGACTCCACCATCATATGAAATAAAATTAACCTAATAATCTAAATATTATATTAACTGAGTTGGTGAACCGATTGCCTTAGTAACCTATTACTCTTAAGTTTAAAATCCTAGTAATTACACTCTCTCTATTTTATTATAATTTTTAGTTATTTTTTTTATTTTGTTCTTTATTTTTTTATTCTCATAAATCGGTCTTCTAAATAAAGCATAGGAAGAGCTTTTCAGTACTTATTTTCTAATCCTCTAAGGATGATACTCTACTCACTTACTTTATTACTTGATCGACTGGTACACTTGTCATAGCTATAGATTAGCATGCATCAAATTTTTGGCACCGTTGCTGGAGATTGTGTCTAAAATAATATTAAAATTTTAATCCTAGCTTTATTTTAAAATTTTATTTTTAATTTTTGTTCTTACTTTATTTTTATATTTGTTCAGTACATGATACGTACTGGATATAGTAACTTACTATCTTTAGATTCAGAAATTGAAAGGACCATCAGAAGACTACAACAAGAAAGAAACATGGCAGCTGAAGATCCTAATGACATCAATCTAAAATTGGATATGGCGATCGAGGGACAGCATGAAGCTATTCGAGCAGCACATCATCCATTAAATGATTACATCACATCATCTATAGCCAATGCAGCTTCGAGCATCAAGAGACTGCCTGTGTGAGAAAATAACTTTGAAATAAAATCGACAATGATCCAGATGATTCAATCAACTATCCAATTTAGTAGACACGTGCATGATGATCCGAATGCCCATATTTCTAACTTTCTTAAACTTTGTGATACTTTTAAAATTAATGGGATGTCGGATGATGCTATTAGATTAAGATTATTTTCTTTCTGTTTACGAGATAAAGCTAAAAGTTGGCTTCATTCTCTTTCTACAGGTTCTATCATAACTTAAGATGTCCTAGCTTAAAAATTCTTAGCCAAGTACTTTCCACCTTCTAAGACTGCCAAGATGCATAATGATATCACTTCTTTTATGCAAATGGACATAGAGACACTATATGAGGCTTGGGAGTGTTTCAAAGAACTGCTGAGGAGATGTCCACATCATCAACTATCCGTATGGCTTCAGGTACAAACTTTCTATAATGGTTTATCTCCTACTAATCATTCTATAATTGATGCAGTAGCAGGAGAAACTATTAACCAAAAAATGGTGGAAGAAGCATTTGATCTGATTGATGAGATGGCATCAAATAGCTATCAGTGGCAAACAGAACGCATGATGCCAAAAAGACCAGCAGCTGTGCAGGGAGTAGATTGCGTGCCAACCTTACTAGCTAAAATTGTAGCCTTTAGAGTCGAAGTTAACAACTTGAAGGGAATAGCTATGCATGTTCAGAGCATCATTTGTGACCTGTGTGGAGGAGGACATGATACAAGCAACTGCCAGATAGATAATTCTTTTTCTAAAACAACTGATACAACTAATTATGTTGATAATTTTTTAGGCCATAACAAAACAATCCCTACTCCAACACATACAATCAAGGGTGGAGGTAGCATCCAAATTTCTCATGGAGCAATCAAAATGTAGCATAATAGCCACCTTCGGGATTCCAAGTACCTGAAAAGAAGTCCAACATGAAGGAGCTGATGGTCAAATTCATGCAAAACCAAGAAGCAACTATAAAAAATTTGGAAGCCAAGCTTAGGCAGGACCAAGCAGTAGTAATTTAAAACTTGGAGATACAAATTAACCAAATGGCTAAGATAATCTTTGAGAGACCATATGGATCCTTGCCTAGCAACATGAAGATCAATCCAAGGGAGCAAGTTAATGCTATCACCTTAAGAAGTGGTAAAAAGCTGGAGGAGCTACATCAGAAGAAAGAGACTGAAGAGCCAACTACAAATAAGGAACCATCAACTAAAATTTATCAGTCACCAAAATAACAAGCAGATGGATGGTCTCCAGGTATACAATTTATCGATCCAAATGTGAAGTCCTACGTGCCGCCACTATCATTCTCAGAGAGACAAATACAACATCCAGATAAAAAATTTTCTATTTTTTTTAAAATTTAAAAAAAATTATATATTAATATTCCTTTTATAGATGCTATCACTCAAATGCCCAAGTATGCCAAGTTTCTTAAAGAAATTCTAACAAATAAGAAAAAGCTGAAGGAGCATGAGAGAATAAATTTGAATAAAGAATGCTCAACAATACTTCAAAATAAATTACCACAGAAGCTAAAAGATCCAGCGAGTTTTATATGATTTAGGAGTAAGTATTAATCTCATGCCTTTTTCTATTTTTAGGAAGCTGGGTCTAGGAGAACCGAAGCCTACCACTATTACTCTTCAACTAGCTGACAGATCCATCAAATATCCAAGAGGTATAGTGGAGGATGTCTTGGTAAAGGTAAACAAGTTTATTTTTCCTATTGATTTTATTATTCTTGATATGGAAGAAGATTATGATGTACCTCTTATCTTAGGAAGATCCTTTTTAGCTACTGGAGGAGCTTTAATAGATGTTCAACAAGAAAAATTAATTCTTAGAATCCAAGATGAATAAGTTACTTTTAATGTTTTCAAAGATACTAAACATCCTGATGATAATCAAACTTATTTTCTAATTGATATTATTGATAATTCAGTATATGAGAATTCTATAAAAAATAGGTTTAAGACTATGAAAGCTAGCAATGTCCAATTGAAAGAGGGCTTGACCAAACATGAAAGTATTCCAATTGAAGTGGCACCGGATTAATTCAACTCAGAACTCAAAGAAAGTCAAGCTGAAGACTATAAATCAGAACTACTAGATAGGTTGTTTCTTTTCTTTTTAGTTTTGATCATTTTTTTTTTTAATTTTTTAGTAATTTATTGTTGCTCTTTTACTGCTTTGGTGTGTATTTTTAATTTTGCAGAGAAAAATTAATGAGAGCTCAAGCCAAATTTCAAAGCTTCAAAGAACCAAACTAAATCAAATCAGATGTATTCCTTCCTATTTTTAATTACACCTTTATTTTTTCTTTCTCCTTTGAGATAATGTAGAATAAGTTGGGGGTAAAAAAATAACTTTTTAAATCATGTGTTAAGAAGAAAATCTTGAGCAAGATAGACTGGATAAGTAATAAAAGATAGAAGTATCTGCTAATGAATGTAACGAGTTAAAGAAGTAGATTAGTTGGTCAGAGACTTTTAGCAGCCTACTTAGGTCATCAACAGACTATTAGCACTTTTAATTGCACATGCACACTACAAAGGCAAAGTAGGTATTGATTATAAGGCCAACTAAGGATTCAATTATCACTGAAAATTGCTAATTAATATACATTCTAATCAAAGAAACTTGAATTTAAGGAAAGAGCTACCTACCTAAAAATAGAGTGCAAAAGATAGAGTATATGTGGATTGCCCAAAGCCTAGTAACTGGATCTCTATACCTAGGTCAAGTATGAAAATTCATGTAAAATGGTGGAGGGAAGGCTAGGATGCTCAACACACAAAAAAAAAAAAAATGAGGTAGTGTGAAAGCTACCTTAATTCATGAGTATAAAATTAGGAATGTATAGAAAATTAACCAAAATAGGTGATAAGAGAGGATACTTTTTTCTTTAAATTAACATTGAAATGCTAAGTTAGTCATCACGAACACAAGTGTTGTAGATCTTTGATATAATCTAAGAAAGTTGTTAATTGTACCGACTGCAAAATTTGCTTCTAAAGCTCAATGCTTAGTTAGTGGTATTTTCTAAACTTTTTGATTTTTAACTCTAGATTTATCTTTTTGATGGATAATTTTATTGAAACATGGTATTAAATAAAGCATTGCTAAGGGACTAGCAATGATTAAGTTGGGGGGAGAGGGGTGATAAGTGATAAAAATACACTAATAAAAGTATTAAATTATAAAATAAATTAACTTATTTTTAAGAAATTGATACTTTTGTTAATCTTATGTAGGAAAAAAGACCACCAATATGAGGATCTTATTTTTTTGGATCAGATGAAATAAATTTCAAGCAAAACGGACTTCAAATGAGTCCAAAATTGTATTTCAAAAAAAAATAAATTTTAAAAAAAAAGTTGGTCGGTCCGGTTCAAATTGGCTCAAAAAAATTAGCTCAGCATATCGCCCAGCTTGACCATGCTCAGACCGACTACCCACTAATGCTCAGCTTATGCCATGCTGACGTCAGAATTTTTTACGGTGCACGGTGGACCACTATAGTAACTAGATGAGGGCATTTTGGGAATTTCATAAGGACAAGCGCGCTCTGATTGACTGAAGGAAGTGGCGGTCCATGCAACATCAGACTCGTGCACGATCTATAGAGGGTATTCTAAGAATTTTGCCTGATCCGATGGATGCTATTCGCTGAGATTCGATTGAACGATGCAAATCTATGCGCTAATGAATGGTGGATGCAGCTTCCGATCGAGATCCAACGGTGGAGATACATTACCAATTTTAAACTAAGAATCAGAGGCTTCTTTGGGTATGATCTGATGGCCCAAATTCGATCTTCAATGTTGATCCGATGGTCCAAATGAATTTTGACTTGATTTGGATTTTTAAAATAATTTTTGAGTGGTTTCTGGCCCGTTTGATCGACATCTAATGGTCAGAATTGATCTAGGGCTCTTTTTGAGTTATTTTGAGAGTTTTAAACCCAATTTCAATGGGATTTCGATCTAAGACCATCTGGATTAGCCTATTTAAAGGCCTGCTACCTGCTGTTGCCGAGGAGAAGAGGCGGAGAACAAAAATACAGATTTGAAAATAAAGAGAAAATAGGGAGAAATAGAGAGAACAAAGAGAGAGGTGTTTAGGGAGAGAAGAGAAAGAGTTTTTTTTTTGTTATTTTTCTTTCTTCTTCCTTTCTTCTTTCGAAGGTCGGTACACAAAGTGACTTTCTTCTTCATCGAGTTCTCCACACCAAGAGCAATGGACAATCAATTTCAGCAAATAAATAGTCTAATTTCTTCATGCTTTTTATTTTATTTGCTATTTTTGAACTTGTCATCATGAACTAATTTTTTTTTACTAAAGCTAAGGTGTAGCCACTCTTTTGATGCAATATTTAGCATGATTTATTTTTAATTTTAAATTTTATTCATGAGAAGTATATAAATCTGATCTTAATGCTTTTAGATTATTGGCCATCTTCTAATTGATCTGATGAACATAGATGATACGGACCAAGTACATCTATGTTATTGCTTTTTGATTATATCCCTTGTATTATGAATCGAATTAGAATTCATATGCATGCCAAAATTTTAGTGCACTTTGGATGCAGCGTATTTTAATTAGAGGGTTTCACAAAACTTAATGCATCGATATTTATTTAAATTACATCTGGACCAAAGGATAATTAATAAATATTGATAGTTTTGCTACGCCTGGACCAAAGGATAGTGAATAAACTAGGAGACCCCATTGTCATATGAAATAAAATTAACCTAATAACCTGAATATTATATTGACTGAGTTGGTGAACCGATTGCCTTAGTAACCTATTGCTAATAAGTTTAAAACCCTAATAATTACACTCTCTCTATTTTCTTATAATTTTTAATTATTTTTTTATTTTGTTCTTTATTTTTTTTTATTTTTTTTATTCTCATAAATTGATCTTCTAAATAAAGCATAGGAAAGAGTTTTTCAGTACTTATTTTTCAATCCTCTAGGGATGATACTCTACTCACTTACTTTATTACTTGATCGACTGGTGCACTTGCCATAGCTATAAATTAGCATGCATCAATCAGTAATTCTGAATCACTTTCGACCTATGAATCCTATGTTCTTAATAAGATGACCAAGTCATCTTTTACTAAAAAAGATGAACGAGCCAGTAAACTCCTAGGTCTAGTACATACTGATGTATGTAGACCCATGAGCTCAAGTGCTAAAGATGGATATTTCTCCTTCATAACTTTCACTAACGATCTATCTAGGTATGGATGCATCTACTTGATGAAACACAAGTTAGAATCATTTGAAATATTTAAACTATTCTATAATGAGGTAGAAAAGTAAACTAGAAAGAGTATTCAAACTCTTTGGTCTAATCGAGGGAGTGAGAGTTGAAGGAAAAATATTATTTTCCATCATAGGATCGTGCAGATCTAATCAGATTTAAGAAAGATTTTTTTAAAAATTTTTAAATGATTTGATAAGATCTAAGAGTTCTCAAATCTAATCATGATGATCTAATATTAAAAATTAAAAATTAAAATTAAATTAGATTTAATTTAAAGTATCTGATTGGGTAATCTAATTATCCTGCAATGATCCTGTTGATTTCTGAGATTCTAGAAGGAGCCATGCATGCACCTGGCCTCTACCAGTATCCACTTAGGTAGGATCTAAATATCTTCTCCTCATGAACCTTTTCTCCAAAAATCATATCTAGATCTGATCCAAAGAACCTTCAAAACTATTTCTGAAGGTAGCCCATCTGTCACCCGAACACCGTTGCGTAGATTTTGAATATTATGCCAAAAACCTTGGATCTTCTGCTCAGATTTATGCCTAGCTTTTTAGACTTATAGAAGAGAAGAAGAAAAAGGATAGAGGGGGTGTGGGATATCAGGGATGGTAGACTTTGGGCATAAAAAATTATTTCTTGCATTGAATACACTTTGACGTGAGAAAGGCTTTAATGTCCAATGCCTACTTAGAGTCCCTTTTGACCAAAATAACTTGTTTATTTTATCATTAGGACTCTAGAACTTATTCTCCATGAAAAACCATAAGATCTTATCTATTTATTTTATCAAAAATAATTCAAAAAGATATCGGCATGAGTAGATAAGGAAGAGTCCACTGCGCCTAGGACTCTTCCCTCAAGAGTTTGATCCAAATCAAACTCTATCATAACTTAGTTTAGATATCTCTAAAAATTATAAAATTTGATACACCCAATGCATAACTCATGCTCTATCACCTATCTAAAAATTAGATCAAAATGATTTCTAGATGCATTTGATCAGGTGACCCTCAATTCTCTCAAATAGTCAACTTTTGACCATAGTCCAATTTGACTATATATGGATTTAATTTCTATAATTAATCTGATCTGAACTTATTTCAGTTAGATGAAAATAAATCCATTTAAAATACAAAAATAAGTTAAATCAAATTTGACTCGATTGTGATGAATCAAAAAGATTTCAAAAGGAGAAAGTCAAGCTCAATCATGTGCTAGCATAATTACCTTGAACCTGATTGGATCTAATCCAAATCAATCAAACTAGCTTAGCTCAATTGATGATATCTAGATCCAAACCCTTGTTTGTATGATCCAGTTAGGTTCAATTCTATATGGTAATGAGACATGTCATAATCTCCATCATCGACATCATCGAAACACCTTTCGATGGACTAAAACTTTTCTGATTCATATAATTAGAATGATTGATCATCAAAATCATCCTAATTGCTCCCAAAATCCATCAGTGATACCTAGCAGTATATGGTGGCAACCCATTAGAACTGAAAGCAAACCTCTCGATACAGTTACCTGTGTGATTAGGTTCTGCTATCTTGAGCCCCGACAGGATTAGGGTTAAGGTGAACTCATTAAACCCAATGTCTGTCATATGAATTAATCATTCGATTCGAGTCCAATGTGAAACCCTAATAGAAACTCTTTCTATCATCTTCACTCTGCCATGGCCATGGGCTTATGGACTCAATCTCATGATTATCATAGGGCTACTCCTCATCTATCGAGGTAAATAGATCCCCTATTGGTGCAATCCAATTTCTACAATGAACATGCTATAGCCAACATATACCTCAGGATTTCGAATGGCTAGGAGACTGAGTTATGGTGTAGTTAAACTATAACACCCTCAAAGTGAACTACCGATGTATTCTGATCAAAGAACCAGACACACCACTGCAGCATCGAGTTAGTCATCAATGAGAAGGTACACTTCCTTATGACTACTCGAGGTGGTCACGCTCAGTGCTCTCATTCTCTAACGAGTATCTGTACTCTCACTCTGGTGTCTCCACATCATAGACTCAAAATACATTTATCCTAAGAAAGTGATCATACACCAACCTTTTGGATCGATCACCATCCTCATGATGATCCTATGGTCGGAAGTAGTTTATGAGTTAATTATGAAAATTCATGTCTTAAATTTTCAACTTTTAAAAATATGAATTGTCATTATCATTAACTCAAAGGATGTATCATAGACACTGTTGGTACAGAAATTGGTCATCGCCGGATCCGCCTGGAGCAGAGGTGGACAAGGTTGCCATCGAGGATCTGCAAAATAAAGTCCCATCTGGAGTCGATGGGGGGTGGCTCCGATAGGACCCTCCGATGATCAAGTCAGCTCTGGCCAATAGGAATGGAGTGCTCGAGAATGATTTCCACAGAGCTTAGAGAAGAAGAGGAGAGCTTAGAGCTTAGAGATTAGAGGTTCAAGTTAGCGTATCTGGAGGGTCCTTTTTATAGCGGAGCTTGATGGTGGCAGCTGTAGCCGCGTGCTAGCGGGCCGCTCGAGGTCCGACGAAATCAGTCTCATGGGAAGGTACCATCTACAGTGGATTGATGGTGACAGTCATCGCCGCCTGGTAGTAGGTCGCTGTCGCTTGCAGCGGACTGATGGTGATGGTTGCAGCTGTCTTGGTACTGAGCCGCTCGAGGTCAAATGAATGAAAGGTTGAAGGGCTTTGACATGTACCCATTTTGGAAGAGTTCGAACTCCTGAAGAGGGAGCTCGGAAGGAGTTCGGCTCCCATAGGCATCTGGCTGGAGGTGAGCGACTAAGGCTCGATCGCTAGGGAGTTTGGTAGGAGCTCGATCGACCGAGGAGGATTTCTAGGAGGGGTCCGACTGGACGAGCTCGGCTCCTGAAGAAGTCCAGCCAAAGGATGTCTGGGATGAGTCCAACTCCCCGAAGAAGTCCGACCGAAGAGGAAGTTTGGAGGGAGTTCGGCTCTTGTAGGTGTCTGGCTGGAGGACTGCGGCTAAGGCTCGGCCGCTGGGAGTTCGGAAGGAGCTCGACCACTGAGGAGTCCGATCGGGGGATGACTGTCGAGGAGTTCATTGAGAAGTTCAGTCGAGGGATGACTGCTAAGGAGTTCAACCGACTGAAGGAACGGCCATTGAGGAGTTCGATCGATGGACGACCGCTGAGGAGCTCGGTCGACTAAAGGTACGATCGCTAAGGAGTTCGACCGATGAACGACTGTTGAGGAGTTCGACCACTGGGAGTCCAAAGGAGCTCGGTCGGCTGAAGGGATGGCTCGCTGAGGAGTTCGATCCGATGGACGATCCGTTGAGAAGTTCGGCTGCTGGGAGTTCAAAGAAGCTCGATCGCTGAGGAGTTCGGCTAAGACCCGACCGCTGAGCAGTTCGATCGACTGTAAGAGTTCAGCTAAGATCCGATCGCTGAGCAGTTCGATCGGCCCTAAGAGTTCATCTAAGACCCATCCGCTGAAGCTCTTTCATGGCTACTAGTTGCATTAGGCTGAAGCATCGAACTAGACTTCTGGCATGGAGCGAAAGTTTATCCCCAATAATAGTCCTCCCACTTTCTGAGTTCGAAACTCGAAGGAAGAGAGTGCAGAAAAGGCGACTGCTGAAGTCTTCTTCTAAGCTCCGTGCTGGTTCAGGTCGAAGCTCGGGGAAGATCTCATCTCCAGCTAAAGTCAAAACTCGAAGAAAGGAAGTGCAGAAAAGACGACTGCCGAAGTCTTCTTCTGGGCTCCATGCTAGTTCAGGTCAAAGCTCGGGAGAGATCTCATCTCTAGCTAAAGTTGATGTTGAAGTTGAAGTTCGGAGGAGATCCCATCTCCAACCAAGATTGAAGGTAGGCCTCGTCTCCTACAATCGAGGTCGGAGGTTAAGCTCATCGAAGGCGACATTGTCTCCTACAGCCGAGGCTAGCTCGGAGGAGATCTCCTCTCCTACAGTTGAGGTCAATATGGGCACTCGGAAGAGATCCAATCTCTGGTCGAGGTTGGCTCGGTTGATCGAAAGAGATCTCATCTCTGGTCGAGGTTGGCTTGGTCGATCGGAAGAGATCTTATCTCTGGCCGAGGTTGGCTCGATCTCTTATGATCCGAGATTAATGCAGGACGCTCGGGGGAGATCTTATCTCTACAGACGAGTTTGCCTCGGAAGAGATCTTATCTCCTGCAGATGAGTTTGCCTCGAGAGAGATCTTCTCTCCTGTAGGTTGAGGTTGACCACGGTCGCCTGGGAGAGATCTTATCTCTAGCTGAGGTCGACTCGATCGCTGGTCGAGGTTGATAGAGATCCTATTTTTTATAGACTTCAGAGCTCGGACTTAGACTTTGCTCGCGTTAGGACGATGTTCCCCTCCTACTCCTAGTGGGCTGTGGGGGCACCTTCGGATCGTCGTTCGTGTCTCTCCCCCCATCTCGTCTAAGGTGAACGAGGCCTTCGACTTTGCTTATGTTAGGAATGAGGTTCTCCTCCTATTCCTAACGGGCTTATGGGGGCACATTCAGACCGTCGCCCATCTGTCCATCTCGTCTGGGTGAACGAGCCTTTGAACTTTGCCCATGTTAAAGGACAAGGTTCTCCTCCTGTTCCTAACGGACTGTGGGGGCACAGTTCGCACCATCATCCATGCTTCCCTCCATCTCGTTCGTAAGGTGAACGATGGGGCCTTTTCAATTTTTGCTGCGATTAGGATGAGGTTCTCCTCCTATTCCTCAACGGACTATGGGGGCAATTCGTGACCATAACGCCATCTCCCCCCAGTCTCATCTAAAAGGTGAACGAGGTCTTCAACTTTGCTCGCATTAGATGAGGTTCTCTCCTATTCTAATGGCTGGGGGCACATTGACGCGTTGTCACGCACCTATCCCCCATCTTCGCCTTTGTGAAAAGAGGCCTTCAACTTTGCTCGCATTAGGAACGAGATTCCATTCTCATTATTCCTAATGGGCTAATCGGGGGCACATATGGACTGTCGTCCGTGCCTCTCCCCTCGTCTCCGTCCTTTGGAATGAGCCTTCGACTTTGCTCGCGTTAGGCGATGAGGTTCTTTTTATTTCTAATGGGAATTGGGGGCACCATAAGGATGTTGTCCAGGGCCTCTCCCCCCATCTGTCTGTTGTGAAGAGGCCATTTGTTCGAAAGAGATCTAAATCTCTTATCGAAGGTTGACATCGGTGCTCGGAGAGATCTTATTACTCTTGGCCCGAGGCTTGCCAGGGTCGCTCGGGAGAAGATCTTATCTCTGACCGAGGGTAGGTTGTCGGTTGGAAGAGTCTTTATCTCTGGCTGAGGTTGTCAGCTGGTCCCGTCTCGGTGAAGATATATTCTTATTCTCTAGTCGAGGTTGTCAGCGGTCGCGCCGGGTATGAGTCTTATGCTCTGACCGAGGGTTGTCCACGATCGCCTCAAAAGAGATATTATCTCTAGCCGACGGTTGTCAGCAGGTCCTCGGCGAGAGATCTTATCTCTGACGAGATTATCATCGATCGCTCTGGCTTGAGGTTGTCCACATCGCTTCGGGAGAGATCTTATCTTGGACGTAGGGTTGTCTCGATCATCGAGAGAGATCTTATCTCTGGGCCGATGTTGACCCGAAATCGCATCCAGTCGAGAGATCTATCTCTAGCCAAAGGTTGTCCACAGTCGCCCCGGGGAGATCTTATCTCTGATCCAGGTTGATGGTCTTTGACCGCTCGTGTTAGTGACAAGGTTTTTCTCCTATTTCTAACATGATGAATATTGCTGCTTGCTTTTGTTGTCATCACATAGTTTTCTGTACTGAATAATAGTTATTGAAAGGGGAAAATTTTTATGCAAAGCAAGTTTAACTGGCAAACGGTCGCGGCATTCTCCCCGAATGTCTTTATATTTCAGGGCTTGTGGTATTCGTTCGTTCGCATTTCCACGGGTTGGTTATTGGTAGCAAAGAAATTCCGGGCGGGGGTGGGGGTGAACACAAATGAAGGTCGACCACCTCACGCATATCAACGTACCTAGGGAGGAGCTTGATACATCACGACTCATCAAACGCCCCAGCGTCAAGCAAGAGAAGCATGCTCAAATTAAAGAGAGGCCACATGAGATAGAAAAAGGGTCGTCGCATGAAGAAATGCGGAGGAACCAACAGCTACCACAACCCTGAAAATATAAATGAATTCGGGAATGCGTTGCAGTAACTTTCTTTCAATAAAATTGTTTCCCCTTATAGATATATTATTTCTAGTAAAAAATCATGGTGAGACAGAAAAGAAGCAGCCAATAGTCATTCATGTTAAAATAGGAGAAAACCTTTTGTCCTAACTACACAGTCAACGCCATCAACCTCGATCAGAGATAAGCATTCTCCCGGGCGACTGTGGACAACCTTGGCTCAGAGATAAGATCTCTCCTGAGCGAGTCGGGTAAACATCGGCCAGAGAAAGATCTCTCTCGAGTGATCGATGACAACCTCGTCCAGAGATAAGATCTCTCCCGAGCGATCGTGTGTACAACCTCAGCCAGAGCGACTCGATGATATACTCGGTCAGAGATAAGATCTCTCCGAAGCGACCGCTGACAACACTCGCTAGAGATAAGAGTCTCTTTTAGGTCGTGGACAAACCTCGGTCAGAGATAGATCTCTACGGGCGACCGCTGACAACCTCGACTAGAGAATAGATATCCCCCGAGCGACCGCTGACAACCTCAGCAGAGATAAGATCTCTTCAACCGACAACCTACTCGTCAGAAGAAGATCTCTCCCGAGCGACCGGGGCAACCTCGGCACAGAATAAGATCTCTCCCGAGCAACCGAGTCACCCTCGATAAGAGATAAGATCTCTTTCGAACAAAGGCCTCGTTCACAAAGGACGAGATGGGGGGAGAGGCCCTGCCAACAGTCTTTATGTGCCCCCATCCCATTAGAAATAAAAGAAGAACCTCATCCTAACGCGAGCAAAGTCGAAGGCCTCATTCACAAGGACGAGACGAGGGGAGAGGCACGGACGACAGTCCATATGTGCCCATAGCATTAGGAATAAGAGAAGAATTCGTCTAATGCGAGCAAAGTTGAAGGCCTCGTTCCAAAGAAGAGATGTGGGGAGAGGTGCGGACAACGGTCCATATGTCCCATACCATTAGGAATAGGAGGAGAACCTCATCCTAATGGAGCAAAGTTGGACCTCGTCACTCTTAGATGAGATGGGGGGAGATGGGCGATGGTCCGAATGTGCCCATAAGTCCGTTGGAAAGGAGGAGAACCTCATCCTAATGCGAGGCAAAATTGAAGGCCTCGTTCACCTTAGACGAGATGGAGGAAGATGGATGATGGTCCAATGTGCCCCACAGTCCGTTAGGAACAGGAGGAAGAACCTTGTCCTAACATGGCAAAGTCAAAGGCCGTTCACCCTAGACGAGATGGGGAGATGGGCGAGGTCTGAAGTGCCCCCATAGCCCGTTAGGAATAGGAGGAGAACATCATTCTAACATAAGCAAAGTCGAAGGCCTCGTTCACCTTAGACGAGATGGGGGGAGAGACACGAACGACGATCCGAAGGTGCCCCCACAGCCCACTAGGAGTAGGAGGGGAACATCGTCCTAACGCGAGCAAAGTCTAAGTCCGAGCTTGAAGTCTATAAAAAATAGGATCTCTTATAACCTCGACCAGCGATCGAGTCGACCTCAGCTAGAGATAAGATCTCTCCCAGGCGAACGTGGTCAACCTCAACCATAGGAGATAAGATCTCCCCCGAGTGCCTGCATTAATCTCGATCATAAGAGATCGAGCCAACCTCGGCCAGGAATAGATCTCTTCCGATCGACCAAGCCAACCGCATCTTTACTTATGCGGACCCGAGCCTTTTCTAGTATGCAGGTGCTGCCTTCTTCGATATCATAATGGAGGCATGCCGTGATCGCGTCCTTTGAGCCTTCTGAAGCTAGGGGGTGATGAGTGCTGATGTATCAAGCTCCTCCTAGGGTAACTGTTGATGATGCTGAGTTGGTCGACTTATCATTTTGTTAGCGGCAGCTCACTTGGCCGATGCTTGGGCTGCATCGAAGAAATTTATCTGACTAGCTCGTCCGAGTGTCTCGTATAGACCGTCACTCCGCTCATGGATTGATGCTGCACGATGAGCTTCTGGACTTGGGCATTCTACAAGTGTCGTCCGGTACATGTACAGTACAGAGATGGTAGAGTGCTTCGATAGCAGTAATCCTGCCTCCGATCATGATGCTTGTAGAGTATCGTGGAGCGAGTACTACCCTCCTGATCCTTTTGCAGCTGTTCTTAAGCTTATACATGAGTAATTTGAGTTGAGGCAGTCGTTCGGGGCAGGTGCGCAGTCACTGTGATAGCTTTTGGGAGGGAGGACTTCTTCACACCCTTCTTCGGGGCTTGTCCTTGGTGCGAGATCGAGGAAAAGTTTGGGCGCTGATGCGCTTGCGCGAGAGGAGGCGGGTCCGTGAGCGGTCCGATACGTTTCATTCATCTCTTGTGAAAACCTGTGGAAACTGTCATTGCCCCTTCGTCGGGGCTTCCTTGATGGCGAGCTTGAGGGAAAAGTTTGGCCTCGCTTGATTGGGGAGGTCGTGGGTGCGGTCGAATCATCCACTCCTTGCGAAACTTCTACGAGAGAAGTTCATGCCTTCTGTCGGGGCTTCTGCGATGAATGAGCTCGAGGGGGATTTCGGCCTCACTTGCTCTGAACTTCATTCCGCTTTCACGAAACCTTCTATGGGAGAACTTCATGCCTTTTTGTCGAGGCTTCCTCGATGATAGGCTCGAGGGGGAGTTTGACCTCGTTTGCACCGAACTTTATTCCGCTTTCCCGTGAAACCTTCCATGGGAGAACTTCATGCCCCTTTGTCGAAGCTTCCTTGATGATGAGCTCGAGGGAAAGTTCGACCTCGCTTGCGCCGAACTTGCACTGGGGAGGTCATGGATGTGGCCGAACTTCGTTCCATTTCTGTAGGAGAACTTTTGCTCTCCATTTCTCCTTCCTTAGGGCGATTGGTATGCCCGAATGCCCTCCTTAAGGCCGGTTCCTCGCGTCCTCATGGCGAGTTTGCTGGCAAAGTCTTCGCCGAAGGTTGTCGCACGGCCAGCATCATCTCGATGGGGCCACGAATCCAACTAGCAGGTTGAACTACTCCACGTCTGTGGTGGCTTCGTGTGGAACTTGGACTGCCGGGGTTGAAATGGGAGCAGATGGACCTGGCACGTAGGCCATTGATCGTCGAGTCAGAGCTCTCCTAGGAGGCATTTTTTCTTCGAGAAAGAACTCTAGTGAGAAAGAAGAGAGATCTCCAGAGAGGGAAGAGAGAAATCATCGCCAAGCACTCCTTTAAGAATAAGAGAACCTCAAAGGTTCGTGCCCTTCCTCTAGCGCCAATCTATTGGTGTAGAAACTGGTCATCACCGGATCTGACTGGAGCAGAGGTGGACGAGGTCGCCGTTGGGGACCTACAAAATAAAGTCCTATCTAGAGCCGGTGGGGGGTGGCTTCGACAGGATCCTTCGATGATCAAGTCAGCTCTGGCCAACAGGAATGGAGTGCTCGGGAATGATTTCCATAGAGCTTAGAGAAGAAGAGGAGAGCTTAGAGCTTAGAGATCAGAGGTTCGAGTTAGCATATCTGGAGGATCCTTTTTATAGTGGAGCTTGATGGTGATAGCTGTAGCCGCATGCTAGCGGGCCGCTCAAGGTCTGGGGGAGTCAGTCTCATGGGAAGGTGCCGTCTGCAGCGGGTTGATGGTGATAGCCATCACCGCCTGGTAGCGGGTCGCTATCGCTTGCGATGGACTGATGGTGATGGCTGTAGCTATCTTGGTACTGAGCCGCTCGGGGCCGAATGAATGAAGGATTGAAGGGCTTTGACGTGTACTCATTTTGGAAGAGTTCGGACTCCTGAAGAGGGAGCTCGGAAGGAGTTCGGCTCCTATAGGCATCTGGCTGGAGGTGAGCGGCTAAGGCCCGATCGCTGGGGAGTTCGGTAGAAGCTTGGCCAATCGAGGAGAATTTCTGGGAGGGGTCCGGCTGGACAAGCCCAACTCCTGAAGAAGTTCGATCGAAGGATGTCTGGGATGAGTCCAGCTCTCCGAAGAAATCCGACCGAAGAGGAAGCTTGGAGGGAGTTCGGCTCTTGTAGGTGTCTAGCTGGAGGAGTGCGGCTAAGGCTCGACCGCTGGGAGTTTGAAAGAAGCTCGACCACTGAGGAGTCTGATCGAGAGACGACCGTCGAGGAGTTTGCTGAGAAGTTCGATGGAGGGACGACCGCTGAGAAGTTCGGCCAGCTGAAGGGATGGCCACTGAGGAGTTCGACTGATGGACGACTGCTGAGGAGCTCGATCAGTTGAAGGTACGGCCACTGAGGAGTTCAATCGATGGACGATCGTTGAGGAGTTCGACTGCTGGGAGTCCAAAGAAGCTCGACCGATTGAAGGGATGGCTGCTGAGGAGTTCGGCCAATGGATGACCGCTAAGGAGTTCGACGGCTGGGAGTTCGAAGGAGCTCAACCACTGAGGAGTTCAGCTAAGACCTGACCGCTGAGCAATTCGACTGACTGTAAGAGTTCGGCTAAGATCCGATCGCTGAGCAGTTCGATCGGCCCTAAGAGTTCATCTAAGACTCGTTCGCTGAAGCTCTTCCATGGCTATTGGTTGCATTAAACTGAGCATCGAACTAGACTTCAGCAAGAGTGGGTTTATCCCCAACAGACACTTTTAAATTCACATTATGATAGAAAATAATCTTTTTGTTAATTTATAGTCAAAATTATAAAATTATCCTTGAAGTGTATTACAAGTGACAGTCAATCTAGCTTCTAGGGCACACATCTAATAAACTCTCACTTGATCTAAAGCCAATTGGCTATAAATCTAAGTCCCATCTTCTCAAGGTGGGCTTCGATCTTCTATTGGCTTAATGGATTTATCAACAGATCAGTCACATTATCTACAGTGTTGACTATCTTGACCTCGATGTATCCCTTCTCGAGGTAATCGTAGATGAGGTGGTATCGCTACTCGATGTGCCTAGATTTCTAGGAAGACCTTGGCTCCTTAGCTAGGGCTATGGTGCCATTGTTGTTACAGTACAGAGGGATGGCATTTGATGGCATCACTTCGAGCACTGTGGCAAACTTCTTGTACTAGAATGCCTCCTTTGCAGCTTCCAATGCAGTGATGTACTCTACTTTCATGGTAGAATCTGCTATCACGGTCTGCTTGAAACTCTTCCAGTTGATAGCACCACCATTGCACACAAACAAACTTTCAAATGTTCGACTTTCGATCATCTATATCGGAACATAAAATTCCGAGTCTGTATACCCTCTGAACCTTGGAGTTCTCCATTACTAAAATATTAGACAACATATCCTTAGTTCCTTTCTCAAGTACTTAAGGATACATTTCATAGAAAGTCCAGTATTTCTTCATCTGAATTCAATTGATACCTCCTCGTGACACTCACAGCATGGGCAATATCAGGTCATATACATAGCATGGCATACATGAGGCTTCCTATTGCTGAAGCATAAGGGATCTTGCTCATGCATTCAATCTTCTTAGGTGTGTTGGGACACATCTTCTTAGAGAGATGAATGCCATGTCTGAAAGGCATCAATCCTCTCTTGGAGTTTTCCATGCTAAACCTTTTTAGCACCTCCTCTATGTACATCTTCTATGAGAGACCCAGCATTCTATTTAGTCTCTCTCTATAGACCTTAATTCTTAGAATAAAGGATGCCTCTCCTAGGTCTTTCATGGAGAATTCTTTAGACAACTACATTTTGACTATAGTCAACATGAAAATATCATTTTCAATTAGGAGGATGTCATCCACATATAGTACGAAAAAGACAACAGTGCTCCCACTGACCTTTTTGAAAATACAGGACTCCTCTTCATTCTTGATGAATCCAAATGATTTGATCACATCATTGAAACGAGCATTCCAGCTCCGAGATGCTCGCTTAAGTTCATATATGGATCTTTACAGCTTGCAGACCTTATGATCAGTATCACTAGATGTGAAACCTAGCAGCTATTCCATATAGATATCTTCCTCAAGATATCTATTTAAGAATAACATTTTCATATCCATCTGCCAAATTTCATAATCAAAATAGGCTGCAACAGCAAGCAATATGCGGATGGATTTGAGCATGGCTACTGATGAAAAAGTATCATGATAGTTAATGCCTTCGCGCTGACTATATCCTTTTGCTACTAGCCTTACTTTGAATGTCTCTACATTTTCATCGGCATCTATCTTTCTCTTAAAGATCTATTTACAACCAATAGGTACTATACCTTCAGGTGGATCTACCAAGGTCCAGACTTGGTTAGAGTGCATTGAGTCAATCTCTGACTTCATTGCCTCTAACCATTTTTCAGAGTCAATATCTAATATCGCCTCATCATAGATTTTGGGATCATCACTATGAACCCCTTTTTCTGTAAGAAATATTTTCTCTACGTCCTCTAAAATAGTACCTAAGTACCTTTTAGGGGGATGAAAAATCATTTCTAATCTATGAGGTGAACGAGGTAGTAATTGGACTGACTCAATCTGATTGGGTTCCATAGGTTTCTTGGCTCGTGGCTCTTGGGAGACTTTCTTCTCGAGCCTAACCTATCTTCCAATGCCATTATCTTCCGATGCCATTATCTTGAATAAACTATTTTTCAAGAAAGATGGCATGTCGACTCATAATCACATTATGATTTTCTGGGAGATAGAAAAAATATCCTAATGACTCTTTAGGATATCCAATAAATCGAGCTCTAAAGAACCTAGACTCTAATTTATCTACCTGTTGTCTCTTGACATGGGCCGGACAATCCCAAATTCTAAGATGACTCAGACTTAGTTTCTTACTATGCTATATCTCATACGGTATGGTAGGAACGGATTTTAGATGAAACTCTATTCAATAAGATATATAGCAATGGTAATACGAACTATGTTCCTAAAGAAAACTTAGAAAGGTCCGTGAAGCTCATCATGGATCGAACCATATCTAATAGGATCTGATTTCTCTATTTTAAAATTCCGTTCAGTTGAGGCATTTCAGGTGGAGTCCATTGTGAGACTATGTCATTATCCTTAAGACAGTCTAAAATTTTTTGACTAAGGTATTCGCCTCCTCGATTTGATCGAAGAATCTTATTGGATTTTTCTATTTATTTTTCTACTTTGAGTTCGAATTTCTTGAACTTTTCAAAAGCTTCAGACTTGTGTTGCATCAAATACACATATCCATACCGACACAAATCATCGATAAAGATGATGAAGTAGATATAATTACCCCTGGCAGGCTCATCAAATGGGCCATATACATCAGTATATGCTGGAAAAAGCAGATCTGTGGCCCTTTCCCCATGTCCCACAAAATAAAGCTTGGTCATTTTATCATGAAGGTAAGATTCATAAATCGGATATGACTCGAAAGTCAATGAACTCAATAGCCTGAATTTCTTTAATTTGTTAATCTTGTCTTCAACTATATGACCTAGCCTAAGGTGCCAAAGATACCTATCATTTAAACTATCCCTAGGTCATTTTGATCCTATGGCATTCATATTTTGCTCGATATTAAAAATAGAAACATCAATATATAACTGATAGAGACCATTTATAAGGAAACCACTTGCAATTTTATTTTTTTCATAAAGAATATTACAATGATCCTTAAGAAAACTAATTACATAGCCTTCCAGTGCTAAACATGAAATAGAAATCAAATTCCTACTTACTGCAGGCACATAAAAATAGTTTCTAAGTACTAAGTCTAATTCTAACGGTAATCATAGAGAATAGGTTTCCACGGCCATAGCAGTAACTCTTGTTCCATTTTTGATGCATTAAGATCATTTCACCATCCCTCAGTCTCCTGCTATCCTCAAGATCTTGCACAGAAGTGCACAAGTGAGCACTAGAACTAGAGTCAAGCACCCAACTGGATACAAAAGAAATCATAAGATTAGATTCTATAACGAGCATACCTCCAGAGGGACCTACCTCCCTCTTATTCTTCAGGCAGGCCAGGTAAAGAGGGTAGTTCCACTTCCAATGGCTGTCAGTGTTGCAATGAAAATATTTTTCTTTGTCAGCGGCCTTCTTCTTCGGCTCTACCTTCTTCTTCTTCTTACTATTCACCTTCTACTTCTTCACGGACTTCTTCTTCTTTTCAAAAGACTTTCTCTTGGAAGAAGTCCACTCCACAGTAAGTACTGAGCCTTTAAAACTTTTCATAGAAAGCTCAGCAGTAACCAGCATATTCATGAGCTCAACCAAGGTATTATGAAGTTTATGCATATGGTAGTTCATGATGAACTGCCCATATGCATCAGTCAAGAACTACAGAATTATGTCAGTCTGCAGATCCTAATCTAACTTGACACTGAGCTTCTCAAGCTCTTTGAAGTTCTTGATCATCATAAGATAATAATCTTCGACTGACTGCCCATCATGCATTTGAGCCTTAAAAAGTCTTTTAGTGATTTGAGATTTGGCTGCACGACTCTATTCACCAAACAACTTTTGTAGGTGAGCCAACATTTGGACGGGCTAGTCTTGATATCTTCATGTTGGTGCTGGAAGCTCATCAGACATTCAAGCCCAACATGTAATACCTAAGCTTTGTTATCTTCAATCCATCCACTTCTCGAGAAGATGCTCTCTGATTCAGCGGAATGAATGAGCTGGTAAGGTGGGCGGATCCTAGTCCTAATACATGAGTCAAGCTTCTTCAAACCCAAAATAATTTTGAAGTTTTGGAGCCAATTCTTGTAATTGGATACGATCAGTCTATGGGTGTCCAGGATATGGGCTAGTGAATTAGACGTAGATATTTTTTTTTCTCTGGAGAGAGTCAAAGTTTCTAATTAGATTTTGTAATTAGACTTGACCAATTTATTTAGAGATTTTATTTTTAAATAAATTAGGCTCTCACTATTTACTCGAATCCCTACACTCTCATGGCAAAGATGTGAAAATCTCCATGATTATAGATTTCTAGTGGATGGTGCGGTCCCACCTACTGACTCATCATCTCACCTAACAATTATTGGTGATGGGTCAATCGATGAGTGGATAACTCTTGTCCAACGATTCTCTAATCATGGTGCATCCAAACTTGATCTCTAATTTATGAATCTTACCATGTCAAGAATATTGATCCACTCCTTAGTTAAGTTAGACTCATCATTTGCATAGATTGGATTCCTGATTGGATCCCTCAGCATATCCAAAATATTGAGTCCAATCCATCCTCCAACCCATAGCATCCAATGCCCAATAGACATGGTTGCATCTTTTCGGTGCAACTAAACCACTATATTCAGCCAAGAACAATCAACCCCGGGAAGGACCTGCACATCCATAATGGTGGAAGACCTTAGACTTAATATTTTCTTAGGAAGATTTAATTTAGGTCTCTTTAAACTTGACTTGACTTAGTCATAATAATTATGACTAACCTAGTGGCATGGGTTTGCTCAAATTGTTAGCCACCTCAAAACAGAACTGGATCGACACAAATGGCCAGGTAAGTGAGATCAGTGGAAGGGATATGCCACTAACTCGGTAAGAATACATTCAGATCGAGTAGCTCTCAATTAAAAATTAGTCGATCATATTTGCCAAACTTACCTTAGACACTAAATTATCGAATCAGAACCAATTAGGTTAGCCTACAATTCAGGCTCAAACTGTGGAGCTAAATTAAGTCTTGATTTGATCGAGTCACATCTCAATGTGATTCGATCTTGATCCAGACATAATCCTATTAGACTGATCAAATCTAAGTTTTCTTTGATCCCACCTAACCAACTCTTGATTTGGTTTGATCAACCGCTAGACCTAATTAAGCTATCCAAGCTCGAACCCAATTTTATGAATATATCTTAAATTTAAAAATTCATAATTTTAGATCTAATTAATTTCATAATCTTAATTCTTAATTAAGTTTTGGGTTCATGAATAAAATATGTAATAGAAATCCTAGGATTTCAGGATCTAGGATTTTGTAAAAAAAAAGTTTTGATTTCTGATTAAGGACGAACGTGCAGCACCTCTACACGCCATAAGAACACCCCATCAAATGGAAGTAGAGGGTTTTTAAATCCTATTTTGTTCTTATGACCAAACGGCCATGGGAAACTCCTTAATCAAAAATATAATTTTTTACTACAAAACTAGTTAGATCATATATCACATATAAAAAAATCTAACTAATAGATGTCTTGCATACATCTCATGTATCATCAATATGCATACTTTCAGATCTGAAATATCATATATTAAATCTAAAAAATAAAATTTTAAATTTGATCATATCAAAATTAAAACTATTCTAGACATCTTATAGAACTATTCTATGACTAGTCTAAGCATGCATTTTTCATATCTCATATGAATAAATCAAAAATTAAAAATTTTATTTTTTATTTTTAGATCTGATTACAATAATTATAACATCAAAAAAAATAGAAATTAAATAGATCTAAAATTATGTTTAATCAGATTAAATACAAGATCATACTAGACTACACATAGAATTATTCTATACCTAGTCTAGTCATGCATCTCATACATAATATATCTAAATTATTTAATTTTTAATTTTTTAATTTTAGATCTAATCACATCTGATGTGATATTTAAAATCTTTTAATATTAGATCATAAATAAAAATAAAATTAGATCTAAGATAGATCTGAAGAATTGCTAATGCAGCTCTGATACTAGTTAAAGAAAAAATACTATTTTCCACCGTAGGATCGTGCAGATCTGATCAGATCTAAAGAAAATTTTTTAAAAATTTTTAAATAATCTAATCAGATCTAAGAGTTCTCGAATCTAATCATGATGATTTGATATTAAAAATTAAAACTTAAAATTAAATCAGATTTAATTTAAAGTACTTGATTGGGTAATCTAATTACCCTATAATGATCCTGTTGATTCCTAAGATTCTGGAAGGAGCCACGCACGCACCTGACCTCTACTGATATCCACTCAGACGAGATCTGAATGTTTTCTTTTCATAAATCTTTTTTTAAAAATTAGATCTAGATCTGATCTGAAGAATCTTCAAAACTATTTCTGAAGGCAGCCCGTCCATCACATGAACACCATCGCATAGATCCCGAATATTATGCCAAAAATCTTGGACCTTCTTCTTAGATTTATGCCTAACTTTTTAAGCTTGTAGAAGAGAAGAAGAGAGAGGATATATGGGGCATGGGATATCAAGGATGGCAGACTTTGAGTGTAGAAAATTATTTCTTGTGTTGAATGCACTTTGATGTGAGAAAGGCTTTTATGTCCAACATCTACTTAGAGTCCCTTTTGACCAAAATAACTTGTTTATTTTATCATTAGGACTCTATAACTTATTCTCCATGAAAATCCATCAGATGTCATCAATTCTTTTTGCCAAAAATGATTCAAAAATGTGTCGGCATGAGTAGATAATGAAGAGTCCACTACGCCTAGGACTCTTCCCTTAAGAGTTTAATCTAAATAAAACTCTATCATAACTTAATCTAGAGATCTTCAAAAATTATAAAATTTGGTACAGCCAATGAATAACTCATTCTCTATCATATATCCAAAAATCAAATCAAAATGATTTCTATAAAATTTTTTAAAATCATCTAATCAGGTGATCCTCAATTCTCTCAAATAGGTCAAATTTTGACCCTAGTCCAATTTGACTATAAATGGATTTAATTTCTATAATTAATCTGATCTAGACTTATTCCAGTCAGATGAAAATAAACTCATTCAAAATATAAGAATAAGTCAAGTCAAATTTGACTAGGTTGTGATGAATCAGAAAGATTTTAGAAGGATAAAGTCAGGCTCAATCATGTGCTAGCATGATTACCTTGAACCTGATTGAATCTAATCCAAATCAATCAAACTGGCTTAGCTCAATTGATGACATCCAGACCCAAACCCTTATTTGTGTGATCTAGTTAGATTCAATTCTGTATGGTAATGAGATATGTCACAATCTCCATCTTCGACATCATCAAAATACCTTTCGATGGACCAGAACTTTTTTGATTCATACAATTAGAATGATTAATCATCAAAATTATCTTAATTGCTTTCAAAATTTATATGTGACACCTAGCAGTATATGGTGGCAATCCATCAGAACTGAAAGTGAACCTTTCGATATAGTTACCTGTGTGATTGGATTCTTCTATCTTGAGCCCCGACAGGATTAGGGTTAAGGTGAACTCGTCAAACCCAATGTCTGTCATATGAATTAATCATTCGATTTGAGTCCAATATAAAATTCTAATAGAAACTCTTTCTATCATCTTCACTCTGCCATGGTTGTAGGCTTATGGACTCAATCTCATGATTATCATAGGGCCACTCCTCATCTATCGAGGTAGATAGATCTCCTATTGGTGCAATCCAATTCCTACAATGAACATGCTATAGCCAACATACACCTCAAGATTCTGAATGACTAGGAGATCGAGTTATGGGGTAGTCAAACTATAACACCCTCAAGGTGAACTACCGATGCATCTCAGGTCAAAGAATCAGATACACCACTAAAGCATCAAGTCAGTCATCGATGAGAAAGTAGAGTTCCCTATGACTACTCGAGGTGGTCACGCTCAGTGCCCTTGTTCTCTAACAAGTACCTATACTCTCGCTCTGATGTCTCCACACCATAGACTCAAGATACGTCTATCCTAAGAAAGTGATCGTGCACCAACCTTTTGGATCGATCACCATCCTCGTGATGATCCTACAGTCAAAAGCAGTTTATGAGTTAATTATAAAAATTCTTGTCTTAAATTTTCAACTCTTAAAAATATGAATTGTCATTACCATTAACTCAAAGGATATATCACAGACACTTTTAAATACACACTATGATAGAAAATAATTTATTTATTAATTTATAGTTAAAATTATAAAATTATCCTTAGAAGTGTATTACAAGTGATAGCCAATCTAGCTTCTAAGGCACACATCTAATAGTGAGTATCTTTCCAATAAGTCTCAGACATATCTAGGAGAGAATGGGATTCTCTTCCAATAGACTCCTCCTGGAATACCATAGCATAATGGTGTGTCTGAAAGAAGGAATCGAATCTTATTGGACATGGTTCGATCCATGATAGAGTTTGCCAATCTGCCGATCTCCTTCTGGAGATATGCACTCGAGTTGGCTTATTACATTCTAAATAGGGTTCCAAGTAAGTCTGTAGCTAAAATGCCATATGAGATATGGATAGAGCGTAAGCTAGTACTCTTGCACCTTAGGATTTAGGGGTGTCTGGTATATGTCAAACATTTAGTAACGGACAAGCTTGGACCTAGGTCTGACATGTATAATTTTTATAGGATACCCAAAAGAGATCAAAGAATATTATTTCTACCTCGCTGATGAACAAAAGGTGTTTATTAGTCTTAAGTTAATCTTTTTGGAAAAGGAGTTCCTTAATGAAGGAACTAATACCTCTAAGGTCGAACTTGAGGAAGTTTGGTAGGTGAAAAAACTGGTATAGGTAGCTAAACCTGAACCAAATTTCATTAGATCAAACCCGGAGCCTATTATACCTACATCCTTAAGGCAACCTGATAGAGTACCATATCAGTCGGATAGATATTATAATTTTTTGGTCCGAAATGGTGATCCTATCGAACTAGATGAGAATGATGAGGATCCAATTACCTACATGGATGCAATGTAGAGATCCAATTTTGAAAAATGGCTTGAGGTCATGAAATCTAAAATGGAGTTTATGAAGGTCAACGATGTATGGATATTGGTTGATCCATCCAAAGGGGTAAGATCCAAAGGGTGTAAGTGGGTCTTTGTTACCCAGATATGCAATCCAAGAGAGGGGGTGAATTGAGTTTTTAAAATTTTAAAGCTGATTTAGAACCATAAAGATTATGTAATGTTATGCAAATTATATGTGGTGGATGATTTAAGTGAGGTGAAAAGATAAATAGTAAGAAAGCAAGTATTTAAGAAAATAAAGATAGAGAGAGAGCAAGCACACCATAAACAATCAAGATTTATAGTGATTCGATGCTAATCTTGCACCTACATACACTCCCAAAGCTCCTGCTCGAGAATTTAAATCCACTAACCGTATTCAAAATGAATATACCATTGGAAACCTCTAACCCTAGCTATCCCAAGCTAGCATGCTTGTTTTCTGGGTACAAGCCAATCCTACACACTTCGATTTAAGATTCGGAGAGATCTTCCCAAGTTTTGGAATCTCCAAATTTTAAAACAATATAAAAATAGAATATAAGAGTTAATGACAATGAAATACAAAATTAGCCTCTTTAATGATCAAATAAAATGTTAAAAACTCTTTATACAACTAAAGAAGAAGCTTTTCTAATTTTTTTCAAAGTTGTTGAAGACTTGAATGAGCTTTTGAGGAATTAGTGAACTTGAAAAGAAAGCTTCTTTTCTTGAAGATAACTTTTTGCTTAGGGCTGAAATGAATGCTTAAATCTCTTATTTTGTTCTTTCCTTTTGAAAGCCTATATATCCTCTATGATGGCTAGAGAGAAAATAGACCCAATTTATAGCCATTGAAGATCTATTTTGGAGTATTAAATGCAGCAAAAAAGAATTAAAAAATAGCTATTGCAGACTTTTTCCATTGCAGGGGTCGACCCCTAGGTCGTCCCCTGCATAGGGGTCGACCCTTTTCTTCAAACTTGATTTTTTCTCAAAATATATATTTAAAAAATATAAAATTATCTTTAATAGATCACAAATCTTTTATTCTTGCTCTTGAGACTTTCAAAATAGATTTTCTCTAACTTTGTAAAATTTATAATTTTGCCCCTCATTATTTTTCTTCCTGATTTTCTTCTAAATTATGCATCCAAAATTTATAAAACTACCTCCAATAGATCAGAAATCTTCTAGGCTTATTATTGAGGCTTCCAAAATATATTTTCTCTAACTTTATAAAATTTATGATTTTGCTCCTAAAATATAATAAATCTTTTTTCAGGCTAAAATCATTAGTATCTCGCTCAAATATTTTATAATCATCAAAATTAATTCTTGGAGCAACAATCTCCCTCTTTTTAGTAATGATAAAATATTTGTGTATAAGCAAAATAAGACATGCATAGAACATTAAAAAAAATAATGTCATTAAAAATTTTGAGTTTAAAATTAAAGCAATATATAAATATATTCAATTGATGCAAATTTTTAAGGCATGAACTTTATAATATCAAGAAATAATGTCAATACCGATAGGTAGATGATCATAGTGCCTCATTACCATAAAGAATAGAGAAATCATAGTATAAATCTCAGTTTCTACAAAATAACTTAGTTCTTTTAGAAGAGAGGTTAGGGACTATAAAAAAAATTGCCAATCATCAAGCATATAATTTTAACATCATCAATCATCAAGCACGTAATTTTAATATCATCAATTAATAATTATTGCTTATACCAAATAATATATTTACTCCTCCTTTTTGACATCATCAATTAAAAACTACTCTTTTCTTGTTTGAAATAAAAATTTACTTCCCCTTTTATAATAAAATAAGATGCCAATATTCAAAATACATAAGAATCATAGGAGTCATACATCAAGTAAATAGATCTAGTCAGAATACATAAAGATGCAATACGAAGTTTACATAAAGATTCTAGAAATAGAAATAGTTAGCCATACAAGATAAGCATATATAATCAAAATTAGCCAACATATGTCATGAAGTAATTGACTAAACATATGAATGCATACTTCATGAATATTCTCAATTTATCTTTAGTTCATTGCATATTTTCATATACTCATTATACTATAATGTCTCAATTTAAATAAATGAATATTAAGATTTCAAGCATCAAATTATTGAGTATTTTAAGCATCAATTTATTAAGCATATACTCAACATTCCTCTTCCCATTTTTGATAATCATTAAAAAGCTTATGGAAAGAATTAAGAAAACTATCAAAATCAATAAAATATAGAAGTGTATCAAATGAGAGATGTATCAAATGAAGGAAATAGTGCAGGATTTGCTAAGCTATTTTCAAAAATTTTTAAAAATAGCAAAAAAGTAGTAAAAAATAATTAATCTAATTAATTATCTATTGATCATATCAGATTATTTAATCCTACACATTATGATCTAAACATAATATGCATGCATACATCAATAGATCTAAAAATAAAACTATGTAGTGAACTATTTACTACATCTATGTGTTCAGAACATAATATCTTTTCATGGGTAGTTGATCGCCATGATCTGATCATCGTCAAGGAGTTTCACTGATCACGATGTAGCCACACAAGTGTCTGGCCTCCATGGATCATCCACACGAGGCTCCTGATTTTGATCGGCTCCCACGCGAGTGCTAGCTCGACACTAGAGTCTTTCATGGGCTATTTTGATCGAATGCTTTCGATCCTTATCTATGGGCTTCATGGATGCTCTGGGTCATTGGTAGATGTAGTAGAGAGGTGGAGGAGGTTCTCCACAAAGTTTTGTGGGCTTTCGATACTCGTAGCTCACGAAATGGATTTCTGAATCCTAGGTCAAAACACTAGATCAAATGCACCTTGAAACCTTGCGCTAGCCTTTCTCTATTTTTTTACCTCACGAGATTTTTTAAAACTTTTTCTCATGCACCAGTGGGCTCACAGAAGTCCTTTCACAATCTTAGATCTATTCTCTCACATCCCAAAAATTCCTCCTATTTATTTTGTGCTAAAGAGAGTAGACACCACGTGGAGAGAAAGATCGTGTTGGTTGTTAGGCCAAATTCAAACTCATTTTGAATTCAACCTTCAAACTACCTGATCCCATCCACTTAGGGACGTGAGAAAAGATGGGTGACAACCTCTTTTGCATGGAAAGAAATCATGAGAAACCTTTTCTCATGTAGCAAAAGTGTCGCACAAGAGAAGGGTGGCGCATGGATAAGGTAGAGGTTGTTTTTTATCCAAATTTGAATATCATTCAAATCAAAATAAATAACAACCAAACCTTATCCATTTAAAATGTGGGAGACATGTTCAAAAGCTCTTTTATGCATGGGAAATAAGTCATGAGAGAATTAGATTAAATTTTTAAGTAGGCGTGGGTTAAATGGTGTAGGGAAAGAAGACTAGTCAAAGTAGTCTTTGAAATTTAAACTTAAACCAATTGAACCAACCATTTCAAAATAGGTTAGGCCCAATTAGACTAATTTAAACCCAACACATTTAGGCTTAATTAAGCTCAATTAAATTCTAATAAAATTAGAAATTGATCAAGCCTAATCTCTGATCAAATTAGGGTTCAAACCTCCTTGACGATTAGGCCAACCAACGACCTAATCGGGTCGGACCCAATTGAAACCAATTCAATTGGACAGACCAAAAATAATTACTCAATCAAATTGAGTTAATTAATGATCAAATCACTAATAAAACTTTTCATAAAATTAGAGTCCAAATCTAGTGGATGTCCGGACAACAGAGTTCCATCAAAATGAAACTCCTGATCGAAGAGTCCCAAACTAATGGGACTCTTGATCTTGGAGTCCAAAATAAGTGGAACTCATGACTATGGAGTCCCAACTCTCAATCATAGAGTTCCAAACATGTAGGACTCAAAGTCCCAGAGCTGTGAGACTTTTGGTCGAAAAGTTCCAATCCAATAAGACTCTTGATCACAAACTCCTAAACATTGAGACTTAGTGTCCTAATCCAATAGGACCTTCAATCGAAGAGTCCCAATCTAGTGGGACTCTTGACCACAGAGTCCCAGTCGAGTGGGATTCTTCACTAGCCATCAAATCATGTAGGAATCTTTAGTGTGTGTGACTCCGTAGGTCCAAACCTAAGTCAGTACCATAGAAACTAATTTATATACTAATCGAAGTGACCATCTAGTAATGGTATCCGACTTCCGGATAGATCGAATAATCGCAATCATAATATTCAAAACCTATGCGAATATAGTTACCATATAATTTATCCCTATGACCTCTGTATAATAGATGACTCAGGATAAGACTATCAACCTTAGAAAATACATCCATATCGTGTCTCAAAGCAATTAGTCACTTGACTCCTCACTAAGACTATCTTGACCAAGGTTTTACTAAATTGAAACATAATTAAACACAACTCTTAAAATCAAGAGTGGTCAATTCCATCTTGATACACGCACCGACTTGATAAGTACTTGACTGTGCCCAAAAACCTTCCATCGTAGAATTAAAAATTCAGATAGTTCGGCACCAAAACACAATAAGTTGCTTGAAAGTCACCATGATGATCTCAAGTCGGATGAATATTTATACCCATATTCCATCGAAGCTAATCTTGACAGGAGAAAAGTTTCGAAGTTGATCACGTTCAGTGCAGATATATCCATACATCTCACTTGCATGCCATATCAGTGTCTCAACACTCCTTGATTATGAGGACAATCAACTTATATGGCACACAACGACCTATACTTGATAAACGTTGTCATCCTAAGTAACAACGTATCATTTGATCGTGAACTATTTAAGAACTAAACGATAAATACTTCTTTGTCGAATCTAGATAGTCCTAAGGACTTTATCACAACACAGAAGTTCATTAGAAGATAATAAAATTTATGATAAAAAATATCAAAAAAATTTTTTATTAATTTATAATTCATATACAATTACAAATATATGGCCCAACCATCAACAGACTGACAATTGGCTTTGGGACACATTTCCAACAATCTTCCACTTGGACTAAGATCAATCGGTGCAGTATCTAATACCTATCTTCGACTTAAAGTCGTCAAACTCCTTCACCGCAACAACTTTAGTGAATGGGTCAATCAGATTCTCCTTTCTGTCAATCTTCTAAAGATCGACGTCATCTCGATCCACAATCTCTCAGACAAGATGGTAGCAGCGTAGAATATGCTTCATCTGCTGGTGTGCCTTTGGTTCCTTCGCCTGAGCAATGGCTCCAGAGCTATCATAATAGAGCAGAGCTGGACCATCAAGAGAGGGTGCTACTCTGAGCTCGATGATAAATTTTCGTAGCCACACCACTTCTTTGGCAGCATCTGATGCAGCGACATACTCTATCTCGCAAACTGAATCGACCATAGTGTGCTGCTTAAAACTCTTCCAACAGACGATCCCATCATTAAGGATAAATATATATTCTGACACACTCTTGCTATCATCATGATCAGACTGAAAATTGGAGTCTATGAACCCCATAAGTTTTAAGTTCGATTCACTATATACAAGCCACTAGTCCTTAATATTTCTTAAATACTTCAAGATGGTTTTAACAACCTTCCAATGATTCTACCCTGGATTAGATTGGTATCTACTCACTACACCTAGTGAGTATGCCACATCTGATCGCATACACGTCATGGCGTACATTATAGAACCCACTACAGAAGCATATAGTATTCTATTCATACGCTCTTTGTCTAGAAGTGTTGTTGGATAATCTCTCTTTGAAAGAAAAATTTCATGGCCTATCGGTAGATAGCCTTTCTTAAAATTTTGCATGCTGAACTATTTCAGCACAATGTCAATGTACGTAGATTGGGATAATCCAAGCAACCTTTTAGATCTATCTCTATATATCTTCATCCTTGGGATGTAGGAAGCTTCTCCCAGATCTTTCATGGATAATTGTGATGAAAGCCAGATCTTTATTTCTTGTACTGCAGGGACATCATTCTCGATTAAGAGAATATCATCCACATACAATACTAGGAATACTATTATTAGACCATTAGCTCATTTGTATATGCAGGGCTTCTCTTCATTCTTAACGAAGCCATATGTTTTGATTATTCTATTAAATCGTATGTTTCAGCTCCAAGATGCCTACTTTAGTTCATAAATAGACCTCCAAAGCTTACACACCTTAGACTCATCTATGAATGTGAAACCTTCAGGTTGTATCATTTACACCTCTTCATCCAGCTCTCCATTCAGAAAAGTTATTTTCACATCCATCTACTAGATTTCATAGTCCAGATGGACAGCTATGATAAGTATTATCCGAATAGATTTAAGCATTGTCGCAGGAGAGAACGTCTCATCATAGTCAATACCATAACATTAATGATACCCCTTGGCAATCAGACAGGCTTTATAGGTCTCCACCTTTTCATCTACGCCTTTTTTCCTTTTGAAGACCCACTTACACCCTATGGGTTTTACCCCTTCGGATGGATCAACTAATGTCCATACATCGTTGACCTTCATGGATTCCATCTTGGATTTTATAACCTTAAGCCATTTCTCAGAGTCAGATCTCTGTATTACATCTATATAGGTGATTGGGTCCTGATCGTTCTCATCGAGTTCAATAGGATCCCCATCCCGAATCAGAAAACCATAGTATCTGACTGGTTGACATGATACTCTACCAGATCGCCTTAAGGATGCATCTACAATGAGTTTTGGATTTGATCTAATCAGATCCAGCTTAGGTTTAACAACTTGTATCCGTTCTTTCATCTATTGTACTTCATCAAGTTCAATCTTAAAGGCATTAGTTTCTTCACTAAGGAACTTCTTTTCTAAAAAGACTGCCTTAAGACTAACAAACACTTTTTGCTCATCAACAAGATAAAAGTAATACCCTTTGATTTCTTTTGGGTAACCTATAAAACTACACTTATCAGACCTAGGTCCAAGCTTGTCTGTTATCAAACGTTTGACGTAAGCCGGACATCCCCAAACCCTAAGGTGTAAAAGCATTAGCTTACATCCTGTCCATATCTTATATGGTATTTTATTAACAGATTTACTCGAAATCCTATTTAGAATGTAACAAGCTGACTCGAGCACATATCCCCATCAGAAGATTGGCAAACCAGCAAATCCCATCATGGATTGAACCATGTCCAACAGGGTCTGATTTCTTCTTTCAGACACACCATTATGTTGTGATGTTCCAAGAGGGGTCCATTGGGAGAGAATCCCATTCTTTCCAAGATATGTCAGAAACTCATTAGAAAGATACTCACCCCCTCGATCAGATTGAAGAGTTTTAATACTCTTTTCAGTTTATTTTTCTACCTTATTTCATAATAGTTTGAACATTTCAAACGATTCCGACTTATGCTTTATTAAATAGATGTACTCATACCTCGATAGATCGTCTGTAAAGGTTATGAAGTAGAAATATTCACCTCGAGCACCTGAGCTCATCGATCCACATACATCCAAATGTACTAGACTCATGAGTTCATTGGCTCATTCATCTTTTTCAGCAAAAGGTGACTTGGTTATCTTACGAAGAAGACAGGACTCACAGGTCGGAAGTGACTCACAATCACTAACCTCAAGAATTTCTTCTTGAGCTAATCTATTAATTCTATTCTTACTAATATGACCTAGCCTACAGTGCTAAAGGTAGACATTAGACACATCACTAATTTTAGGATATTTATCGAAGAATTGAACCATGTTAACAGGCATAGAAAATAAATAAATTCTATTATTTAATTATCCAATCAAAATTGTAACACCATTCAAAATGACATTATAAAAAAAAAATTTATTGAATTTCAAAACCATTCATGGCCAAAAGACCAACAGAAATGACATTTAATAAAAAAATTGGACAATAATGACATTCATTAAGAATAACTTTATTTGAATTGATTATAAGGTTTATGATTCCTAAAGCTAGAATTAGAACTTGTCTTCTATCTCCAACATTCAGGAATCTCTCGTCTTGATCAAATCTCCTACTGACCTGCAAGCCCTGTATAGAATTATAAATATGATAAGAACTTCCAATATCTAATACCCAGGCAGTAGAATCAAATAAGAAAAAATTGCAAGATGTTATCATATAATTACCTTGCCCAGCAACCACTTGCTTCTTCCTCGGCCTGTTTGGGTCCAAGGAGGCAATGTATAGAGGACAGTTCCTCTTCCAGTGTCTCTACTTCTTATAGAAGAAGCATTCTGCCTAGCTCTGGTTGGGCTTGCACTTCTTAGTCTGACCATGTGCAGACATCGCAATATGCGGTTGCACCTTCTTGTTTTTCTTCTTCTTATTCTTCTTCTCTTTTTTAAAGGGTCAACAACCAGAAGAAGACCCTCCCACTATATTCACCATCTCCTTATGGAGTTGGTGATCCTTCTCAAAGTTTTACAGCAACCCCAACAAGCCATGGTAGTTTACTGTAGGCTTTGTCATTCTAAAATAAGTTAGGAAGGGGAAGAAGGACTTAGGCAAAGAATTAAGGATCGCATCCTTATCGAGCTGCTCATGCAGGAAAAAGCCTAACTTGCTAAGATGCTCAATCATCTCGATCATGTACAATACATGATCAATGATTGAGACCCCATCCCTCATTCGAGCATTGAAAATGGCACAACTTGTTTTATGCCTTTCAACATCGTCCGGCATGCCAAAAGAGTCATTCAACATTTGAAGCATCTCTTATAGCTAGGCATTTTCAAACCTATTGCTGAACTCGTCGTTCATGACCGCCAGTATTATACATCGAATGGTGGTACGATCATTAAGCCACTTCTGATAAGTGTCTCAGATCACTCCCTAACATTTGGGGTTGGCTCCTTAGGTGCTAGATCCATTACCATATAAAGGATCCGCTTATGCTCCAGGACGATTTTCAACTTACGATACCAACTATCGTAGTTAGGTTCCATTAATTTATCATGATCTAATAATGATCGGAGTGATAGATTAGTGGCCATGTCTGTACCAAAAAAAGAAAAACTTAATCTAATTAGTATATGAATTATTAATCCTAAAAACCTAGACTTTTAGTCTAAAGGTCCTTCCACTATTTTATATGAATTGGTAGCCTCTACCACCAATTCGAGAAATTACTTTAATTCCTTAGTGGGTACTAGAATCCACATAGACTACACATGAGCCCAACTTTGGTTGGTCAACCCATGTGCACCTATGAGTAGATTCAAAATCAATTATTTCTCTAAACAACTTTTAGTAATATCAATTTTTCCCTGGAGACCTAATTAATAGGCTTTGGCCTCCATTGAAAAAGTCTGATTAGGTCCAACCATTAACATGACTACATTTGGTCTTATCTAACCAATAAATGATCAGGCCCGACTTTGGTCGGCCAACCTAACCACCATCAAAAAGACTTAACCAAATGATCATTTTATGAATGATAATTTTATTAATCAATAAGCACCAAACCTTTGGACCTCTAGTGATTATCAAATTAATAAACCCATTATCACTCAACTTAATGGGAGGCAATGATTTAGTTATCTATATAACTATTTTATTTTTAAGAACCTAATAATTTTAGAGGATTTAGTTAACATATTTAAGAAAAGAAAGAAATACAGCGAGTCAATTTCGATCCTCCCATTGACTTTACCAAGTCAGATAAAAAGAATCTAATCTAAGCCACCATTAGGAGCACCTAAATCAATCAGACTGATTTACCTAATTGACATGGGTGAGCTCGAATCACCAAGTGATCCAATCAAAACTTAACTCACCAGGATGGCCAGGTAAGTGAGATCAATGGAAGGGATATGCCATTAACTTATCAAAGATCAAATTAGTGTGAGTAGCTTCCAATTAAAAATCACTAATCAAACTACTAGACTTATCTTAGACACCATCCGATTCATTAATTTTAATTTGACCAATCTAGTAATTTTGGGTTCGACCGCGCAGCCATGAATCAAGTCCATTTGGTCCTCATTAAATGCATGGACTTGATCAACTACAATAATTGTAATTATGTCTATAGAGTTCTTGACCTAATCTAAATTAATATTTAATTAGATTTGATTAATTACTCTAATTTAGTCCACTCTTTAACTATCCTTAGGTCTAACCCAATTTATGGATCTAATTCAACTAACCCAATAACCCATATTGTATGATTAATGACTTAAAGTCTTAATTCACAATTCTAGACACTAAATCATTATACTTAATTTTTAATTAAGTTTATGGACTAAGGGTTAGGGTTTGGCATTTTGAAAATATTTTTTAAATTTTAAAAAAAATTTATAACTTAGTATTATTCATCAATTGAGTCGACTCATTTTAAAATTGAATTGGCTCAATTTACAAATAATACTAATTATAGAGTTTAATCTAAAGCTATGTACATTACATAATACTAAATCATGAATCAAATTTTAGATCTTATCTAAACATGCATTTATAATCAAAAATTAGATTAAAGCCTAATTTAAATAGATCATAAAATATTAGATTAAATCAAAGATTTTATGATTAACGATTTAGATCAGCAACGTATCAGAACAACCTTTTCACTATAGGAGGTAAACCCTATAGCAAGACAACCTTACAGTCCATGCGATCTTGATTTTAATATTTTAAATATAATTATTTAAAATATTAGATTAATATTTAGATTAAATCTAAATTATCAATCTAAAACATGTAAGCATATCATATTTAGCAAACCTTGCTCTAATACCATTTGAAGAAAATAGTGCAGGGTTTGCTAAGCTATTTTCAAAATTTTTCAAAAATAGCAAAGAAGTAGTAGAAAATAATTAATCTAACTGATCATATTAGATTATTTAACCCTACACATTATGATCTAAACATAATATGCATGCATACATCAATAGATCTGAAAATAAAACTATGTAGTGAACTATTTACTACATCTACGTGTTCAGAATACAATACCTTTTCGTGGGTAATTGACCACCATGATTTGATCATTGTCAAAGAGTTTTTGCTAGTCATGATATAGCTACACAAGTGTCTAGATCTCCATGGATCGTCCACATGAGGCTCCTGGATCCTGATCGGCTCCTATGCGAGTGCTAGCTCGACACCAGAGTCTTTCAGGGGCTGTTTTGATCGAATACCTTCGATCCTTATCTACGGGCTTAACAGATGCTTTGGGTTGCTAGTAGGTGTAGTAGAGAGGTAGAGGAGGTTCTTCCACAAAGTTTTGTGGGCTTTCGACACTCATAGCTCATGAAATGGATTCCCGAATCCTAGGTCAAAACACTAGATCAAATGCACCTTGAAACCTTGCACTAGCCTTTCTCTGGTTTTTCACCTCACAAGATTTTTTTAAACTTTTTCTCATGCTCCAGGAGGCTCACAGAAGTCCTCTCTCAATCTTAGATCTATTCTCTCACATCCCAAAAATTCTTCCTATTTATTTTGCACCAAAGAGAGTAGACACCGCGTGGAGAGAAAGATCGGGTTGGTTGTTAGGCCAAATTCAAACTCATTTTGAATTCAACCTTCAAACCACCTGATCCCATCCACTTAGGGATGTGAGAAAGGATGGGTGACAACCTCTTTTGTGTGGAAAGAAATCATGAGAAACCTTTTCTTATGTAGCAAAAGTGTCGCATAAGAGAAGGGTGGCGCATGGATAAGGTAGAGGTTGTTTTTTATCCAAATTTGAATCTCATTCAAATCAAAATAAATAACAACCAAACCTTATCCATTTGGAATGTGGGAGACCTGGTCAAAAGCTCTTTTATGCATGGGAAATAAGTCATGAGAGAATTAGATTAAATTTTTAAGTAGGCGTGGGTTAAATGGCGCAGGGAAAGAAGACTAGTCAAACTAGTCTTTGAAATTCAAACTTGAACCAATTGAACCAACCAATTCAAAATAGGTTAGGCCCAATTAGACTAATTTAAACCCAACACATTTAGGCTTAATTAGGCTCAATTAAATCTTCAATAAAATTAGAAATTGATCAAGCCCAATCTTTGATCAAATTAGGGTTCAAACCTCCTCGGCGATTAGGTCAACCAATGACCTAATCGGGTCAGACCCAACTGAAACCAATTCAATTGGACTTAGACCAAAAATAATTACTCAATCAAATTGAGTTAATTAGTGATCAAATCACTAATAAAACCTCTCATAAAATTATATTCCAAATCTAGTGGGTGTCCAGACAATAGAGTCCCATCAAAATGAAACTCTTGATCGAAGAGTCCCAAACCAATGGGACTCTTGATCCCAGAGTCCGAAACAAGTGGAACTCATGATTATAGAGTCTCAACTCTCAATCACAGAGTTTCAGACATGTAGGACTTAGAGTTCTAGAGCTATGAAACTCTTGGTCAAAGAGTCCCAGTCCAATGGGACTCTTGACCACAGACTCTCAGACATTGAGACTTAGTGTCCTAACCCAGTAGGACCCCTGATTGAAGAGTTCCAGTCTAGTGGGACTCTTGACCATAGAGTCTCAGTCAAGTGGAAACTCTTGCATCAGCCTATCAGATTCAGGTAGAAACCTCTAGTGTGTGTGACTCCGCAGGTCCAAACCTAAGTCGGTAGCATAAAAACCAATTTCTATACTAATCAAAGTGACTATCTAGCAATGGTACCCGATGTTCGGATAGATCGAATAATCACAATCGCAATATTCAAAACCTACATGAATATGGTTACCATATAATTCATCCCTATGACCTCTGTGTAATAGATGACTCAAGGTTAGATTGTCAACCCTAAAAAATACATCCATGTCGTGTCTCAAAGCAATTAGTCCCATGACTCCTCACTAAGACTACCCTAACTAAGATTTTGCTAAATTGAAATACAATTAAACATAGCTCCTGAAATCAAGAGTGGTCAATCCCATCTTGATACACGCATCGACTCCATAAGTACTTGACTATGCCCAAAAACCTTCCATCACTGAATTAGAAATTCAGATAGTTTGGTACCAAAATACAGTGAGTTGCTTGGAAGTCACCGTGGTGATCTTAGATTGAAGGAATATTTATATTCATATTCCATCGAAGCTAATCTTGATAGGAGAAAAGCCCCGAAGTTGGTCACATTCAGTGCAGATGTACCCATATATCTCACTTATATGACATATCAGTGTCTCAACACTCCTTGGTTATGAGGACAACCAACCTATATGGCATACAACAACCTATACTTGATAAACGTTATCGTCCTAAGTAACAACGTATCATTTGGTCATGAATAATTTAAGGACTAAATGATAAATTTTTTTTTGCCAAATCTAGATAGTCCTAAGAACTTCATCACAACATAGAAGTTCATTAGAAGACCACAGAATTTATGATGAAAAATGCCAAAAAAATTTTTATTAATTTACAATTCATATATAATTATAAATATATGGTCCAACCATCAACAGACTGATGATTGACTTTGGGATACATTTCCAACATCAAATTCAAAAAATAAAGTCAAATAAATCATCTTCTTTTTGAAAACTTATCTTTGGATTTAAAATATGCTTAAAACATCAATTTTCTTTCAAAAAATTGCTTAAATTCATATATCAAAGTCTCTTCCCCTTATTAAATGATTATAATTATTATAATCAAATTTTTAAATGTATATTTTTTGGGCTTGAAGAGAGCTTTTCAAAGTTTTGAACAAAGAAACCAAGCATAATACTTTTTTTTATGCATCAAACAAATCATTAAAATATATCATCAAAATCAATTAAAATTTAAAATATATATATATCAAATTCAAAAAATTTTGATTTAATTTCAAGAGGGTATTAAATTTGATTTCATTTAATATAAAAATAAGTATGTTTGATATCAAATTTATATTGATATCACTCTTCTTCTTTCTAAAAAGTTTTAATTCAAATTTTTCAAGTCAATATTGAGGGATAGAGCTTTTCAAGATATTTCAGCATATTTAATATTAAGAAAAGTAGGTCTGATGTCAAATTTTTGTTTGATACCATCAATTTAGATTTTTAATTTAATTTTAAAAAATAGAGATTTTTAAATAAAATAAGTATAACAAAAAAAATTTGACACTAATTTTAATATTTATTTTTTACTTTTCTTAAGAAGTTTTAGTCAACTAAACTTTGAAAATGTATGTATCAAAAGAGAATGAAAGATAGTATCAAAGCTAAAAATAATTTTATAAGGATCTTACATTGTACATTAAAAATTTTATAAATTTATTTTCAGGAGTAAGAAGACTTTTTAATTTAATTCAACTCCAAGAATGTCAAGAATATTCAGGTAAATCAAATTATGAAATCAGCATATGAATGATACCACTTTAAGTAAGTTTTAATATTTAAAAATAATTTATTTATTTGATACTACTTTAAATTAGTAGTACTTTAAATCAAGTAAATTAAATTGAATAAACACATGAAAGCATGAATTGAAAAGACTATAAGATATTTGATTGAAAATTTGAATTCAATTAAAATAAAGTATAAATTTGAGAGAATTATAAAATAAATGATTGAGAATTTGAGATTAATATCGATATTTTTAATACTAATTTGCAGCAAATGTCTCTCCTATTTTCAAAAGTGAATACCATAAAATTCATCACATGATATTTTTAAATTTATTATTTCTCTTTTTTTTTAAAGTGAAGCATCGTTAATTGATACCACTTTAATCTTTAACTAATACTAATTTGACTTTTAAGCATAGATTTTTAAATTTGATTGATACTAATTTTATAATTAATTTATTTTAAATAAATTCTCTTCCTTACTTTTGCAAATAAAGGCATTTTCAATTAAATAGTCTTTTAAGATCAAATTATTTTTTTTAGTATTTTCTTTCTCTATTGTACTTATTTTAAAGTAAGCATATTAAGTTTCAAATAATCAACCACCAATCATAATCGTGATACAGTAAATTTTTTTGAATAAAAATTTTATTTTTATTAATTTTAAAATAGAATGTTTACAATAGAATGTCTTCAATCATGACAACATCAAAATGATCAATTGATGTAAAATATTTTTAAAATATTTATTGATCATTAAAAGATGATGACATAATTAAATCAATCAAAGTATAAATTGATAAGTCAAAAAATATATAAATGCTTAAATCAAAGATGAACAAATCAAGTAATATAAGTGATTTCTTTTCAAGTTTAAAAAAATTATTTTTTTCAGCACAACTCAACCAAAAATAAAATAAGATTTAGTTTAAAAAATATTTCTTTCTCATTTATAAAGTATAATTTTAATACTATATCTATATTTTTTTTGTCAAAATTGTAGATTCAAAAAATTGAGTAATTTTTTTGAACTAAATTTACTCATATATTAGTATTAAAATTTACTCAGATACTAAAATTACTCAGATACTAAAATTTACTCAAAATTACTCATAGTTCAAACTTTTACTCATATATTAGTTCAAAAGATATCATATAAGCTATGCAAAATCAGATTCGAGATAAAATATTTTTTTCTTTTTACCAAAAGAAGATAAGAAAGTGCAAGGTAAAAAGAAATCTGTTTGATACTAATTATGAAACTTTACTTAAGGATGAATTCTTTAATACCAATGTAAAATATGAATAAACAAGATCACATGAAAGCACAAGTATAAGTGAACCAACAAGTCAAGAAATAAATAAATGCCTATTAATGACTTTTCATGAGATTCAAAAATTATTTATCTAGAATTTTTATTTAGAGTAAAATATTTTTCAAGATTAAGCTTGATACCAATTAATTATTAAAAATCATGATATGATCAAACCATGCAAAGTCTGATTGAATAAAAAGTAAAATAGAAATAACTTTTCTAAAGCAAATCAAATAACTAGAATAACACGAGTGCATAAATAGATCAAAATAATTTTACTTTTAATATTTCAATAATATTTTCTCTTATTCAATTCAAAAAAAAATTATTTTTCATAACAAATGCTAAAAAAATTGATTTTCTTAACTCCCTCCCTATGTTAGAAAATTAGCTTTTTTTAATTCTCTCCCTATTTCTTTCAAATTAGGCATATTTAATTAATTTAAACAAGCAATCATTTATTCTCCTTTGTTTTGCAAGCAAAGCACATATTGAGTCAAACAAATAATATTAAATACATTGAATTTTTATAAAAGATGAAATTTTTATTGATTAGCTAATGGTGACTACAAAAATAAAATCATGAAAGCATGCAAAATGTATGAGAGCTATATCTTATATAGATGCCAAAAATAGATTGAAAGGATCACTAAAGCTGTGAAAAGGAATTCTAGCATCTTAAGCAAGTATATATCAAAATAATCCTAAGATGTAGGTCTAGGCTAGGTAGAAGGAGAGTGTAGTCTAATATCTCCAAATGATTGGGCCCGATAGTGAACATCCTTCCTTGCTACAATGAGTGCCTGAATCAATCTTTCTAACTCATTTCTAATCAATGATAGTACCTTTATTTGATCTCATCTCATTTGGTATGCCTCTGATATATACCTCTAAGGCTCTACACAGACTGACACTATGATCTTGATGGAGAGTCTCTCAATATAAATGCATCCTCATCCAGTCTATCAGATAATCACGAGCTTGTATCTGGATGGCTGGTCTATAAAAGTGAATCTATCTCTATTTGTTCATACTGCTCTACTAGCTCATTGTCTTAATATATACTGCAATAAGCTCTACTGTAGGAGTCTCATCATCATCATCTGCTATAGCATGAGAGCTAATATCCCTAATACCCTCAATCATTATCTCAATCAAATACAAATCTTAAATGTGTAGCTACTTGAGATAATCCGAGGTGCTCCTACTAGTCTATATATGTGTAGCGTGCATCCAATGCTATCAACATTTATCTTAATCTGTATACCTTTCACTTTGAAAACTAGACTTCTATCTTTCTTTGGGCAAAATACTTTCGGAGTGCCATTGAAGAGCAAGAACTACAAGATTAGAATAGAAATGGAGAGGAAAGATTCGATTTTAGTAGGAGAGGAGTTTGAAAAGAATTACGGCTCGAAAAAATTGACAATGGAATGATAGAGCCTTGGAATATTTTTAAATAGGAGAACTAATTCCAGAAAAAAGAGATTAACTCCTACTAAATCAAGAGTCGACTCCTTAAAATAGAAAATATTTCAAGTAGTTTTTGATTCAAGAAAATTTAATCAAGTTGAATAAGAATCAATAGGCAATCAAATTGATGATCAAGAAGGATATTTAAGTCAAATTGGGGGATCAAGAATTAATCAATCATGGGAGCAAGATTATTAAGAGACTCATGTAAAAGAAAATCTAGATATATGCTCTATGAGTTTTAGTTGAACTATGAAATTTCAAATCCTTAGGGATAAGCTAATATGCAATGTAATTCAACATATCAAGTACTTAAGCTTTATGAATAGATGTTTTATCTTCAAGTCATGCAAAGTTTTGAGAAATTTCAATATTTAAGCAACTTATGGGGGAATGCCAAAAATCAGTTTTGCATGTATATTCAGTAATTCAAAAACATTCATATCCAATTAAGAATCTTTCAATTTAAGTTTATCAATTGTAAAATTGATATAGGGAAGCTATTATATCACGTCGAATTTTAACATAGTTTCAATTTATATCATAACATGATATTTAGAGAAGAGCATATTGATTTTTTAAAATTAAAGTATTCAAATCATCAAAATCAATCAATCATACTAATCTTACTAACATATGAAAAGAATTTTAAGCAAGTAATCATAATATGAAATCATAATGTTAGATCATTAAAATTAATAGAATTAATCAAACAAACATTGATGGTATGATGTGAGAAAAGTTTAAATTTTATCAATATCATCATCCATCCAAGTCCATTTTCAAGGCATCCAACTATAAGTATTTTTTCATTTTATTCCATTGGATCCTTGGTGCACCTACAAAATCATGTACTAATTTTTGGTACTCAAGTCATCTTGGGTCCATGAAGGTTAGAGCTCATGGTTTCTTTTGGAATTCAAATCTTTTTCATATTTGAATTTTTAGATTTACTAAAAAAATATGTATAGGATTTATATCCTACTTTTGCACATTAAAAGCAAGTAATATTTGAAAACTTGTTGCTCGATGAGTTCACAAAGATGTTTTTTAGAAATTTTTATTTCTTAAGAGGATTATAGCCTAGGCCAACTTTATCATAAATAGCCTTTTGATTTTTAAGTATCATTTAAAGTTTATTTGAGCTAAGAGTAAACTTTTCTACCATATATTTTAATTTAGCAATTTCAATTCTTAGGTTCAGATTTTCTTGAGTTAAAATCAATTTCTCATTTGAAATTATCTTATTTTCTTTTAGGAAGGATTTTAAAATATCATTTTTTTTAAAGCTCTGTATTTTTTTCAACTAACAAATTTTTAGATTTAATCAATTCTTTCTTTTCTTTAGTTGAAGAATTAATTTATTTCAAGAAATCTTTCTTTTCTTTGGCCATATTTTTTATATTTTTTAATAGATCTTCTTTTTCACTTAAAATTTTATTTTTCTCTTCAACCAAAGATAGATTAGATTTTTTAAGTTCTTTATGCTATAGCCTTATCTTTTTGTATTCATTTATTAACTCATTAAAAGCTTCATATAATTCATTAAAAGTAAATTCAGAGGAGTGTTCATGATATATCTCATCATTTTGAGTCATGAGGCAACAACTTTCTATACATTCCTCCTCTTTCTCATTCTTTTCTTCTTTGCTTTGCTCCCACTTAATTAATGCTTTCTTTTTCTTTTGTTTCTTTCTTTTCTTCTTCTTTTCATCCTCATGCACCATGAGGCATGAGTTGAGGTAAGTTTTCTTTTCTTCTTAGGAGCTTGATGTTTCTCTTTGATTTACTCCCTCAAAAGTAGTTTTTAATTTCTTTCATATTTGATTTGCTAAATTACATGAAAAAATTACATTAAAAATATTTATGTCTAATGAACAATAAAGTAAATTCATTGCTTTAGCATTCATTTGAATCATTTTTTTATCATGAATTGATGCATTGGATGTGTGTAGGCCATTGATTATAATTTTTCATAAATTATAGTTATGTGCTTGAATAAATATTTTTATCCTAGATTTTCAATAAGTATAATTTGAGCCATCAAACAATGAGGGCCTATCTATAAAATATCCATCATTAAAAAAAGATTTTATTTTGGGTTGCTAAGATCTTTGGCTCTTGACAGTTAAATCAACAACCAATAATAGAGCACTTGCTCTGATACCACTTGTTGCCCAGATATGCAATCCAAGAGGTGGGGTGAATTAAATTTTTAAAATTTTAAAGCTGATTTAGAACCATAAAGATTATGTAATGTTATGCAAGTTATATATGGTGGATGATTTAAGTGAGATGAAAAGATAAATAGTAAGAGAGCAAGTATTTAAGAAAATAAAGATGGAGAGAGAGCAAGTATACCACAAACAAGCAAGATTTATAGTGGTTTAGTGCCAACCTTGCACCTACATCCACTCCCCAAACTTCTACTTAGAAATTTAAATCCACTAACCATATTCAAACTAAATACACCATTGAAAACCTCCAACCCTAGCTATCCTAAGCCAGCATGCTTATTTCTCGGGTACAAGCCAATCCTACACACTTCGATTCAAGGTTCGGAGAGACCTCCTCAAGTTTTGAAATCTTCAAAACTTAAAACAATATGAAAATAGAGTATAAGAGTTAATGACAATGAAATACAAAGTTAGTCCCTTTAATGAGTAAATAAAATGTTAAAAACTCTTTACACAATTAAGAAAGAAGCTTTTCTGATTTTTCTTAAAGTTATTGAAGACTTGAATGAGCTTTTGAGGGATTGGTGAATTTGAAATGAAAGCTTCTTTGCTTGAAGAGGGCTTTTTGCTTAGGGCTAAAATAAATGCTTGAATCTCTTATTTTGTTTCCTCCTTTTGAAAGCCTTTATATCATCTATGATGGTTGAAGAGAAAACAGACCTAATTTATAGCTATTGAAGATTCATTTTGGAGTATTAAATGCAGCTAAAAATGACTAAAAAATAGTCACTGTGGATTTTTTCTGTCGTAGGGGTCGACCCTTAGGTCGTCCCCTGTATAAGGGTCGATCCTTTTCTTCAAACTTAATTTTTTTCTTAAAATATATATCCAAAAAATATGAAATTACCTATAATAGATTACAAATCTTCTATTTTTGCTCTTGAGACTTTCAAAATAGATGTTTCTAACTTTATAAACTTTACGATTTTGCTCCTCATCATCTTTCTTTCCGATTTTCTTCTAAATTATGTATCCAAAATTTATAAAACTACCTTCAATAGATCAAAAATCTTCTAAGCTTATTATTGAGGCTTCTAAAACATATTTTTTTTAATTTTATAAAATTTATGATTTTGCCTCTGAAATATAATAAATCTTTTTTCAAGTCAAAATCATTAGTATCTCACTCAAATATTCTATAATCATCAAAATTAATTCTTGGAGCAACAATCTTTAAGAGAAAGAGGAGGGCAAATAGAAAGGTAGAGACCTATAAGACCCATCTGGTTGCTAAGAAATATGATCAACATTATGGTATAGACTATGATAAGATATTTTCTCCTATGGCAATGCTCAAGTTCATTCGGATTATGCTTGCGATAGCTATCCATCTAGACTATGAAATCTAGTAGATAGATGTGAAAATAGTTTTTCTTAATGGAGAGCTGGATGAAAAGGTGTATATGATACAACCTGAAGGATTCACATCCATAGATGAGTCTAAAGTGTACAGGCTTCAAAGATCTATTTATAGACTGAAGTAGACATCTTAGAGTTGGAACATATGTTTTGATAGGATGATCAAAATGTATGGCTTCGTTAAGAATGGAGAAGAGCCTTGCATATACAAATAGACTAATGGTGCAGTAGTTGTATTCTTTGTGTTATATGTGGATGACATTCTCTTAATCAAGAATGATGTTCCTATATTATAAAAAATAAAGATTTGGCTATCATCTCAGTTCTCTATGAAGGACTTGGGGGAAGCTTCCTACATCCTAGGGATGAAGATCTATAGAGATAGATCTAAAAGGTTGCTCAGATTGTCTCAGTCCACGTACATTGATACTATACTGAAAAGATTCAGCATGAAAAATTTTAAGAAAGACTATCTATTGATAGGCCATGAAATTTCTCTCTCGAAGAGGGATTATTCGACAGCACGTCAAGAAAGAGAGCATATGAGTAGAATTTTATATGCTTCAGTAGTGGATTCTATCATGTATTTCATGATATGTACGAGACCAGATGTGGCATACTCACTAGAGGTAGTGAGTAGATACCAATCTGATCTAGGAAAGAACCACTGAAAGATTGTTAAAACTATCCTAAAGTATTTAAGAAATACAAAGGACCAGTGGCTTATTTATAATGAGTCAGATTTAAGACTTGTGGGATTTACAGACTTTAATTTTCAATCTAATCATGATGATAGCAAAAGTGTGTCAGGATATGTATTTACTCTTAATGGTGTAGCTGTCTGCTGAAAAAGTTCTAAGTAGCATATTGTGGCCGACTCAATTTGCGAGGTAGAGTATGTCGTTGCATGAGATGTTGCCAAAAAAATGATGTGACTAAGAAAATTCATCATCGAGCTTAAAGTAGCATTCTCCTTTGATGGTCCAGTTCTGCTCTACTATGATAGCTCTAGAGCCATTACTCAGACAAGAAATTGAAGGCACACCAACAGACTAAGCATATTCTATGTTGCTATCATCTTATCTAAAAGATCGTAGATCGAGGTAACGTTGATCTTCAAAAGATTGATGGGAAGGAGAACCTAGCTGACCCATTCACTAAAATCATTGCAGTGAAAGAATTTGATGATTTCAAGTTGAAGATGGGTATTAGATACTATACCGATTGGCTTTAGTCCAAGTAAAAGATTATTAAAAATAGTACTCCAAAGTCAATCGTCAGTCTATTGATGGTTGAGCTATTTTTTATATTTATATATAAATTATTAATGAATAAAGTATTATTTTGGTATTTTTATTATAAATTTTTTGCATCTTTTAATGAACTCTGGTATTGTGATGAAGTTCTTAGGACTATTTAAAATCAATAAAGAAGGATTAATTATTTAGTTCTTAAATCTATTCACAACCAGATCATACGTTGTTACCTAGGATGATAACGTTTATAGAGTATAGGTCATTATGTGCCATATGAGTTGGTTGCCCTCTTAAGCAAGGAGTATGGAGACACTGATATGGCATGTAGGTAAGATGTAAGGATACATCTGCACTAAATGTGACCAATTCCAGAGTTTGCTGCTATCAAGATTTGCTCTAAAGGAATATGTGTAAAAGTGTCCCTCTGATCTAAGATCATCACAGTGACTTCTAAGCAACTCACTATGTTTTGATGCTACACTATCCAAAATTTTAATTTAGTGATGGAAGATTTCTGGGCATAGTCAAGTGCTTAAGGAGCTGGTGCATGTATCAAGATGGGATTGACTACTCTGGATTTCAAAAGTTGTGTTGAATTATATTTCAATTTAGTAAAGCCTTGGCCAAGATAGTCCTTGTGAGGAGTCACAGAACTGATTGCATTAGAACACGATATGGATGTAGTATTTAGGATTGGCAGTTTAACTTTGAGTCATCCTAAACACAGAGGTCAAAGAGATGAATTATATGGTAACCATATTCGAGTAGATTCTAAATATTGCGATTATGACTATTCGACCTATCTGGACGTCGGATATCATTGCTAGATGGTCACATCAACTAGTACAAAAAATAATTTTATATTACCAGCTTAGATTCGAACCTATGAGGTTACACATATTAGAGGTTCCTATCTGATCTTATGGCTGATGTAGAGTCCTATTGGACTGAAACTCTATGGTCAAGAGTCCCACTAGATTAGAACTCTGTGATCAAGAGTTCTACTACATTAAGACTTTGAGTTCTGCTTGTCTGAAACTCTATGATCAAGAGTCTTATTGGTCTGAAACTCTATGATCATGAGTTCCACTCATTTGGGATACTGGGGTCAAGAGTCCTAATGTTTGGGATTCTTCGATCAAGAGTTTCATATAAATGGGACTCTGTTGTCTAAACATCCACTAGATTTGGATTCAGTGCTTATGAGAGTTTTAATTAGTAATTTAATTATTAATTAACTCAATTTAATTGAGTGATAAGTTTTGGATCAAGTCTAATTGAATTGGATTCAATCGGGTTTAACATGATTAGGTTATGTGATGACCTAATTGCCAAAGAGATTTGTTTCCTGATTTGATTAGGGGTTGGGCTTAATTAATTTCTTATTTGATTAGAATTTAATTAAATTAATTAAGCCTAAATATGTTAGATTTAATCTGGTCTAATTAGACCTAGCCAAATTGGTTTAGATTAGGTTTAATTGGATAAGGTCTATTAAAACTAGTTTGACTAGTCTTCCCTAGCGCCACCTAGACTTGTGCCTATCTTATTCTCCACGAGAATTTGTTTCTCATGAATTTCATTCCATTCATGGAGGGTGGATAAGACTTGGTTTGTTTCCATTCAAATTCAAATGGAGTTTGAATTTGAATGGACAACCACCTATCCCTATCCTCTTACATGCACTCCACTCTATTTTGCACCAAATAAAAAGGAGAATTTGATTAGGGTGTGCACACATCAGAAAGAGAAGTCTCCCTTCTGCATGAGAGTCCCCTTGTGTGAGAGAAAAAGTTTGAACAAATTACCATGAGAGAAAAATCTAGAGAGAGGCATAGGGTCTGGGTGAGTGCAATCCTAGGATTTTAGCCTATGGTTCAGGAAGTGATTCTGTAAGTTGTGAGTATCATAAATTCATAAAATTTCTAGGAGAGCCTTCTCTACCTCTCCCCTATCTCTACTAGTGTTCTAGAGCATCCAAAAAATTGGAGGGAGATCGAACTAGTTTGATCAAAATCAGGCGTCGAAGTTTCCAATGTCGAGCTAGCACCATAACAACAAAATAGATCTTTTGCGATAGATTTATTTATGATAAAAATATTTTTGTTATAAATAAGATTATTAGTGATGAAAAAAATTCTATCACAAAAAATTATTATTTATGATGAAAATATTTTTCTGTTGCAACTAATCTATAATTTATGATGAAAAAAATTTTCATCGTAAATGATGAATTATTTATGATGAAAAATTTCCATCGCTAATAAGCTACCATTAATAAATAATTTCTAAAAAATAAAAAGATAGAATATTAGCGACAAAAATTTTTCATCACAAATAATAGATTATTAGCGATGGAAAAATAATTTTGTTGCAAATGATTGATTATTTGCAATGGAATATTTCCATCGCTAATAAGCTATCATTAATAAATAATTTTTTAAAAATAAAAAGATGGATTATTAGCAATAGAAACTTTTTATTGTAAATAATAGATTATTAGTGATAGAAATTTAATTTTCATCACTAACAATCTATTATTTGCAATGAAAAATTTCCATCGCTAATAAGCTATCATTAATAAATAATTTTTAAAAAATAAAAAGATGAAATATTAGCAATGAAATATTTTCATCATAAATAATAGATATTAGCAATGAAAATTCATTTTTCATCACTAATGATGGATTATTTATGATGGAAGTTTCTATCGCTAATAAGCTGCTATTAATAAATAATTTTTAAAAAATAAAAAGATGAAATATTAGTGATGAAAACTTTTTGTCGCAAATAATAGATCATTAGCGATGGAAAAAATATTTCCATTGCAAATGATTGATTATTTGCAATGGAAAGTTTTCATCGCTAATAAGCTATCATTAATAAATATTTTTTAAAAATATAAAGATAAATTATTAGCAACGAAATATGTTTATCGTAAATAATAGATTATTAAAGATAGAAAATAAATTTTTATCATAAATAATTAATTATTCATGATAGAAAGTTTTCATCACTAATACTCCATCGCAAATAGGTTGAGCAAAATTTTAAATTAAAAAATATGGACTACTTTAAAAATAAAAAAAGAACAAAAATATATCATGCATGGTCGATGCGATAGGATCGAGGGGTCTGAGCGTGTCCACTATTAGATCGCCCGCAAGCAAAAGAAGTATATTTTTTTATAATTTTAAAAATTAGTATTCTTTTAAAAAAAATTATTTTTCTTTGAATATTATATAATTTTATAATTTAAAGTCTATCTTCATTGTTCATTATTTAAGTAGTTATCGTGCAAGCATCGTCACAAAATATCGTCTCAATCTGGTAGCTCTAGCTATGCAGATCGATAAAATTTAATTTCGACGATCACGAACGACCATATGATAATCTGATAGATTGAAATCACTGATGGATCTGAAAACTTACAACGATGATCTATGTAATATTTGTAATATGCTCTTAATATTTCACTTCAATCAAATATAATTATGATAATCAATTTAGTATAGGATGATTTAGATCGTTAAATAAAAAGTGAGTGATTAAAAGGCCAAACGACGTTCGCTTATAAGATAATTTTTTAATAAATGATCTTTGCTACTATTCTAATCATCTGTATGGTGGTGATTGTAAAACCTAAACTTTATGTATATAAATTATCCATATTAAGTATATTTTACAAAAGCGTAAGTATAATTGCTTAAAAATTTTAAGAATGTGCATCAGGAGATGTATAGTTTTAGATAGTTTATATACATATAGTTTGCTTTTTATGATCACCACCATAAAAATGATCAAACTATTAGCAAAAATTATTTATCTAAAAGAATAATCTAATAAACATACGCCAATCGATGTTTTAATCACTCATTTTTATTTAACGATCCAAATCATCCCATACTAAATTAACTATGATAATTATATTTGATTGAAGTAAAATTTTGCTAGTGCACTACAAATATCACAGAGATCATCGTTGTAAATTTTCAAATTGATCAATGATTTTTATCTATCAAATCATCATGCGATCATTCTCGACTGTTGAAAACAAATTTTTTTGATTTGCATAGCTAAAGCTATCTGATCGAGGTGATATTTTGTGACGATACTTGCATGATAATTACTTAGATAATGAATGATGAAGATGAATTTTAAAAATCAAAATCATATAATATTCATAAAAAATAAAAATTTTAATTTTAAAATAATACTAATTCTTTAAAACTTTAAAAAAATATTAATTTGCTTACGGACTAGCTAACAATGGACGTGCTCGTACCCCTCAATCCCGTCGCATTGGCCATGCATGGCGCATTTTTGCCTTTTCTTGGTTTTTAAAATAGTCCATATTTTTTTAAAATTTAAAATTTTAGTTAAAGTATTTATGATGGATAATTAGTGACAAATTTTTTTCATCATAAAAAATCTAATTATTTATGATGAAAAAATATTTTTATTATAAATAATTAATTTTTTATGATAAAAAATATTTTCTATCATAAATAATTAGTATTTGTGATGGAAGTATTACGTCACAAATACTCAGAGTTTGTTATGATTTATTCTCGATAGATTAATAGCGACAATTTTTTTTACGATGAAGAAAGTCATCATAAATAATTAATTATAAGCGATAAAAATTTATTTTCATCATAAATAACTTATTTTATTATATTTTGGAGAGAAAAAAAAATTTAAGTAAAATATTTGATGAAAATTATTAGTGACAAAATTATTTGTGATGAAATTTTTCATCATAAATAACTAATATTAGCGATAAAAATATTTGTTCCATCGCCAATAAGACTTTTAGCGATGAAAATTATATCGCAATTAAAACCCTTTAAATATCTGCCTCCCCCCCCACTCCCACAAAACCCACACTCTCTCGACCTGAAACCCTCTCCTCTCCTCTCTCTCTCCCTCTCATCCTCTCTCTCCCCCTCCTCTTGGGCTTCCATCGGTTGGCAACCGCATTTTTTGCTACCGCTCCCGTTGCCACCACCATTATCGCTGCCTTTACCGCCGTCTTTGCTAATGCCATTGCCACTGCCACTATGCTTTTACCAATCGAAGGTAACTTAATTCAATCCCAGTCAGCTGCGGGTTAGATTTTTTAGTGTTTAATTTGTTCTTTCGATCTGGGGACCACGTGTATTGCCATGCGGTGGTCGATGGTAAGCGGCGGGGTGCAAAGGGTCGGTGCTAGCTGCAAGCCATGCATGGTGATCGATGGGCCTGGTGGAGTTCGCTGGTGGTGGGAGGCAAAGGGTCGGTGCCGTAGGGGTTGGGGGGTCATCGAGGGACGGTGGTGACGAGATGGGTGGTGTGAGACGGTTGGGTGCATGGGGCATGGAGGGGCAGTGTTGATGGTCGATTGGGGGCTGTGGGTGGTGGGCGGCGAAGGAGAGCCACAGGGGTGGGGGCCATGACGGTGAAGTATGTGGGCGATGCAGGGGCTTAGGGGTCGGGAGGGCCGCGATAAGTGGAGGGTAAATGGGGTGCATGGGGCATGGAGGGGCGACAGTGATGGCTAGGGTGGGGAGTCGGGGTGGTGGTGGTGGACGGGAAGAAATTAATAGATGATGGTTTACTACAATTCCTACTATCCAAATTGCGATGGGAGGCATATGGGGTTGATGGATAATCAGCAGGTGGTTGCGGCAAAAAAGCCACAAGACGATGGGAGAATTCGATCGGGTTTATCCTTAGTTTTTTTAAATTTTATAATCATAAAAATAATAAAGGACAATAATAATAATAATAAATAAATAAAAATTTTAATAAATAATAAAGTATAGTAATAAATAATAGTAAAAGTATAGTAAGTAATAATATAGTAGTAATAAATTATAATTTAATGATAAATAAATTTAAAGATAAAATTGATAAAATATTTAAATTAGATTTTTTTATAAATAAAAATAGTTAGATTTTAATTATATTTTTATGCTTTTACTTGTATAGTTTAATCTTATATTTTTTTTTTTAATTTAATAATTAATTTATAAATTTAAATAAAAAAGATTTAATTTTTAAATGAACTATCAGTCCTGGGATTCAGATCATTTGATCAAAAATAGAGTTGATCCTGTAATCTGGGTTGGGTCATATAGTTAAAAATCCAGGCCAATCGAGTTTCGAAAAAGGGATAGAGTTAAGAAAAAATCTGGAATGGATCATGACGCTATTGGATTCTTGCAATAGATTGGTTTCAATAAAAATATGAAAAAAAGAATCCTTTTTTTCAGGTCATGATCTAGACGAATCTCATATAATCCCTTCCTGGATTTTTATGCATGCTCAGTAATAGACTATATCGAATACAACTAGATCTATGTTAGCTTGGAGTTTGGAATTCGGTGCTTATTTTATTGGTTGCATAGTGGCTGACTATTATGAAATTTGATCGTAGTTTAATCATCGGTTTGTTCTATTCATGCAAGCAAGCCGTCATTGTATTACTTTTTATTGTCGGTTGATTATAGCATACTAGACGGTATGGCGTTTCGAGGAGATGAGTAATTCGGTATATTTTATATTAAATTGCAATTAGAATTCATGAAAAGGATTAAATGAACCGGACATTTAATGACAGGTAGGAGAATATATTTTAATATTTTTTATAAATAATAAATGATTTTAATTTAAATATATATAGTGGTATATAAATTACAAGCAAGTACATTGATGTTCGAAAAAATCAAATTTTATAATTTTGATCGAGAATTTTTATATTTAAGAACGATAAATGAGAAAATATTTTAAAAAACATAGATTCTTTTATTTTATAATTTAATTAATATTATTAGCATTTATCTAATATTATTATTTGATTTAATAGAAATTTACATGTTATGTTATCATACTTAATTATTTTTATATTTTAGGGAGTTTAAATACTTTATTCTATAAATTATAATTATGAGTTATACCCACTAAGCAAATATCTTTTTTTATTTTGAAATTTTAATTAAATATATTTAATTTTTAATTTAATCTATTTACTGACTAATTAAAATGTTAACTATACAGGATCGATGTGCCAAAAATGCCGCAAATGAAGACGAGATGGACAATCTCAACATTATGGGGGTTTCGAGGCCATTTCGTTCGTACATATGAGCAAATGATAAGTAATTTTTATTTATCATATATTAACTCTTTAACTTTTAATTTTTTTATTAATTTTCTAAAATAGAGAGAATATATGAGAGTGGCAAGTTTCTGGTAGGGAATCGAGATCTAACCAGGAACATTAAAGCGACGGTCAGGGGGCTGGACGGACCAGAGCCAGGAGCTTTATATAAGTTTTTTCAATTATTTTTTTTATTTCCTTTTTGATTTTCATAAAAACCAGAAATGCTATAAATTTAATTTTCAAAAAATTCGTATGATAGACATTTAGATCCCAAACCTATCCCAGAGGGCTCGACCGCACGCCAGATGAGAATCTATGATCAATCTTTAACAAATCCTGTATGTTAAATAAAATCAAGAGTTTCCACTTCAATTGTCTAAGAAATTCATTTGATATGGCTAGCAAAGATATGAAAGATTCTCTGAGGCAGTACTATTATTACTGATGCCTATACCACCTTTCTATGCTGATATATGGCATTGATTAATGATACATGAAAAACAGGCATTCGACCTTCTCTGAGCACTTCCTTCTTTGGCCATCCTTCTCGGAGCCGATGCTTGGATGGCCGACCTGCTTATTTTTCTGTTATTTGTTATTTTTATTTTTGAATATTTTATAATTTAATAAAAAAATACTTTTACTTGCCGCAGCTATGTCCCAATGATGCTCTTCGATTGGCATCAAGTTACACGACCTCAGAGGATGGTCTTCTATAGCCACTTACAGAAATAAAAATTTATTTTATGGATGAAATGATGAAATTTATTTATAAATTTTTTTAATTTTATTTTTAATAAAATTATAATAATTAATATAAAATATAAAAAAATTAATTTTTTTTTAATATTTTTTTTAAAAAAATTTAATTATAAATATTATTTATAATTTTTTTTTAATATAATAAAATATATCTTATGAAAAATCTTAAAATATAAATTATCAACGATGAAAATTATCCTTAAATAAGATCGTGATGGAAATTCAATCCTGCAAATAGTTATTTTTACGTAAAATAAATCATCATAAATAATAAATTATCTATGAGAGAAATAATATATTTTAACATTATCTTTGAAAATTTTTAATTTTTATTTAATTTAATCTACGATGAAAAATAATCCCAGATAAATAATAAATTATCTAGAGGAAATAATCTCATAGAAATTACTATTTGTGATGGAAAGGTATAAAAAAAATATATTGATATGAAAATAAAAAATTATTAAAAATTTCATAATAGGATTTTAATGAATAAAAAAATTGATAAATTTTTCATTCGAAATTTTTACATGATGAAATCATTTTTAGTATAAATTATCTAGATCCCATTTTTTGCGATAATTATTAATGATGAAATTCCAACGTAATAATTATTAGCATAAATTTATTATTTGGATGAAAATTTTGCCATCGCAAAAAATCTGTTTTGTTTGTATGGCACTTTAGAGGTGTCAGGAAAAGACCTCGTATGGACGAAATGCAGAGGCCAGATGACGTGTGTGGGCTACTCGTGATAAGAGGAATCCCGGTGGTTTCCATTGGTGGCGATCTACTACGCCATGCAAGGTATGTGTTCTGAACATTGTAGTTTGGTAATACGGTTAACACGCAGATTATTTTTGAATTTTTATATGGCATTTTTTTGTCACAATACTTAAGCGAATTTTAGAAAATCAATAGTTATAAAAATTATTGATAATTTTGAATTTTTTTTTGTTTGTTTTTTTTCTCGTGAATAAAGCTTCCTATACTATCCTTCGTAAGGTTATACTTAGTAATTTACTCTGAAGTAAATATTTGATGAACGAAATAAAAAATCTTTACATAGTGCTAAACCATGAAAGGATGTCCTAACTTATATTTTTTTATTATACTCTTTCTCGAATTTTAATATTTTCAGAGGGTTGTAGGGGCATCTATCTTTGTTCACCGTACTTTACTTTCTTTGATTTGTCCTCCTTCGTTGTCTCCGTGATCCACTGAATATTTTTAGCCCATAACTGAATCAAATGCTCATGCAGTGGTTTTCCTAAATTAAAACCAATAAACTCCGTAGTATATCAAAAATATCATAACACCATGGTAAAGATAATCTTACTTCCTCAAAAAAAAGAAATGAGAAAATGTGATCGTTGACGGAAGAAATTCTTTGCCATTTGTCTCATATGAAATCACTAAATTTTGAACCGCCTTTGGTAGCCCCGAGGGCGACCGTTTTTCATGGCTTGGTGCTGCTGGCATGAAAAGATCTAGCCACCATGAAGAGGGCATGCCGGCGGCCCTCTTCCTACTTCTTTAATTTTTAAAATTCTTTTTCTTTTATTTTCTAGAAATTAATAAATTTAACTTAATTTTCAAAATTAATTATTTCAAAAATCATGAACTTTTGATTTAATTTTTTAAAAATAAACTAAATTTATTAAAAAAAAGGTTTTTGGTGGTTCTTGAACCCCCTGCTCTGACCTTTAACTTGTTTGGAATGCCCCACCACTGTTTCCGAAGGTTCGCTTCGATGGCTCATTTGATCAGAATAGTACCAGCGGCCAGGTTACATTATTTGGAATCATGATGGGAACGTTGCTTATGGCGGGAGCAATAAGATTTGCCTATTTTTGCGATAAATTATTAATGATGAAAATTTCATCGCTAATAATTATTAGCGATGAAAATTTATTATTTGTGATGAAATTTTTGCATCGCAAAAAATCTGTTTTGTTGTAGTGCACTTGAGAGGAATCGATCAGGACCAAGACCTCGTATGGACGAAATGCAGAGGCCAGATGACGTGTGTGGCTACATCGTGATAAGAGGACCTTCCCGGTGGTGTATCCATTGTGGCGATCTACTACCCATGCAAGGTATCGTGTTCTGAACAATTGTAGTGGTAAATACGATTTACTACTTGCAGATTTATTTTTGAATTTTTATATGCATTTTTGTCACATTATGGTCCTAATTGTAGAATTTTATTGATATAATCAATAGTTTATAAAAATTAATTAGATTAATTTTTAAATTTTTTTTTGTATGTTTTTTGAAAAAGTTTTGAAAGTAAAGCTAAAAATCCTATACTATTTCCTTCGTAAGGTTATACTTAGTTAATGTAAAACCTGAAAGTAAACTATGCTAAAATGAATCGAGAAAGTAAAAAAATCTTTAATAGATGCCCTAAACCATGAAAGGAGTGTCCTAAACCTTATAAGGAGTTTACCTTATACTCTTTCTTTTATTTTATATTTTTCAGAGGTTGTAGGGGCATCCTCTCCTTTGTAAACAACCATTACTGTACTTTCTTTGATCATGTCCTCTGCTTCGTTGCCTTCTCCTCGATGCCTTCTAAACTCGAATATTTTAAGACCCATAACTGAATAAAATGCTCACCGCAGTGGTTATCTGAAAATGCTACCTCAACCAATAGAATTCTCCTGTAGTATATCAAAATACTCATCACAGAGATGGTCTAGTCAAGATGCTCCACTTCTCTTCAAAAAAAGAAATGAAGAAAATGCTGATCGTTAGAGTGGAGAGAAAATGAAAAGGCATTTTGGGAGAGAAGATGAAAAAATTTCAACTAAATTTTGACCTTTTTTTTTGGTAAGCAATGAGGGCAAAAGCAATTTTTCATGTATTTGAAAAGATCAGGATTAATAATGCTATAGAGTATGTTGCCGCCGTCTGTAGGAAAGCTACAGCCATGATGTCACCCTATGAGGACACCACATGATCTAATTGGATGTGGTGGTATGCTCCATGCCTGATTTTCTATATGTAGAAAGAATTATCCTACCTTTTGCCAATTCAATTCCTTCGCGGAGTCATTGATGTCAGCCAAAAGAACAAAATGGCAGAGGCTTTTGTGGTTCTTGTAACCCCCTCGCTGCTCAGCCTTTACTGGTGTGTTGGATGCCCCCAACCCACGGTGTTCCGAAGGTTCGCTTCGATGGCTCATTTGATCAGAATAGTACCAGCGCAGGTTACATTATTTGGAATCATGATGGGAACGTGCTTATGGCGGGAGCAAGAAGATTTGCCGCTGGTTTAGTTTCTAAGATTGAGATTTGTGGTGCATGGGAGGGGATGAAGGCAGCTATTCTTCATTTAGGGTGTAGACAGCTTATCCTTTTAAAGGTGACTCCATCACAGTGGTGCGGTGGATTTCAATAGGTTTGAAGGTTCTGTCCTCCTCTATTCTACTGGTCCACATTTCCTGCTTGTCCTCTTCACTAGAGTACTTTGTATTTATATTGGATTTAAGCCTAATTATCACTTAAATTTAATTCATTAGATCAAGTTATAAATTAATTACGATGAGCTCAATTAATTAAAGAATTATATTCTTAATAAAATTTAGATTGGAATTTCTACTTCAATTAGGAATAAATTTTTTGATGAAACAACACAAGTATAAGTAATATAAAATAAAGATGTCTTGTTCCCTCTCTTTTTTTTTTTTTTTTTTTTTTTTTTTTTTTTACTCTCACAAGGTGTGATGATTTCTATCAATCATTCGTATTAAAATGGAGGGTAAGAAAAAAGAAGATCAGCAACCTATGGAAGAAAAATTGAATATTTTATGGGCTACGCTATCATCGTATTATTGAGACGATGGCGAAAAATATATTTTATTTTAATTTTACATAAATATTGAAGCATGATTTAGACATAAAGATTAAAATTATCGTATCAAAGCTCCGATTTCATGCTTCGCATTCATATAAAAATTTTTTTAATAAATTTTAGTTTATTTTTAAAAAATTAAAAATCAAAGTTTCATGATTTTTGAAATTAATTAAAGTTTTGAAAATTAAGTTAAGATTTATTAATTTCTAGAAAATAAAAGAAAAAGAATTTTAAAAAAATTAAAGAAGTAGGAAGAGGGCCGCCGGCATGCCCTCTTCATGGTGGCTAGATCTTTTGGTCCATGTCCAGCAGCCACCAAGCCGCCGGTGTCCCACACCGGTCGCCCCCTTCGGGGCTGCACCAAGGCCGCCTGCGAGGGCCGACGAACGGGGCAGCAGTCGTGACCGCTGCCATACCGACTACGATAGACCACTGTTGCAGGCTGGCGGCGGTGGTGATTACGACCGCATCGATGATGGCCGAGAGAGGCAGTAGCAGGGATCACGGTCACATGGATGACGTCTCGCGGTGTTTTGTTGTGCCTGTGAGGGTGGCGGTGGAGGGAGGCTGGCAGGGGTCGGCGAGAGCTGGTGACATCCCCGAATCCAGCCACGACAAAGGCCGGCGGGAGCCACGAGGGCGGTGGCGGCGAGAGCCAGTCGGCCGCCTGTGCGGCGCAAAAGAGAGCTTCTCTCTCGGTTAGGGAAGAAGGGTTTTCATGGGTATTGGATTTTGGATCCTATTGGATCTAGATCCAAACCCGTTCAAACATGGATTCAAATCCATTAAAGCCTATCAGGTTTTGGGTTTTGATCTATTAAGGTTTTGGATCAAACCCAAACCCGTTAACCCAATTTTGTTTTAAAATTATTTTACAGATAAGGCCCTAAAAAGTTTAAATTTTTAAAAGGACCTTTAGGACAGTTTTGTAATTTAGTTCTTTAGGGCAATTTTGTAATTTAGTCCCTAATAATTAATAAATTACATTAAGGTCCCTATCAGTTTTCTGAAGTGTTTTAATGCTATTGTTTTATAGAAAAAGCTCATATTTTTTGTTATTTATGGTTAAGTCTTTTATTTTTAAAATTTACTTATTTTTCATCCGATTTGAGCAATTTTTGAATCATTGGATTTATGATGGTTTAAAGAACATTATGGTTAAGTTTCTTATATAAAATAAAATATTTAAATAATTAAATTATTTAATTAGTAATTTTATTCATTATTATACTATTTAAGTATATTTTTGCATAGCCCTAAAGAGCCCAGAGCACTCTATGGATCTTAAGTAGCTGAGTCATCGAGAGCTAATGGTTTTCTCTTATTATAGTTCTAAAATTACATAAAAATATATCTATTACAGCAAATCCAAAGGTGATGATAATTTGATACAAAATTAATAGTAAAAAGTTGACTAACTTGAATTGCATAAAGATAGGAAGTTCTAGACCCAAAGATAGGAATAACTTTGGATTTTTGTAATCATAGTTAGTTAAACTACTAAAAGTATAACTAATATGATGGATCATAATTTAAACATGAATTATATGTATATACCATAATTATTGTTCTTGCTTACATATTTCATATTATTGTTGGTTATGATTTATGTAATATATGTTTTAGCTTTATTTATTATGTTTAAATTTGAGATTAAATTAATTACGATACTTATTATATGCCATGATTCTTGTCCAAAGATATTTTATAGTTGTATAGTAAGTATTATTAGCAGAATTGTATTATAGAATTTATATCATAATAATAATTATAAGCTTGTTTTGTTATTTACAGCTATGACATTTGCTTTACTCTCATCGCATCTATCTAACATTCTTATATTGAATGAATTGAATTATCCTGATTAGCATGAGCAGCTTCTCATTGTCTTAGGATATCTAGACTTAGATTTAATCCTTCGTAAGTCTCAGCCAAATCCACTTACCTTCACTAGTTCTCCTGAACATAATGAATTATATGAAAAGTTGGAGCATTCTAATAAATTGTCTCTCATGATTATTAAAAATTATATAGCGAGAGACATTAGGAGATTTATTTCAGATAACGAATTGATCTCTAAGTATCTTTTCTCTATAGAATAACAATTTATCAGATCAAGTAAAGTCTTAGCTGGTACCTTAATGAATAAGTTAACCTCCATGAAATATGATGGATTTTCTAGAGTATAAAAGCATATTATAAAAATGCATGATATAGCTAAAAAATTAAATAATTTGGGTATGATGGTATCTAAATTTTTTTTTGCCTAATTTATTTTCAATTCGCTTTCATTCCAGTTTATCCAATTTAAGATTTACTATAACACACACAAGGAATCATAGTCAATGAATGAACTAATCTCCTAGAGTGTGCAAGAGGAAGAGAGATTCAAATAAGAAGAGATCCTAGTTATTCATATAGTTTCATAGGAGCATCCTAAAATCAAGAAGGATTATGAAAAAAGAAGAAAATGATTTGAAAAAAAGGATATTCTTTTATCTCTTATTTATTTGGAAACTAATTTCATTGATGTTCCTTCTAATATGTTGTGGATTGATTCAGATGTTGCAATTTATGTTTCTAATTTAATGCAGTAATTTCTTTTAAGTCAAAAATTAAATGATAGAGAGCGGTGGATCTTTATTATAGTCAGAACCTATACACTTATTACAGACATCAGATTCTAATTAGATCTACATGATGTCTTTTATATTCCTTCAGTATCTAAGAATTTATTTTTTTATCAAAACTTGGTTTAAAAGATTTTTTATTTACTTTTGTAAATTCAAGTTTTAAATTAATAAAAAAAATATTTTTTTATACTAGAACATTATATAATGAATTATATAAATTAAATTTGGATTTCTTTTTTGAACATTTTTTACTTATTTTAAATGTCAATATCGAAATAAAATGAGGTATTATTAATAAGAGTTCTTCAATATTATGGCATAAGCGATTAGGTCATATATCAAAAGAAAGAATGACTAGATTGATTAAAAAAGATATTTTATCAAATCTAAATTTTAGTGATTTGGATATGTGCATTGATCGCATTAAAAATAAATAAATTAAAAGTCATAAAAAGCATACCACTAGAAGTCAAGAACTCTTAGAATTGATACATACCGATATTTATGGCTATTTTATATCTTGTTTTGAAAGATAAAAGTATTTTATTATCTTTATTGATAATTTTTTTTATGTTTTTCTATTGCATGAAAAGTCTGAAGTTTTAAAAATCTTTAAGATGTACAAAGTTGTAGTAAAAAAATAATTAAAAAAAATTTAAAGTTTTGAGATCTAATAGGGATGATGAATACGACGGCAGATATAATGAATCTGATCGTAATTCTAGATCTTTTAGCAAATTTTTTGAATAGTATAGGATTGTAGCATTGTATACTATGCCAGAAAATCTTCAACAAAATAGTATGGCTGAAAGATATAATCGCATCTTGATGAATATGGTGAGGAATATGGTTAGTAAATTCTCATTATTCTTTAAATTTATGAGAAGAAGTCTTGAAAACTACTATGTATATCATAAATCAGATACCTAGTAAGACCGTTCTTAAAACTTCTTTTGAGTTATGGACGGAAAGGAAATTAAGTTTGGAATATTTATATGTTTGGAATTATCCTGCAGAGGCTTGATTATATAACCCATAAAAAAAAAATTGAATGTCAAAACTATTAGTTGCTATTTTATAGGGTATCTAGAAAGATAAAAAGATTTTAGATTTTATTATCAATCACATACTACCAAAATTATTGAAACTAGAACTGCTAGATTCATTAAGGATGGTAAAAATAGAGAGTGGTACACCACATAATACAGTATTATAGAAAATAAGAAAATATCTTCTTATTATAGTAATACCTAGAGATATTTCACTTGAACCTACTCAATCTAAAATTATAGAACATCAACAGATGATTAATACACCACTTTCTGAATAGACTGTCAATGAACCAGATCTGGTTGAAAATAATCATAATAATATCGAATCTGAAATATTACGAAGATCTATTAAAATTAGAAGAATGACTATTTTTGATAATTATATTATTTACTTATAAGAATATGATTATAATATTAGGATGAAGATGATCCAGTTTCATTTAAGGTTGCCATGAAAAGTGATGATTTTGAACTTTGGTTAGATGCCATAAAAAATTAGATGAAATTCATGAATAAGAATCAAGTCTAAAAATTTATCGAATTATTTGAAGGATATAAGTCTATAGATTGTAAATGAATTTTTAAGATTAAAAGAGATTTCAAAGATAATATCAAAAGATATAAAGCTAGACTTGCAGCAAAGAAGTTCACTCAAAAAGAAGGAATCGATTATCATGAAATATTTTTTTCTATTTCTAGAAAAGATTTATTCAGAATCATTATGGCATTAATAGCTTATTTTGATTTAGAGCTACATCAAATAGATGTCAGGACTATATTCTTAAATAGAGATTTAAAAAAAGAGATGTATATAGAATAGCCTAAAGAGCATTTAGTGCAAGAAAATAAAAGATTGGTATGTAAATAAAAGAAATCCATATATGATCTTAAACAAGCTTTCGGTCAATGGTACTTAAAGTTTAATCATATCATTATTTTTTTAAATTAAATAAAAATATTAAAAATAAATTTATATTTTTTATACTATATATGGATGATATCTTAATAGTCAGTAATGATTTGGGTCTCTTGCATGAAACTAAAAGTTTTTTTTAAAATATTTTGACATAAAAAATATGAAAAATGCTTCTTATATTCTTGGTATAGAAATCTATCATGATAAGAATAAGAGGTTACTTGATTTATCTTAGAGGAATTATATTACTAAGATCCTAGAAAGGTTTGGAATATCAAACTGCTCATCAAGTAAAGTATCAATTATTAAAGATGATAAATTCAGTAAATTTTAGGATCTCAAAAATAAGATTGAGAGAAATCAGATGAAGAATATACTCTATGCATATGCAGTGGATAGTCTGATATATGCTTAAGTATATACTCGTTCTGATATCAGTTTTATTTTAAAAATGCTTGGTAGATATCAGAGTGATCCAGGTATGGACCACTAAAAATTTATCAAGAAAGTAATGCGATATCTTCAAGAAACTAAAGACTACATGCTTACTTATGGGATGATTGATTAGTTAGAAGTAATTGATTATTTAGATGTAGATTATGTTGATTGTCTCGATAGTAGAAAGTCTATATTAGGTTACATCTTTCTGTTAGCTGATGGAGTAATCTCTTAGAGGAGCACAAAATAGTATATTGTTGCCTATTCTACTATGAAAGCTGAATATATAAGTTACAATGAGGCTTCCTTAGATGCTCTATGGCTGAAAAAAATTATCTCAGGGCTAGGAGTTATAGATTCTATTTCTAAGCCATTGAGAATTTATTGTGATAATTCTACTGTAATTTTTTTCTCTAACAGTAGCAAGATGACCAATGTAAACAAGCACATTGATGTTAAGTATCTTGCTGTAAATGAGAGGATTAGTAGTCATTATGTGTCTATTGATTTTTTTTGATACTATTTGTATGATAACTGATCCTTTGACGAAAGATTTAGTATTCAAAATTTTCAAAAAGTATGTAAAAGCTATAGACATTTATCATTGGGATATTTAATTTGTAATAGATACTTATTTTAAGATCTCTTAATGATTTGATGACTTCTTTTTAATTATTATTTGTATACATTATAGTTGATTTTTTTCAAAATTAAAGTAAATAGAAGTATCACTTAAATGACATAACAGTAGAATCATTATCATAGGTATTATGGTTTTTGATAGCCTATGTATTCCAGCATATAAGACTAACTTAAGTGAGAATTATTAATGTCATGATATATGGAAGGGAGTATATCAACTGCCATGATTTGCATTAATGATTTTTACTTAATCAAAGTATAAAGGATCTTTAAGGAATAGATAATTAAATAAATTTTTAATAAAATGAGTGCATACTCGTCAGGTTAATTTCAAAAATTCTGATTTAGGATTGTTATTTTAAAAAATTAAAAAATATATATTTTTTATTTATTTTTAAAATATTTTAGTAAAATTAAAGAGTTAATTTTAAGTGATAATATAAGCTAAGTGAAAAAATATTGGACTTAACTCCTAATGTGGTCTAATCATCACTTAGTCAAGTTTAATTTATTGAGTCAAGTCCTAAATCAATTATGATGAGCCTAATTAATTAAAAAATTCTCTTTCTGATAAGACTTAGATTGAAATTTTTACTCTAATTAAGAATAAATCTTTTAATGGGACAAGACAACTGCAAATATAAATAGAGATGGTCTGATTTTTTTTTTCTAACTTTTATGAAGGTGTGATGATTTCCATCAATCATCTGCATGAAAATGAAAGTTGAGAAGAAAAAAAATCAATCATATATAGAAAAAAATTGGATGCTCTGCGGGCTATGTTATCATCATATTGATTAGATGATGGCATAAGATATATTTTATTTTAATTTTATATAAATATTAAAATATGATCTAAATATAAAGATTAAAATTATCTAATTCCGTTAGACATATATTTTAGGATGGTTATGCTACAGTGGATTGGTTGTCTTCTCAACGGGAGGATCTTCAATTCCATTCATCATCTGGGTTTCTGTCTTCTCGGTAAGGGTTTTAATTTTTCTTGGTCTTATGTGTTTCTTTTCTATTGCTTTGTTTCCTCTTGTTAACCGTTCCCTTCTGTTGGTTTCTTCCAACTCATCAAAACAAAAAAATGATTCATATACTGCGGGACCCAACCATGGTACCAAAACTTCATGCTGTTACCCAAAAAAAAAAAAAAAAAAAATCATGCAACATGGCGTAAATTGATTGGTGCGCTGGAAAGACGGATGCCATGCACGATGAGACTGTGATGTGAAAAACAAATACCTGAATGATACATGACAATGAGCTGTCTTTTTTCCTTCTTGAGTTTATTTGGCTGGCGGGGTTCCGTCTTGACTTTTTTTAAAAAATTTAAATTAAAAAAAAAAAAAAAACAAAGCTGCCACCAAAATAGCATGAGTCAGGGCAATCAATACAAAATGCCAACTGGTTGGTAAAATTTATTATCCAATATTTAGTTTAATATTCATCCATCTGAAAAGAAAATTAACTTAAACATTCTGGTATGAAATGAATCAAGCAAATTACTCGGCTAACCTGACCAACTTGTCATGTTTGAAGGGTTTATTGAACAAATAATAGACGTTGTGATGATCAATAATAGCATTCGATGGGTACAGACTCTACCATGATAAGCCTACCACCTTGCATTAGAACCTTTCAACAAACCTAACCACCGTCACACTAAAACAGGTGCTAATTAGGCAGCCAATTCTTCTCTTTCCTAAAGTTAATCTCCATTTTTTCTGAATGTAAGGGAGAAAGGGTGATTCCTTGGAGGATTTTATTGGCATGGAACTTGGTCTATACAGCTTTGTGGCATGTATCTGGTTATGCATGGGAAGCAGGTAATGGGAGAGAAGTGGGTGGGTGATTCGAGGTACTTTCACACCAGAGCACCACGTCGAAACATTTAATAAAAAAGTCGAAATGTTTTTTTTTTTTTTGCCAGGTTGTCAGCCGTTTAGATCTTACTGTCGTAGTTCAGCCATCTGAAAAGCTTCACCATTTCCGGGACTTGCAATTTCCAAGTGGATATTTGACCCCACCATGTGCGACGAGACGATAGCAGTTTCTGACTACAAACTTGGTTGTTGCACTCTATTTCCAATTCCTTCCGTCCTCTCCATTGGAAAAATGGCGGCTCCGAATCAAGAAGCGGTTCTGTATTCAGCAATGGTGGCATTACTCATTGGGAGTTTAAAATTTGTCAATCAATCAGGCCCATTGAGGAAGCTGGCAATGTTGCTTGATTGGTTTGCTGAGAAGATGAGTTGGCTGGGGAAGGTTAATGAGCTTAGCGGCTCGTCATTGAGCCAAACATCAAACCAGGATAATGTTTATCCCTCATTGCCAATCTCTAGGATGGTGAGCTATTGGAAGGTCTTGGATAACAAGTACCACTTTCTGAAAGGGTGGAGTTGATTGAAAAGTTGCCAGTATTGAGGATAGCGGAAGGTGTTTGCAGTTGTTAATGTTTTGGATTTGTTTCTCCCATCGCTTATCTGACCGTGCAAACTTCCGCCACCACTTTAAGAGTAGGGCTTGGTTCAGAATGGTGAGATTCGTAATTCCCAAGCCTCCAAGGCTCTTAAATCGACGAGTATGAGACCAACGTGCACGGTATTTTACCTTACTTTCTCGTTCACAATCGTCTCAAAGAAACTTCTGACACGATGACTAAGGCAGCGAGATGAAAAATTGGCATCTAATATTGGTATATGCTAAGAATAATTTTTTTTATCTCATATTATTTTATTATTTTTTAATAAAAATATATATAGATTATAATTATAGTTGCTCTAGACTAGCTATTATAAAAAAAGCATTGTAATTGAATGCTAAGTAAGAAGAGGATAAATATAAAATTATTAAACAAAAAAAAAATAAATATAGATAAAACCAAATATGAAAAGATGAGTCATGGGTTAACAGTGCATTGATAAGAAACCAAATATAGATAAAATCAAATATGGAGAGTTAAGCTGTGCATTGATACACCCCCTCAAGTTGGAGATTTGGAACTATGAATCTTCAGCTTGTTCTTTAAGAACCCAAAATGTGAGGTACCCAAGAGCTTAATGAGAATATCGGCAAGCTGATCTTAGGTAAAGATGAACTGAATAGATAGTTAACGTCATACAACATTTTCATGAACAAAATAGAAATCAATCTCCATATGTTTCATATGAGCATGAAAAATAGGATTGGTCCAAAGATAAGTGGCCCAAATGTTGTCGCCTAGTTCTTGAAATAAAGACTCAAGCTAAATTAGATCAGCTAATGTATCATCTAAGGCCTTGTATTCAAACTCTATGGATGAAAGAACAACTATCTTCGGTTTGCAGGATGCCCAAGAAATGAGGTTGGAATCGAGAAAAATTGCATAGCCCCTAGTAGAACGCCAATCAGTCCCCTTACCTACCCAATCCGCATCGGAGAAGGCTTGAAAAGAGTGAGAGATGGACCGGCTAATCTATAATCCATGATTAGTTGTTGCTTTAAGGTACTGTAAGATGTGCTTGACCATAACTCAATGATCAGCAGTAGGAGATTGCATGAACTAACATACTTTATTCACTGCAAAAAAAATATCAGAAAGTATCAATATAACATACTGAAGAGCTCTAACAGTGGAGTGATACTATGTATGGTCTGGATGGGGAGCATCCCCTGAATCAGAACCCTATGGTGTAGCCATTGGGGTTTGAACAGGTTTATAATCAATCATGCCTACCTTAGAAAGTAGATCTTTGATGTAGTGAGTTTGAGATAATAATAAACCAATAGAGTTTCAAACAGCTTCAATTTCTAAGAAAAAATAGAGATCATCAAGATTCTTAATAAAAAATTCTATAGCCAGCTGATGAAAGAGTAGAGAGACCTGACTAGAGTCACTACTGGTTATCAAAATATGATCAACATAAATGAGTAAATAGATCACATAAGATCATCCTTAAAATAAATAATGAAGGATCGGTCATGCTAGCAACAAACCCAAGTCAGAGTGGGAGAGACGATGAAACCAGGCATGGGGTGCTTGTTTTAATCCGTATAAAGATTTATGAAAATGATAGGCATAATCTGGATGGTCGCGGTCCTCAAATTCTTGTGGTTGAGACATATAGACTTTCTCTATCAGGTTGCCATGTAGAAATGCATTATGAATATCTAATTGCCAGAAACTTTGAGAGATTGCAAGATTTAGAATAGACTGAATTATGGTAGGCCTGATAACTGAACTGAATGTCTCATTGTAGTCGAGGCCAAATTGTTGGTGGAACCCCTTAGCAACTAAATACGCTTTGTAGCGCTCGAGAGAGCCATCATCTTTTCACTTGATTTTATACACCCATTTACATCCAATGAAATTTTTTGGTGAGATGAATATGGTATGAGAGACCACTTACCATTGCGAACTAGAGCATTCAATTTCTTAGTCATTGCAGTATGCCACTCATGGTGTTTAGATACCTAAAAATAAGTAGGTTCCTTGGTGAGGATAATGGTGGTGAGGGCGGATGGCTGGTTTGGATAGTGTCGAAGCACCATAGGATGGGTACGCATGGGTTGAGCTAGTGGGTTAGAGGAGGACATGTCTAGTTGGAAACCAGCTGTTGGCAAAGGTGTAGGAAGGGAGGGTGTTGCTGATGAAGGATTGCGATAGAGGTTAGTAAGTAATTTGTTCCAAATAGATGCAAATTTGTTAATACTAAAGGGGGTCAAGGCAGACTGAGATATAGAAGATACTATCGATGATGAAGGGGATAGATGGGGCAAAGGGGAATGGAGAACCGATGGAGGAATGGATGGTAGTGGTGGGGTGGCCTTTATAGAGGTTGAAGAGATGTAATGCCCCAAGGAGGGGAAGGAAGAGATGGTTGCGGTGGAGGATTCAATAGGGAGTAAGATTGAAAAGAAAAGATAGATTTGTCAAAGCGAACATGCCTGGTGATATATGTATGATTTGTTATCAAATCAAGACACCAATAGGCACTATGAGAGGGAATATAGCCGAGAAACATATACGGTTGAGATCGGTGCTCCATTTTGTGATGATTATAAGGATGAAGATAGGGATAGCATAGACATCTAAAATTTCATAGGAAGGTATAGGATGGTGGTTTGTTGTAAACGAGTTCAAAGGGGGACACACCACTAGTTACTTTGGACGATATCCTATTAATGAGAAAGATGGCCATTTCAAAAACATGGTGCCAATATAAGATGGGCACAGATCCATGAGCAAGAATGGAGAGGTCGGTCTCCATAATATGATGGTGATGATGTTCAATAGCCCTTGGCTGCTCATGGGTGTGAGGAGCAGCCACATGATGGGTAATACAAATTTTACTTAAAACATGAGAAAGAAAGCGAAACTCCCCTTTTGAATGGATTTGATAGTTTGAGAGAACTACTATTCAACCAAAGCTTGAAATTATAAGAAAGTAGAAAACATATCAGATTTGCATATTAATAGATAAAACCAAATAAATTTGTTTTGATCATCAACAAAAATTACGTAGTAGCGATGTCCTAACAAAGATGGAGTAAGAAAAGGACCCCAAACATCACTATAAAAAAGATCTAAGAAAAACTGACTACAACTATGGGATGGAGATAAATGCAACTTACTAGATTTGTTTAATTGGCACGAGAGACAAAGAGGACAAAGATGCATAGATTTGCAGGGGAGATTATTGATTTTCACCATGGAGCAAAGCAAGCGATAATAGGGATGGCCCAAATAGTTGTGCCAGCCATCAAGAGTAGTATTCTCAGCTACATAATAGATGTAGACAAAGAAGAGAGGCTAGAACGGAGAGTGTATAATCCTCGTTTACTCAGACTGAATAAAACTGTAGACTTGGTGGTTCGATCCCTCACATAAAAATAAGATGGGTGAAATTCAAAAAAGACATTGTTATCTTTTGCAAACTATTGTATGGAAAGTAAATTTTTGAAAATAGAGGGGACATGTAAGATGTTAGATAATTGAAAAGAAAGAGAAGAGTGATGAGAGGAAAGAGAACCATGACCAATATGTGATATGTATAATCCCTTATCATTGCCTACATGCATCTGATTAGAACCAGTATAGTCATCATAGGAGGACATAGAATGAATATTAGGAGTGACATGGTGATATGTGCCTATATTGGGGTACCAGATGATAGTAGTAGAGGGGTGAGGGGTAGGGAGAAGTGGTTGATTAGGATGATGGTAAGATGGATTTGGATTTGGGTATGGTGAATATGAGAAATTGGCATTAGGTTGTAAAGAGGAAAAGTGTGGGTAGGCCTGCTGAGGGTGATAGAAGTAGTTTGTATTAGAGTGGTTGCTGCGATTGTAAAAGGAACATCATTGAGAACTATAGCCACCAGGAGGGCTAAAACAACCACGATCTTTACCAAATTGGCCACACCCCTCACGACCTCGAGTAAAGCCATGACCAGTAGAGGACCTGGGGTTACTAAAAGAATGGGGGGACTGCTGAACGATATTGGTGGCTGGATTGGTAGAAGGGGTGGCATCAGCAATGGTTAATTTTTTAAATAACCACATGCTTTCATGGCTAAGTAAGAGCTCATAAAGTTCAATATACATTGAAGGAGTGTTTCGGTTGAGAATGGCAGGGACGATGTCTTATAAATCATCACATAGAGCATACAGTACATGGAGATTAAATTTGGTTGGCTCGAGGGCATTATCAGATGTAGCAAGTTCATCAGCCATAGCTTTTGCACGTTGGAGAAGAGAGGTGACTGTTTCATCTAGTTTCTAATGAAGATTCTACAACTCTAGATATAGAGATATGAGTCGGATAGAAGATGCTGAACCATAGACTTCATGAAGAGTGCTCCAACACTCAATGCTTGTCTCTTTGTCAAAAAGAAAAGAAACCAAGTCTTTAGATAATGAAGCAGCAAGAAGGCTTACAAGTTGGGCATCTTGTTGTTGCTAGGCAGTAGTAGCAACGGTATCAGTGGGCTGTGGGTGAGAGCCATCGAGGAACCCAAATAGACCCTGGCCCTTTAAGAAAGGAGTGATTTGCTTTCTCTAGATCAAGAAGTTGGATGCATTCAACTTGGTGGATAAAAAATACCATGCTGATGGAAAGGTGAGAGGGATCACTATATTTGGTGGAGAAGAAGGAGAGGAACTAGAAGAAGTGGAGATAGATGAACCGGTGGCCATGAGAGAGCACCGAATGAAGAAGAAGGGATGCTCGTTGGAGTTTCAAGACTCTGATACCATGTTAGGATAATTTTTTTTTCTCATATTATTTCATTATCCTCCAATAGGAATATATAAATTACAATTGTAGTTGCTCTAGGCCAACTATTACAAGAGGAGCATTTCAGTTACATGCTAAGTAAGGAGAGGCCAAATATAAAGTAGCTAAATATAGAGAGAAACTAAATATAGGTAAAACCAAATATGGAGAGGTGAGCTATGGGTTGATAGTGCATTGATAAGAAATCAAATATAGGTGAAACTAAATATGGAGAGTTGAGCTGTGCATTGACAATACATTGAATGGCTTATAGAATGGAGCTAACAAGTGTAAGGTGCTTTGATAGGGATACGATTTTTTTGCTTCCATCCTGAAAGTTTTTTCTCAACCTTTTTCGATAAGAAGTTCTAGTTACTTATGCTCAGAGGTGAACAATGCAGGGGAGTGCCTATGCATCAAATAGGGATTTGAGTATCTGGGCAGCCTAGCATCCATGCATATCCTTGGCCTCTTCTAGGGGCATTCTTGGATCGATCAAATTAGTTTTATGAAAGTTCACTACTACAAAAAGGGTCTATGGCAGCGCATACTATGGTAGTGGTTTTTAAAATTGCTACCATAGATCCTATGGCAATAGTTTTCGTTAATCGCTGTCATAGGTCGGATCTATAGCAGTGGTTACAAAAAACTGCTGCCATAAGTCAGACTTATAGCCACGATTACAAGAAATCGATTCCATAGGTCGGACCTATGGCGGTGGTTATAAGAAACCACTGTCATAGGTCGACCTATAATAGCGGTTCATTATAACCGCTGCAATAGGTTAGACCTATAGCAGCGGTTAGTGAAACCGCTGCCATAAGTCAGACCTATAGCAGTGGTTAGTAGGAACCGATGCTATAAGCTTATTTATGGCAGCAGTTAATTGTAACCACTGTCATATATTTTTTTTAAATATTATATAATTTTAAAATTTAATATCCATCTTCATCATTCATTATCTAAATAATTATCATTGGAGTGTCGTCACAAAAGGTCACCTCGATCTAATGGTCCTAGCTTCGTTGATCAAAAAAATTTGATTTCGATGATCATAAATAATGATACGATGATCTGATAGATGGAGACCTTCGATGGATCCAAAAATCTGTAATGATAATCTCAGTGATGTTTGTAGCATACTGTCAAAGTTTTACTTCAATCAGATATCGTTATCTTGGTCAATTTAGTATAAATTATTTTTGATCGTTAAATGATAAACGAGTGATCAAAGGATCAAATGGTGTCCGATTATAAGATAATTTTTTTTTATAAATAATCTTGACTACTATTTTAATCATTTTTTATGCTGGTGATTATAAAATTTAACTCATGAGATAAAAAATAATGTAAAACTATACGTCTCCTGATGACCATTCTAAAACTTCACCGATTATTATGCTCATGCTTTTACAATATTTGCTTAACATGAATAGTTTATACGAAAATGATTTAAATTTTACCATCATCATCATATAAAATATTTAAAATTATAATAAAGATCATTTAACTAAAATATTATCTTATAATCGAACATCGTTTAACCCTTTGATCGCTTGTTTCTAATTTAACGACCAAAATTATTCCATACTAAATTGATCATAATAACGATATTCGATTGAAGTAAAATTTTGATAGTATGCTGCAAACATCATCAAGATCATCATTGTAGATTTTCAGATCTATCGAAGATCTCCATCTATCAGATCATCATATTGTCGTTCGTGATCGTCGAAATCAAATTTTTTATCGATGAAGCTAGGGCCATCGGATTGAGGTGACTTTTTGTAATGATACTCTAATGATAATTATTTAGATAATGAATAGTAAAGATGGACATTAAATTTTAAAATTATATAATATTTAAAAAATAAGAAAAAAATTATTTTCAATCTACGGCAGCGGTTATCAAAAATCGCTGCTATAGATCTACAGCAGCACTTATAGAACCGTTGCTGTAGATTTATAGTAGCGATTTTGGGTAATTACTGTCATAGATCTATGGCAGTGGATCGATAACCACTGCCATAGGTTAGGATAAAAATCTCCAAATTTTTTTTGCTTTTCTTCCATGCGCGCTCGATCTCTCTTTGTCTCTCCCCCTCCTTCTCCATCATCGGTGAGGCTTCTTCCACCCCCGACCGGTGCGCCCTCCTCCCCCCTCCCTCTTCGCCCTCCCATCCTCGGTCGCCTCTCCCCACCACCCTCCCCACCCGACCCCACCCCCACCCCCCCCCGGCCGCCCCTCCTTCCCCCATCCCCGGCCGCTCCTCCTCGCCCCCCACCCCCCCCCCCCTCGGCTGCCGCCTTCCCCCATCCCCGGCCACCCCTCCCAGCCACCCTGCCACCCCCAAGCCCCCCATCTCCGACCGTGCTCCCTCCCCCTGGCCCCCCATCCCAAGCCTCCTTTCTCTCTCTTCTCTTTCTCTCTCTTCTCTATCTCACTATCTTGCTTTTATTTCGTAGGTTACCTCTAGTGCCATCGTCCTTCTCTAGCATCATCGCCGGCGACCCTCGGAGCTTTCGGTGCGACCCACTCTCTATAGCCTGCAGGATATATAATATTTTTTAATTTTATAGTATATTTATTAATCATATATATTTATAATAATTTATAGAATATTTATAATAAATATTATAAATATTTATTATAAATATTATAATTATCTGCATGTCGTAGTTTTTGGGCCTTGCTGTGGTGATAGCCTTGGGTTGTGCCATCTCGACGGCTGTGGACTAGATCTGTCAATCAATGGATTGGAATTTGGATCGAAATCTGGATATTCAGATTCGGACCTAATTTTAATTACTAGTACTGGATTCAAAACTGAATACCCGATGGGTCTATATTTGAAGTATCATATTCGGATCCTAATAGATCCCAGAAGGTCGGATCTGATTTTGGGATCTAAAACTAAGAAATGGAGAGACTAAGAGGGAGACTGACAGATTGAAAGGGGGGGTCGATCGCTCGTCGACCATCGGCAAGGAAGACTGAGAGTGGAAGGGAGGGAGGGAGGGGATTTGACCATGTTGACGATGAGGGAGATTGAGAGAGGGAGAGAGGAAGGGAGGGATCCAGCCTCGCCGCCAAAAGAGCATCTTCTTTGACTTACCATATTGGGAGACAAACTTATTACGCCACTACTTAGATGTAATGCATGTTAAAAAGAATGTGTACGAGCTCCTTTTGGCAACAATCTTGAATATCAAGGATAAGACCAAGGATGACTTGAATTTCCGACTTGACTTGAAAGAATAGGATATTAGAAGATCTCTCCATCCAGTGCTGTGCCGTGCCATGCCGATAGGCCGTGCCATGCTAGTCACTAAGAGAACCCCCATCTGGTATAAATATTAGAGACTATTTATTGATGCTATACTAATATTATTATTTAACATGTTATATTGATTAATGTTTATTAACATTGCAGATCACGATGACACCGAAACACCATCTAGCTTTCACCCTTGTCCCTCGGTGGGTTACGCATAGTTCAGCATCCGAAGAGCAGTCGAAGCATACTCCATCCACCTCAACATTGGCTGCTTAGGAACCTTCATCAATGGCATCTACTCCACCGATAGCTGAGCCTCTACCGTCGTTCATATCTGAGACACATGCTACTATGCAAGCATTTGAGTACACATTTTTATTATATTAGCATAATTTTATTTTTTGTATAGTATTTGTACACTTATATATTTGCATAACGTATTTGCATTATAGGTGCATCATCCAGTCAGACATTTACAGTTCCGCACGTATGGCACACATGTGAAACCACCAACATCAGGTGATGGTCTATTACGGTGCAGAGGGAAGGCCGATAGGGGAGACCGTGCGGGAGATGCATTCCTTTTTTGGAGTGCTTGTGAGGCGGTCAGACATCATTCCCGTAGAGCCCAAAGACTGGCATTTGATGGATGCTGTCATTAGGAACTAGGTATGGTAGGAGATATGGGTAAGTACGCGCATCTTAATTATATTTATGCATTTTATATGTTTACATTATATATGTTTGATTAGAATAATTTTATAACTGATTTTTTATAACTTTGTACAGAGGAGGTACGACTTTTCCAATCATGAGAGGGCTTGAGATGCTCGACTGAGAAAAATCGAAAAGTTGTACCGGGGTTACAAGGTCAAGCTCCAGAGAGGATGGCTCGAGCATCGATGAGATACTCCGGAGGAGCTTGTTCCTTGGATACAGGACTGTCCTCCGAGTCAATGGGAGAGGATGGTTAGATATTGGAGGAGCTAGGAGTTTGAGATAAAATTCCTAACTTTTAAATTTTTCAATATGCTTAAAATTTTATTTAAATATTTTTTAAATATTTATTATTTATTTGAATACTTGTTAGGCTATCTTTCATTAGAACCAAAAGAACCATGCAGCCCAGGAGTATACGCACACTCTAGGCCACAAGTCTATGGCCAATCATGTGCATAGAGAGGTAATTAATTCTAAATCTTATTAGATAAATTAAATTCATATTTTTTATTATCTTTTTGATAAAAATATTCTTTGTTATAGCTGATGAGAGATAGAGTGATGCCTAGCCATAGCGAAATCTTTCGATCCAGCTGCATGGACAAGATGGGCAGACCGATGAACGCCGCGATTGGACGTATTTTTGTAAGTATTAAATATATTAGTATATAGCATTTCTTATAAAATTTTATTTTAATTTATAATTATAGGATCAGTTAGATACGCTCACGAGCGAGGGCCTAGATACCTCTAGATCCCATGACCATCTATCTCAGGTCTTAGGGTCAAGCACTCTGGGAGGATCCGATGTAGGCCTGGATACACGCCAATGAGCTACTGGTCCGAGGTGAGCGTCCTCTCATAGACTTCTGGTGTCGTCAGTCGGAAGGAGCTTGAGGAGGCGTTGGCATGGATAGATCATGCTGTGACACGGGCAGATCGGGCTGAGGAGCGCGCATCTCATCTGGAGGGCATCGTAAGAGACATGATGTCGATGCTCAGTGCATATTTTGGAGTCATGAGCTTCGAGGATATGTTGGCCTGTATTTCAGCTCCAACTCCGGCTCTTGGTGACGATGATGATGATGTAGATTTAGGAGACTATTAATGTATTTTATTTTTTTGAAAAATATTATAATAAAATTTATCTAATAATAAAATTTTAGTATTTTAGAATAATTTTTATATTTATTATATTTTCTTATATTATATATCTATATTTATTAGATAAAATATATAAAAAAATAAAAATTTTAATTTTTTTAATTATCCAAGATCTACGGTAGTGGTTTTATAACCGCTGCCATATCCGTGTCAATCGCTGTCATAAGTTATTGGTGTAAATGGTGCCCACCGCTGCATTAGATCTATGACAGCGGTTAAGAAATCGCTGCTATAGATACCTATGGTAGCGATTATGTAACCACTACTATAGATAATTTATGGCAGTAGTTATATAATTGCTGCTATAAGTCAATCTATTATAGCGATTTATAAACTACTGTAATAGGCTATCTATGGTAATGGTTCAAACAATCACTACAATAACTACTGCCATAGAGCTATGGTGATGGTTGCAGTAGCAGCGGTAAGAGAACCGCTGCCATAGCGTATGGCAGTGGTTTTTTGAGCTATGGCAGCGGTTACAAACTGCTGCCATTGCCCTGTTCTATAGTAGTGGTTGATTTTGAGACTAGAGAAAGCAATTCAAATTAGTATCAAATGAATTTTAGCATGCTGATATGATCTTTTGAGCCACCATAGAAATTATTGGGTCATTTGCAACTTGTAAGCATTGAACTTATTTGGTGGTTTTCGACGGCCCAATGCCTAAGGTGATGTTTTCTATTCAAACCTTGTTGAGGATTCAGGTAAGCAAGTTAGCTATGAGGATAAATAACCAAGAGGACAAGGGACTAGCTTGTTTCAAACCACTTTTGCTCTAAAATCATTTGCTTGTCTCATTGATGATGAACAAGGATCTGACTGACTATCGAAGTGAGTAAATCCTGATTTCCTAAGTCTATTGTCAAAATAGAGGCTCATATAATCAAGGATAAATTAAAACCAAAAAAAATCCAATTACTTTAGGTTTTTCTCCAATTTCCTTTAATTTAGTATCATGTTTTAGGGGAAAAGGTTCAATCCCCAAATCAACCACTCACTAAAAGATTGTTATTCCACTTCTAACAAAATAACTAGTTTGGAAGAGAGAGGATTTTGTGTGGACTTGAATTATTTAGTATTACCATTCCCTTGCCCACTTCTAATGTGCTATTGAATGAGTGCTAATGTAGCACTTTGTGTATGGTCCGATTCTATAAGATACATGCCTAGTTTGTTACATTACTGATAACTATCATAAATTTATAAATAATAATATTAAAATATATTAATTAATATTTATTTAAAAAATAATATTTTGTAGGAAAAAGCATCACCAATGCAAAGAGCTCGATTTATGGGTTCAAACAAATCAAATTTGACGTAAATTAGAGCTAAAATGAAAAAGATAGAAGGCTGGAAGTTTTTTTTAAAAAAAATTTATTTAAATTGGCTGGTTCAGCCCAACCAATCGGTCTACTAGAGCCCAGCCCAACTACAAGATCCAGCTTGGTCCGATCGAGCGTGGCCCACCCGCAGCAGCCCATGAAGCAAGCCCACGTTCGCATTAGCCCAGCACCCCTCAATACCTGACATCACCCTGACATCAAGAAACCACATGGTCCACAATGGATTGATGGTGATGCAAAAGGCGTGGACCCTTAAAGGGTCCATGAAAAATCCCATGCGGAGTTGGAGAGCATTTCCGACAATTCAGGTCGCGTGATAGGCAATGATTGGTTGCGGTCTTTATAGCGCTCGGTCCATGTGGTTTACAAGAATAGGTTTTGCGCGATCAGATGGTCTACATTGATGCCAGTCATGATCCGATGGTGGAAGTCACTCCTGATTTAATTCAAACTCCTTCAGCTCTCCCTGGTGTGATCTAATGGCTGATATTGCTGTCGCTAGCCATCCAATAGTCAAGGCGAGTTTCCAGCTTTGATCAAGACTTTCTAGCCTTCGTTTAGCGCGATCCAATGGTCCATAGCTCCTTGATGAGGCATCCGATCATCTGAAAGCATTATAGGATTTGAACTTAACCTGAGTAGTGGTTTTTTGATGGATTTTAAACTGCTGATTTAAGATCTAACAGCCAAGATTTCTGCAACATGGAAAGTTCGGTCCAAACTCTAGTTGGACTCCGAGAAGGACTCAAAAATCATAGTTTTCTCTTTATTTAACTCCTTTACGCTAGAAGCCATACACCCTCCCCTGTTAGGGAAAATAAGATAGAGAGCCCTCCTTTTAGGGGATTAGCCCTCTTAGAGGCCCTCCAAGCCTTTCTTTCTCTTCCTTCTCTTCTCCTCTCCTCTCTTCTTCTTTCTTCTTTCTTTTCCTTTTCTTTTTCTTTATCTAGGAGATTTGAACATGCTGAAAGCTATAGAGATCAAATCATGTACGGTTAAAGATCTCGTGTTCAGGAAAGTAAGAAAAATCTTCAGCATGAGAGTTTATAATTTGAATCATGTGTATCTTTTTATTAAGCAATAAAATTTATTTATCTTTCACATGCCTTTCTTATTCATGCTTTAATATATAATTTTCTTGCACTTTATACTAAGAAGATAGATCGAGATCATGGATAGATACAATCTGTGCTTAGATTAGGATAAATTATAAGAATTAATTAGATTTATGTTTATGTTTTTTGATTGCATGATCTAAATAGTCATATCTATGAGATGGGCCAGATGGTGTTAGATATGATCTATGCTCGATAGAATAGGTTATATTAGAATCTGATAAAATAATAGATATCTCATAAAATTGCATGTTGACAATGAAAAGATTGTATGAATCAATTATAAACTTAAATATTGAAAGATAGAACCGAAATCTTAAACAACTTTCTTTTCTTATTTTTAATTAATTTCAAAATCCTAAATAATTAAATTTTATTTTTTTATTTTAATTTACTAAAAATTAAATTATTTTTCTATAATTTATTTATTTAAAATTTTATTTTTAAAACTTAATTTAAAATTTTATTTTTTTATTAAATTAAATGCAACTCAATTTTCAATTCTCAAGAAAATTGACACTCGACTCACCACTATTCTAATCTATAGGAAGATCGATTTAAATTTTTTTTTGTTACTATAACAACAAGCATCAAATTTTTGACACCATTGTCGGAGCTTGTAGCATGGTTGCTTCAATAAAAAAAATAAAAAATTAAAATTAAAAAAATAATTAATTTTTATTTATTACTTTATATGCTTTATTGTCTTATTTATTTTACTACTTTATTTTATTACACACTTTATTTTATTATCTTATTTATTTGATTGCTTTATTTGATTACTTTATTTCATGGTCTTATATGCTTTACTTATTTATTTATTTTACTACTTTATATTTTTAATTTATTTTTTACATTCCTACTTTTACTTTTCATACTTTATTCTACTATCTAGTAATTTATCCTTTATTATTAGTCAATTTAATTTAATTACTTAACTACTGTTATTTATGCTTTCTTTAAAATTGCTCCTTTATATTGCTTTTCATATATGGTTTATTAATTACTTTCTAGCTAGATTATCTTAATTATATAGTTAAATAATTATTTTATTTTATATAATTAATTTACTATTTTTTATAATTTAGAATAAATTATTATCTTAAAAGTTGATTTAATTTCTTAGGTTACTTAGTTACTTTTTAATTCTAGTATAATTTACTTTTTAATTAGTTAGATTCTCTAAATTAGTTTAGATAAAATCTAACATAATTAATCTAATGACTTAATTAAAACCTACCTTTTATTTTTCTTGCTTTACAAAATCTAATATAAAAAAAAATAATACACCCCATAACACTTAATTAATATAGAGAAACTAATTAAATCTTAAAAAAACTTAACATGTTTGGACACCTTATTTTGTTTGCATCGCATCTTTCATAATATACTTTAATAGCAAAACCCATTAAATAAGATAAAATGAAGATTTAATCATCCTTTCTTAGTCCATAAACCACCATCTTTCATATTGCATTAACCTAAGCCTTTAATTTAAAATCAATTAGACATTGGTCCTAGAATATTCAAGCTTAATAGGATTAGAAATCCTAGAGTTAGATCGAATTTAGATTGATTAATTATTCGATATTTAAGGCAAGTGGTTTAAGAAGATAATTTTTAATTAGTTTCATTGTCTGATCTGGCCAACTCAGTTGGTGTCAAAGAAAAGCAACAAGCAGGGAATCTCCTACATCTTACACTTATCTGATCGAGTTAGTTAATCAGTCTTGGGCTTGGAGTGCTCAAAGATGATCTTGAAATAGTTAGAAGCTATCTAGATCTAGGTTAACCCTAGAATAGAGAGTCCATACTTATTTAACTTGATTGTAATAAACATCAAACACTAATAAATTCTTCGCATATATCATTCTTAGATCTAGAATCCTTTAGGCTCTTATCTTTAGAATTCTCTCTCCTCATCTCTTTTCTTATTCTTTAAAATAAGATAAAATAAAATAAATAATAATTAAAGATGGATTTTTATGCTGAGCTATCTAGTAGAGTAGATCGTCTAGAAGTCAATAGAAACTCCTATCCATCTTTTTTTTTGCACAATAAGTTTATGCAATATGTTCGAGCCCCACTCACATTGTAAATGAATGTCCATACTGATTTTCTGAGTATATGTATGAGCAAGTTCATCAAGATCAAATCCAAATAGCCTATAGGCCAAAAAATAATTCATACTTTGATACTTACAATCCAGGCTGGGGGGCTCAACCAAATTTTTCACGGTAATCACAACTAGTGATTACCCCGGTGCCATAAGGACCAACATTCATGGATGCACATTATGATATACCTTATCTACAATATCAATCTTTTCTAAATAATAATGAGTCAACTTTTAAAGAGAGGATTCATCAAGCACTAAATGAGTTAGAACTCAATAATCGGATCTTGCAACAAACCTATCACTCCTGTATGCAAATCTTTAAAGAACTAGAGAAGCGAGCATTTGCATTCAAACAGCAGAAGGAAAGAGAGTTGCCCAGTCAACCTGAGGGACCATACCTAGCTAAAAATTTTAATATTCCTATAACTTTTTCTAAATAATTTTATATCTCTCAAAAATAATATGGTCATAGAACAACCTAGCATAACTAAAAAGATCCTCTTAGACCATATAACTGAGGTAGCAAAATATAAAAAAATACTAGAATGATGGGACGAACCAAATCCATCATCCTACTTACCTATGGATCCATTCCCAAATATCCTAGAATCATCCAATCCTTTTAATAGGAAGGAAGGACAAACTGAAGAGATGATGGAATTAATAGAGACTTCCTAAGAACCATAAGTGTACAACATATTAGAGGAATCTTTACCCACAATTCTTTCCTAGGATTTGATAAATCCCTATTTGGTTCATTATAACGTGCATGATTTTGATGAAGATGGGTACAATATAGAAGTTAGTGACCAAGTAGATATATCCTATCCAAAAACCATCCTACTTTAGATTGAAAAACTTGAGCCACCATCTAGCCCACCAATAGCTCACTTGTTAGAACCACCAATTGTTTTAGGATTAAAAATACTTTCTGATGAACCTACTGACATCCTACCAGTGATACATACTTAGGAAAACCAATTTATGGATGTTCTAAAAGCACATAAAGAAGCTATAGGATAGAATATTGCTGATATGAGGGATAACGACTTTAAGTCTAATTTTTCTATATTCGGCACTACTTTCGAGAATGATCTCTAAAATTTATCTATAATATTAAAATGATGTATGAAGATAGATTTAAAATTAATTTAAAAAAAATATCATGCTTCAGATCAGAAAGAATTGATACCTAGACATATCATATTCAAGAAAGGGAGTGGGGTAGATCAGGTCATAGTGGAAGTAATTTCTAAACCACCACCCCCGATTTTGGTCCAACAAAGACAATCCATTCCTGGTCATCATAAAACTATAGATTCTGGTATAACATTCTTGCTCAAAATACTTTAATGATTAGGGCTAAATCTAACCATCGAAAAGCATTTCATGAACATTTTTCTGCCATAATGAAAAGACCTCCTGATTGACGTTATTTTTTTAAAAACCTGAAAGATGTTGATAAGAGCACAATATTGTCATTAGGAGACCATATTTATCAATTTAATTTTAATTTTTTAAAATAATTTAAAAATACATAGAAAGTAGTGAGTTGGATCGAATCCATAAAAAAGATAGTGCTTTAGTTTGAAATCTTTGATTATTGTAAAAAAAAAAGATTTGAAAACAAAGTTAAAGTCGAGAAACAAAAATTAAAATTGCATAAAATTAAATAACAAAAAATTAAATAGCATAAAAATAAAATTTAGGTACTAAGATCTACTATCTAGATCTTAGCATCTACTTGTAATAAAATTAAATTTGTAATAAAAGTAAAAAACTAAAGTTTAAATAGAAGAAAAATTTGTATTAATTTAAAGTTGAAAATTTAAATACATAAAATTTTAAAAAAATAGAAAAAAAAATTAGAAGCAGGCAATCTTGATCTTAGATTGGCATTGGTATTGAGATGATGTAGAAAACTGGCTCTTCCTCTTGGCACCGTCTACCTCAAAGCAACCATTAACCTAAACTCAGCCTCTACCCTGTACCATAGTTTTTTCTTGATCGAAGATAGTTATTTTTGGAGGCCTGAGGGTGTTTAAATAGGTGTTGGAGAGGAGGATTCTTTACTGTCAGGCAATATGGGACTAAGGCAGAGTGTTGATCAGCATATATGGAAGAAATCCAAGTGAAAATTGAATTCAAAGACTATTAGGATCATATTTAATAGTGTCTAGATCTTCTAGCCGTTAGATGGCAAACCAAAGGCTCAAAAAATATCAAAAAAATCTTTTTTACCAGCCTAGATTCGGTCAAAATGTTTTTCAACCATTGGATCACTTGATCAGGAGCTCACGGACCATCAGATCATTCTAATTGGAAGCCTGGGCTCCTCTTTTCAGTTGGAATAAATGCCAACTGCCGGATCATTTTGATGGAAGAAATATGGCTGGCAGATCGGGATCAAGAGTGCTCAGGGTCGTTCGATGGCATAGTGAGGAACTAGGTAACTTTGAATCAAAACAAGAAAATGCCACAGCCATTGGATCATTACTGGCAACGTCCAGGACCGTCGGATATTGTAATTTCTATGCTGCAGACCCTCTGGACAAGTTAGACTACAGACCATGATGAATCGAAGCTTGCCATGCCACCTAGGATGACCATTTTATCCCTGAATGCCATGTGATATTTTTGGTGGACCCTTTAAGGGTCCATGCATACCACTTCAGTCGTCGGTCCACCATAGACCATGCGATTTGGGTGACGTCAGGCTGGGAGATGCTGGGCTGGGCTTATTTTCCTCACGTGCGTGGGCTGGGCTTGCATTGGTCTGGGTTGGCTGGTGGGCTGGGCTAGCTAAGGGGCACGCCAGCTGAGCTGGGCGAGTCGGCTGAGCTAGGCATGCTAGCTGAGCCTCCTTTTTTTATTTTTTTCTTTGGAAATTCATAGTAGATCCATTTTACATTTGATTTGCTCCAAATTTACTTTATTTTGACCAGTAAAATAGGCTCTTTCTATTTATGATAATATTTTTAAAATAAATAAATAAAAATATTAATTTTTAAAAATAATAATAAATTAATTTTTAAATTAATACTTTTATTGATGAATTTATGGTAAATATCATACCTTTCAACTTAAGTTTTGCTCGTCTTCAAGTAAAGAAAAAATTTAGTTTTAGATACCTTTTAGCTTTAGAGTTTTAAATTTTATCGAGCAAATTTTAAAATAATCATTGATGTTAAGTAGAGCGTAAGTAAGGTATATCATCGGGATATTAGTACTTATCAATATTAAAATTAATTAAAAATATTTAATTTTTTTTAAATTTTTTCTAAATTAACCTTGCTTTTATCTCTAAATTATCTAAATTTTCATATGGATAAGTGTATTATCACTGCCATCCTTCATTTATTAAATTTTTTTATTCATATTATCCATTTTTTGGTGTGAATATCATTGCTTACTTAAGCAATGAAATTCGATTATTTGATGCAAAATCAATGTATTTTTTTAATATTGTACCATTATTTAGTATCTTAATTTCTTAAGCTTTCTGTTTGATCCATGTAGCAAATCTTAAGTCAATGACTTACAAACTAGTTGACCTTAGAATATTAGGTTTAAAAAAATTTTCAGACTTACTAGGTTAAATCAAATAGACTACGAGTTAAGACTAGCTTTACAATAAGCTTTTTTATCCTTTTCATTTTGTAATGCAAAACTCAATGCTTGCTTAGGCAAAAAGGCCCGGTTACTCAGTGAGAATTACTTAAAAACTCTTTTATTTATAATTAATTTTTTATAAAAAATGTATAGTTATCCTATACAAGTCCATAAAAAATAGATTCTTCTTTGATGCTGGTAGAAAAAATTAAAAATGCTTAAAAAAAAATTATTTATGTTCTAGACTTAACTCTTTATTAAATTTTTTAATACTTGATCCCTCAATATCTCATAAATTCTCTGATCCGTGAATTAATTTTTTTAAAAAAATACTTAGTTCAACTTAATTTTTAAGCATAATCAGATGTCTAAATGCTAAATACTAACTTTTTAAAGAATTTTTAAAATTTTATTATTCTCTTCCCAACTTAATCGATATTGTCATCAATGAAGAAAGAAAATAAAGGATGTAATAAAGAATAGAAAAGAATACACCCGACTCAATGTGTTTGTGATCCAACAGGGGTCTTTGAAAATTTAGCTCTTCCTCCAACTTTATTCAACATATCCTAAAAAGAAAGTAAACTAAGAAAAATAAATTAGATGTAAGAAAAATAAATATTAGATTACCTTCCAACAAGCGCTAAGTTTGTCATTTTTAGCCAGACATAGTGCAGCTTACCTATCCTATATTAAAAATTAGATTGATAAATTACAATGATTTTTGATTGCCAATCTTAGAAAGATAGTTTGTGATCTTTTTATTAATATATTTGTTGCCTAATTATGGGAATATAGTTTGCGATCCCTTTCTCAGACCTTTTTTTGTCAAGAATTTCTTCTATTTATTCTTCTAAAATACTCATATATTAAGTTTTTGAATTAGAAGTTAAGTTTGATGCAATGAATACTGGAAGGATGATTAAAGGCAGCTTCAATTCTGAAGGTAAATTAATATGATCTTATTTAAACACTTCCATTGGCTCTTCATTGTATGCCCCTTGGTTTTTGTAGGAAGAACTAGCTTTTAATGTTGAAGGGAATAGAGCTTTAGATGTATAAGTCTCAGTTAACTTATCTAATATCTTCTTCCCTTTATTAGTCTCATTCATATTGGAACTAGCATTAGTACTAGTTTCAGGCTCAAGTTCTTCTATGTGGTTAGCTTTAGTACTAACTTTTTCTTCTAAATTTTTATTTTGGCTAGTGATAAGAGCATTATGTTGTCGTTAAAATACCGTGTTTATTAGTTTAATTCAGACTTCTTAAATAATTTAAAATAGATAGCAAGTAGTAAGTTAGGTCGAATCCATAGAGAAGGCAATGTTTTAATTTTAAAATCTTTGATTTTATAAAAAAAAGAGTTTTGAAAATAAAGTTGAAGTCAAAAAATAAAATTATAAATAAAAAGTAGAATTTAAAAGATGCATAAAATTAAACTTGGTACTAAGATCTACTAGTTAGATCTTAGCATCTACTTATAATAAAATTAAAGAGTAGAAATTAAATTTATAATAAAAAGTAAAAAGCATGAATTTAAAGTACATAAAAATAAAATTTTGTATTAATTTAAAAGTTCATAATTTAAATACATAAAATTTTAAAAAAAATAGAAAAAAAATTAAGAAGTAGCTGATCTTGATCTTGGATCGGCATTGGCATTGAGATGGTATAGAAGCCAGCTCTTCTTTGTAGTATCCATTGCCTTGAAGTAGCCTTTAACCCAAGCATGGCTGTAACCTTTACCAAACTCCTTTCTATGATCGAAGATGCTTTGATTTGATGGCTTAGAGTCCTTTAAGTAGGTGTTGATCTGTAGGTAATATGGGACTAAAGGCCATTTTAATCATCAAAATATGAAGAAATTTGATGAAAACTTGGATTGAAAGAGTTCTAGATTGAATTCTACTGCTCTGGGTAAAATTTGGCCATCAGATGGAGATCATACGATCCCAAAATTGCTCAAAAATCCTTTTAAAAACCTATCCATAGTTGGATTTAATGTAGGCCATCGGATCGCACCTTGATGGAGCATTTTTGACCATCAGATCAATGCTGGATGCCTTAATCATCGTCGAGATCTTATATCAACCATTGGATCATCGCTTGGAGCTTCTAGGGCCATCCGATCACGTAAAGAAGGAAGCTGGGAATCAAATCAAAGAAGGATTTAACCATGACCGTTGGATCTAGACTGGCGAAGCTTAGAACTGTTGGATCATGCATTATTATGCTCATTGACCATGCTGGACTGGGCATACTGCACAATGCAACGAATCAGCATGCGACGTTCATGAAAAATGACCAAATTGCCCTCGCATAAGGGTTGGTGAGTCATGATGAATTTGACGTCAGGGTGACGTCAGCGATGTGTGAGGGTGGGCGGCTGGCTGGATGGCTAGCTGGTGTGTGGCTGGGTTGCTTTGGCTTGGTGCGCTGGCTTGGCTTGGCTTTATGACTTGATTTGATAAGCCGACTGAGCCATTTTTTTTATTTTTTATTTAATTTTTTTAAAAAATTCATATCTAGTCCAATTTAGCTTCATTTTACTCTAAATTTATTTCATTATGATTAAAAAAATAATCTCTTTTTATTGATCATTGCTTACTTAGGCAAAGAGACCCAGTTACTCAATGGAAAATCAACGTATTTTTTTTTAACATTATACCACTATTGAGTGCCTTCACTCCTTAAGCTTTCTATTCGATCCATGTAGCGAGTCTTGGGCCAATGACTCCTAAATCAGTTGGTAGCTCGAATCAAACAGGCTACGAGTTAAGACTAGCTTTACAATGAACTTCTTCATCCTTCCCACCTTTTGATGTGAAACTCAATGCTTGCTTAAGCAAAGAGGTTCGATTACTTAGTGAAAAGTATTTAACAATTATTTTATTTTAATTTTAATTTTTTAATATAAAAAAAAATATAGTTATCCTATACAAACCCATAAAAAATAGACTTTTCTTTGATGCTGGTAGAAAAAATTAAAAGTACTCAAAAAAATTATTTATGTTTTAGACTTAACTCTTTATTGGATTTTTTTAATACTTGATCTCTCGATATCTCACAAATTTTTTGATCTGTGTATTAATTTTCTTTTAAAAGTGCTTAGTTTAACTCAATTCTTAAGCACAATCGAGTGTCTAAATACTAAATACTAACTTATTTTAAGAATTTTAAAATTTTAAAAATTTTATTATTCTTTTCTCCTCAACTTAATTGACATTATCCTCAATGGAGAAGAAAAAATAAAGGATGTAATAAAGAACATGAAAGAATACACCTGACTAAATATTTTTTTGATGGTCCGGCATATGTCTTTAAAAATTTGACTGTCCCTCTAACTTATTCAAAATGACCTAAAAAGAAAATCAACTAAAAAGATAAATTAGATAAAAAAAACTAAATATTGGATTGCCTTCCAACAAGTGCTAAGTTTATCATCTTCAGTCAGACACAATGTAGCTTACTATCCTATGTCAAATATTGGATTGACAAATTACAATGATTTTGGATTGTCAATCATAGGAAGATAGTTTGTTATCCCTTTATTGATGTATTTGTTTTGAATTTTGGGGACATAAGATGCGATCCCATTCTCAAACCCTTGTTTATTAAGAATTTCTCCTATTTGTCCTTCTAAAATACTTAAGAATTAAGTTTTTGGATTAGGAGTTAAGTTTGATATAGTGGGTACTGGAAGGATGACTAAAGGTGGCTTTAATTATGGAGATAAGTTAATATGATCTTGATTAAATAATTTTATTGGCTTTTCATTACATGCCTCTTGATTTTTGTAAAAAGAATCGACTTTTAGAAGTGAAGAGAACAGGATTTTAGGTTTATAGAACTCGGGTAAATCATCTATTCTCTTTTTTTCTATGTCTATCTCATTCATATTGGAACCAGCATCAGTACTAGTTTTGGGTATAGGTTCTTCTACGTGATTAACTTCAATACTAACTTATTCCTCTAAATTTTTATTTTGGCTAGCATCAGTACTAGCCTCTCTCATTTGGTCTTGATATAATTCCATAAGAATTCTATAACTCTTAAGTTTAGAAGTTACTTTGGCATTTTCTAATTAGAAATTCTTAGATGGAACATTAGATTGATAATTTGATCTAGGTGGTTGATAGATATTAGGTGGATTGTTTATATGAATCGATTGGCTCGGTAGTTGACCTAGTTCTCTCCTTATATTAGACTCAGCCAATTATCCTATTTGGGCCTCTAGCCTAGCGATATATTATTATTGATTCAAAATCAATTGTTGATGAGTTAGAATTAATTGTTGCAATTGATTAAATCTATCATCGACTAGATTGGTCTATTAAGGAGGTGGATATGATGGCTGATTAAAATATGATAGCTGGGTAGACTATCTAGGTTGACCATTATTATAGACATAGTTTTGATATTGGATCCGAGCCTGAGTCTGTTGGGATATCCATGAAAAATTGGGGTGGTTCTTCCAATCTGGATTATACGAATTTGAAAAAGGATCATTAACTAGCTTGGAGCAGTCTTGTACAGCTTGAACTTGTTCTTGGATAAAAGATGAAAATTATGCAGCTGTAAAGCATTCACTCACATGATGGGTTGGGCTAGCACAGATTGAACAAATTTTCTGATAATTAAAGGATGATATAAATTATGCAGGAGATTATTCACCTAGGATTAGGAGTTGATCTAATTTATGGGCAAGAAGGTCCACTTTATTTATCAAATTCAAATCAGCCTTAGGACTAGATTCTAAATGTTTATATTTATGGATCCCTACCAAGGTTTAGTAGAAAGATAACGAAGCATGATTGATTAAGTTTTCACTCAGCATTTTAAACAAGATATAGGCTTCGTCCTCACTTTTATTCATAAATGCACCTCCATAGGATGTATCTACCATTTATTTATAATGGTCTCCTAAACCCTCATAAAAAGCTTGAACAATTTGCCACTTAGACAAACCATGGTGTGGGCATTTTTTAAGAAGTTCCTTAAGTCTCTCTCATGACTCATGAATTTGTTCCTCTGGAAGCTCAGCAAATTCAGTGATAGCTCGCCTCATGATGTTGGTTCGGTCTATGGGATAAAATTTTTCTTTGTAATTTAGCCCAAGTTTGGATTAGTCTTCTTATTGTGCCAAGCCAGTACTTGGCTTTGTCTTTTAATAAAAAAGAAAATAAAATTAGTTTAAGGGCATCCTTAGTCAAATTTTGAATCCTCACTATAAAGCAGATTTCTAAAAACTTATCTAGATACTTATAAGGGTCTTCATTGATATTATCATAGAAAGATAGGAGCATCTAGATTATAGTTGGCTTGATCTCATAGTGGATAGCATGTATATCAGGTAACTGGATACAAGTCAATAGGTTATAGGTGAAAGAAATAAAATATTTCTTCATCTATCTAGGTGATTCTTTAAGATTTTCAGCCATTTGATTATCTGAATTTAATATGGTTCAATCATTCAATTTTATAATTGAATTCAACTAGATCAAAAAAATCAATTTTCTACCATGCATGTACTAGTGCAACCCTAATTATAGTTCAAAATTTTTTTAAAATTTTTTATTATTTTTTATTTTTATATTATTTTATTATTATTATTAGTTTAAATTTTTTATAATTTTATAATTTTTATATTATTATTTTATTTTTTAGATTTTTTAATTTTTTTTGAAATTTTTTATTATTTTTTATTATTATATTATTATTTTATTTTTTAAAAAATTATAATTTTTAATGATTTTATTATTTTATTATTATTTTATTTATTTTTTATAATTATTTATTTATTTTAATTTTTAATTATTTTTAACTATTTTTAATTATTTTTATTATTTAATTATTAATTTTTTATTATTTTTAATTTAATTTATTTTTTTTTGAAAGAGAAGAGGAGAAAAGGAGAAGAAAGAAAGAAGAGTTTTAAAGAAGAGGTCTTAAGGAGTCCTAGATCTAAGAAGAGACAAAGAAATTAGGGTTTAGTTAGGTTTGATGTTGGTTAGCAATCATATTAGGCAAATAATCTTAACTAAGGATTGTCCTAGATCTAAACAGCTCCTAACTACCAAGATTACCTTTAAGCACTCAAAGTGTAAGATCAGCCAATCAACTGGTCAGGTAAGTATAAGGTTGATGGAAGTCCTCCTATTGGTTGCCTTAGACACCAATTATGCTTGGCCAGATAAGCTAATGAAATTAATTATAAACCACCTTCCTTCAGACCCAATCATCCCTGAACCACTTTTCTAGACACCAGTTAAATTAACTAACCCTAACTCGATCCAACTTTTAGGATTTTTTGTTCTAGTGAGCTCGAGTTCCTAGGGTCGATGTCTAATTGATTTTAAAATTAAAGACTTAGATCAATACAGGATGCTGATTGATTATTTATGGACTAAGAAAGGATGATCAAATCTCCATCTTGTGTTGTTTAATGAGTTATGCCCTTAATTTGGTTTAATATGAATATGCACACAAAAAAATTCAAGCAAGGGGTTTTATGTAATTTAAACTAGATGCATGCAACTAATTGAAGTTGAGATGCTCACCTTATCTCCAGTGATCACCACAAAAGAAGTAAAACTAATATGATGCATGCTCTAATCAATTAATGTTTCTAATCTTATCATGAAACTTTTAATTAGGTTTAAGTGGATAATTTTTAAATAATTAAAAAATAAAATAAATAATAATAAAATTAAGATTTAGGATTGATCTTACCAAATAAGATCGGTAGCTTCCTCCTTGTCCTAATCATTTTATTCTTTTTTCTTCTTTTTTATCTATAAAAAAAAGTTAGTAAGCAATATTTATAAAAAAATAAAAAAATTAAAAATTTATTTATAATTAATTTATAAAAAAAATCAAAGAAATCAAAAGAAATAAATTTTCATGCCATCTCCGATAATGGCTCTAAAAACTTGGTGCATTTATCAAAATTATTCTTAATTTATAAGAAAATCAAAGAAATCAAAAGAAATAAATTTTCAAACCATTCCCCGATAATGACGTCAAAAACTTGGTGCATTTGCCAGAATTATTCTTAATTTATAAGAAAATCAAAGAAATCAAAAGAAATAAATTTTCATGCCATTCCCTGGCAACGATGCTAAAAACTTTGATAAGAGAAAGATGTTATCGTTAAGGTACCATGTTTATTAGTTTAATTTTAATTTTTTAAATAATTTAAAATAGGTAGCAAGTAGTAAGTCGAGTCGAATCTATAGAGAAGATAGTATTTTAATTTTAAAATATTTAATTTTATAAAAAAAAAAGAAAAGAGTTTTGAAAATAAAGTTGAAGTCGAAAAATAAAATTATAAATAAAAAGTAGAATTTAAAGGATGTATAAAATTAAACTTGGTACTAAGATCTACTAGTTAGATCTTAGCATCTACTTGCAATAAAATTAAAGAGTAGAAATTAAATTTATAATAAAAAATAAAAAAAGCATGAATTTAAAATGCATAAAAATAAAATTTTGTATTAATTTAAAAGTTTATAATTTAAATACATGAAATTTAAAAAGAACAGAAAAAGAAAATAAAAACTAAGAAATAACTAATCTAGATCTTGGTTCGACATTAGCATTGAAATGGTGTAAAAGCCAGCTCTTTTTCATAGCACCCATTGTCTTGAAGCAGCCTCTAACCTAAGCATGGCTCTAATCTTTACCAAACTCCTTCCATTGACTGAAGATGCTTTGATTTGATGGCTTAGAGTCCTTTAAATAGGTATTAGAGGGCTGGAGGATTTTTCTACAGGCAATGTGGGACTAAGGACCATTTTAATTATCAAAATATGGAGAAATTTGATGAAAACTTGGATTGGAAGAGTTCTAGATCGAATTTTGCTGCTCTAGGTGAAATCTGGCCGTTAGATGGAGATCAAATGGTTCCAAAATCGCTCAAAAATCCTTTTTAAAAACCTATCCATAGTCAGATTTAATGTAGGCCATCGGATTGCATCTTGATGGAGCATTTTTGATTGTTAGAAATGTTGGATGCCTTAATCACCATTGGGATCTTATATCAGTCATTGGATCGTCGCTTGGAGCTTCTAGGGTCGTCCGATCGCATAAAGAACAAAGCTGGGAACCGAATCAAAGAAGAATTTAACCATAACCGTTGGATCTGGATTGATGAAGCTTAGAATCGTTGGATCGCATATTACTATGCTCATGGACCATGCTGGATCGGGCATACTATAGACTGTAGTGAATCAGCACGTGGCGTTTGTGGGAAATGACCAAATTGCCCTCGCTTAAGGGTTCACAGCGAGCCGTGATGAATTTGACGTCAAGGTGAGGTTAGTGACGTGTGGGGATGGGCGACTGGCTGGATGGCTTGCTGGCATGCAACTAGGTTGCTCTAGCTTGGTGCGCTAGCTTGGCTTGGCTTGATGAGCCAGTTGAGCCATTTTCCCTTTTTTATTTTAATTTTTTTCTAATTTTTTTAAAAACTCATATCTGGTCCAATTTAGCTCCGTTTTATTCCAAATTTATTTTATTATATTCAAAAAAATAAGCTCTTTTTACTAATAATAATATTTTATTTTTTAATTTTATTATTTTTAATTAATTTTTTAATTAATAAAAATATTAATTTTTTAAAAATATACATAAATTAATTATTATTTTTAAAAATAAATATAAATTAATTAATAAATTAATACTTTTACTGATGAATTTATGGTACTTATCAGCTAGCATCAGTACTAGCCTCTCTTACCTGATCTTGGTATGGGTCCATAAGAATCCTACCACTTCTAAGCTTAGAAATTGCTTTGGCATTCTTAAATTAAAGATTGTTAGGTAGAACATTAGATTGATAACTAGGTTCAGGTGGTTAGTAAATATTAAGTGGATTATTTATAAGATTTATTATCGGTTGGTTTGGTAATTGACCTAATTCTTTTCTCATGGTAGACTCAGCTAGTAATCCTATTTAAGCTTCTAGACTGATGATGGATTCTTGTTGAGTCAGAATTAATTATTGTAGTTGATTAAATTTATCGTTGGCTAGATTCATCTATTGAGAAGGTGGGTATGATGATTGATCATAATATAATGACTGGATAGACTGACTAGGCTTACCATTATCATAGGCATAGTTCTGGTATTGGTGCTTATTTTGATAATTTTACATAGATAAAATTTGGGTCTGAGCCTGAGTTTGTTGGGATATCCAAGAAAAATTAGGATGGTTCCATCAACCTGGATTATCTGAGTTTGAAAAAAGATCATTAATCAGCTTGGAGTAGCCTTATATAGCTTGAACTTGTTCTTAGATGAAAGATAAAAATTATGCAGTCGTAGGATGTTCACTTACATGATGGGTTGGGCTAGCATAGATAGAATAAATCTCTTGATAATTAGAAGGTAATGTAAATTGTGTAGGAGATTATTGACCTGGGATTAGAAATTGATCTAATTTTTGGACAAGAAGATTGACTTTATTTATTAGATTTATTTCAACCTTAGAACTTGGTTCTGCATGTTTGATTTCATACATTCCTACCCATTTTTGATGGAAAATTAACCTTTCATAAGAGAATAATGAAGCATGGTTAATCAAATTTTCACTTAGAGTTTCAAACAAGGTATAAACTTCATCCTTACTTTTGCTCATGAATGCATCTTCATAAGATGCATCTACCAACTATTTATATTAGTCTCCTAAACCCTCATAAAATGCTTGAACAATTTGCCACTTGGATAAATCATGGTATGGGCATTTTCTAAGAAGTTTCTTAAGTATCTCCCATTATTTGTGAATTTATTCTTCTCGAAGCTAAGCAAATCCAATAATAGCTTACCTTATGGTGTTGGTTTGGCCTATGAGATAAAATTTTTTAAGAAATTCATGTTGCACTTTAGCCCAAGTTTTGATTAGTCTATTGGGAAAGGTATCCTAAAGACAATCATCTAGGTTATAGATGGTTGAGATAAATATAATTATACTTGAATTATAAATAAATAAAATTATTATTTTGGTATTTCATTACTCTTGTGCATCTTTCTATAATGAATTCTTCTATGATGAAGTCCTAAGGACTATTTAGACTTGATAAAGGAGGATTTATTGTTTAGTCCTTAAACCAGTTCGCAACTAAATGATTCATTGTTACCCAGGATGATAATGTATCGAGTGTAGGTCATTATGTGTCATAAGTATTGATTATCCTCTTAACCAAAAAATATGGAGATACTATTATGGTATGCAAGTGAAGTATAGGGGTACATTTCACTGAACGTGATCTAACTATGGAGCTCTCTACTGTCAAGAGTTGCTCACGAAGGATATGGGTATAAGTATCCCTTAGATCTGAGATCACCATAGTGACTTGCAAGCAACTCACTATACTTAGGTACCGAACTATCTAAATTTTTAGTTCAGTAATGGAAAGCTACAAGGTACAGTCAAGTACTTATAAAGTCGGTGCATGAGTCAAGATGGGATTGATCCCTCTAAGTATTGGAGTAAGTGCATCACTATATTTCAATTTAGCAAACCTTTGGTCGAGGTGGTCCATGTGATGGATACTGAATTTTAAAATACACTGTGGATGAATTTTAGGGTTGGCAATAAATCCTATATTATTCTTTGAGCATCGAGGTCAAGGGGATGAATTATACGGTAACCATATGCTATAGGTTCATCATTGTTGCATTACGATTTTTTGATCTATCCGAATGTTGGATACCATTGCTAGATGGTCACATCGATTGGTATAGAAAATTGATTCTTATGCTATCAGCTTAGGATTCGAACCTATGGGGTCACACATAATAGAAGTTCCTACCTGATCTGATAGCTAATCAAGAGTCCTAATGGTTTGGGATTCTGTGGTCAAGAGTTTCACTGACTGGGACTCTATGATCAGGAGTTCCACTAGACTGGAACTCTACTTTTGTGGGTTTCACTACACTAGGACTCAGAGTCCTACTTATCTGGGACTCTCTGATCAAGAATCCTATTGGTTTGGGACTCTATGATCGCGAGTTTCATTTATTTGGGACACTGGGTTCAAGAGTCCCATTGGTTTGGGACTCTTCAAGAGTTTCATGTTGATGAAACTTTATTGTCCAGATACCCATCTGATTGGGACTCTATATTTTTGAAAGATTAATTAACAATTTGATTGTTGATTAGCTCAATTTGATTAAGCGATGAGGATTCAATCAAGTCAAATTGAATTTGTTTTGATTGGGTTTGACCCGATCAGATCATGAGATGATCTAATTACTATGGAAGATTTGATCCTGATATGATCTGGGAATGGACCTAATTAATTTCTAATTTGGTTAGGATTTTATTGGGTTGGGTTAAGCCTAATTTAGTTGGGTTTGACTTAGTTTAATTGGATCTATATTAATTAGTTTAGTGAAAACCAATTTGGACCAAGTCAAATGAGATTTAAATTCAAACTCTCCAATGTGCCTACCATTTTTGATTTTTCCACACCCCATCTATATTTACGTGAGAGTTTCTCACGTCTAGAAAAAATGTGCGCCTCCCCTCTTCTCCTTTTGACCTGGTCCAAGTGTTGGACCGGTTCAAACACAATTGAATTTTGAATTCAATTGATGGTTGTTTGGTTAAAACAAACTAACCTTCTCATCCTCATCTCTTCTCCACACCCTCCTCCTTTTGTTGCACTTTTCCATGAATATTTTTTTATAGTGGGCAAGCAGAAGGAGAGTTCTTCTGCTCGTCACCCACTTTGGTGGGTGCTGGAAGTGGAAATTCAAATGGAAACCACTTAACCTCTCCATGCATTTTTGCCACTGTATCACCCATTTTTAAATGGGATTTTTTTTTCTAGCATGCATGGGAGAGCATGAGATATTTGAGAGGGGTGCAAGAGGTTTCTAAGAGAGAGAAAAACCTGAGAGGGGTGCTAGTCTGGGCATGGAGAAGTCTAAAGAAGGAGAAAGTCTTTCATGCGCCTACATTCCACTCACATGCCACTTAATTTTTTTTTGTTGCCCATCTAAAAAATATTTTAGAGTGGGTGTATGGTAGAGGGAGAGTCTCTCTACATGTGAAAACTTATTTCTTAGGAAAACTCCAAAGAGAGTGGGCGTGAGAGGATTTCTGAGCATTAGGATTTTTGGTGTGTGTAAAACCCTAAAGTTGGAACTCAAGATTCGGGTGGAGAGATCAAGTGTTGTGAGCATCGGATCACCACCAAACTTTGTATACCACCTCATCATCCACAAATATACATCATCTAATCTTTTGAAGTATCCAGAAGATCAGAAGAAAAGTGATCGATTGGATCGATCGAGATTAATCGTCAAAAGCTCCGGCAAGAAGCTAGCACTCCAATGGAGTTGGTCGGGATCAGGAGCTTTGTGTGGATCAACCGTAGAGACCGAATAAGTGTGTGGCTGTAGCATGATACCAGAGCATATTTTGATGGATTTAGATCATGGAGATCAGCTACCCACACACAGGTATTGAGTTTTGAACTTGAATTGATCAGCAAATATGATTTGCTGATCGATTGCATTTAAATTTTAAATTATTTATTAGCATGTCTAGATCCTAAGTAGAATTTTTTGATTTGATCAATGTATGCAAAGGTTAATTTTAGATTAATCTAATGCTTTCATTATAATAATATTCAAAACATATTTCAAAAAGCATGCTAAAATCCTACGCGATTTCCTACAATGGTATCAGAGCAAGGGTTGCTTGACATATTTTAATATGTCAATTAAAAAATTTAAATACTTTCATATATGATATATTAGATCCAGATAACTCAGTAATCGATGATGAATAAGCCACCAAGCTATCTGGTCATAAGAGACAAGTATGGTTTAAAGGCCATCTCCTCCCATTTAGTAAGGATCCCTTATGGTAGTAGGGGTGCCACCATGAACTTATTCATTAAAATGAACAGTGAAAGGATTTTTTATAATTAAAATTATTTTAATTAGAAAGTTAAATATGAATGTATTTAGATTAGATCTAAAAAATAATTCATGATTTAATTTTTATTATGTTTTATTTTCTATTATGAAACTAATAATAGAATTGCTGTTTATGAAATGAGCAGACTCATTTGTGAAATAAGTCAACCCATTTAGTGAACAGAAAATGAAATCCTTTCAAAATTTAAAAATTATTTTTAAAATACCAAACCCCAACCCATCAGTTCAAAACTTAATTAAAAGAATTAAGTATTATTTATGGAATCTAGAATTATGAATTAAAAATTCTAAGACATTGTCATAAGACTGTAGGTTAAAGGATTAGATGAATTAGGTCTATTAATTGGGTTAGATCTAAGGTTAGTTAAAAAATGGATTAATCTAGAGTAATTGATCAAATCTAACCAAATGTTGAATTAGATTAGGTCAAGGACATTCTAGACTCAACTTCAATAGTTGTAGTTGAATGAGTCCATGTCTTTAACAAAGACTAAGATGGACTTGATTCATAGCTAAGCGGTCTAGCTCGAAATTGCTAGGTTGATCAAATTAAACTTAATTAACTGGTTGGTGTCTAAGGTAAGTTTGGCAGATAAGATCAGTGGTTTTTAATTAGGAGCTACTCGCATTGATTCAATCTTTGATGAGTTAATGGCATATTCCTTCCACTAATTTTACTTACCTGATCGATAGTCGATTAGAATTTAATTAGATCACTTGGTGATTCGGGCTGACCCATGTCACTAGAAATTAGATTGACTAATTTCAATCAGTAAGACTGAATTAGGTGCTTATGGACCTAAATTGATCCTAGTCCTAACCTATTGACTTGGTGAAGTCAGTAGAAGGATTTGACTTGATGAAGTAAGTGGGAGAAATTGGTTCGTATCTTCTTTTAAATCACAAGTAACCTAAATTCTCTAAATTATTAGATCCTTAAAATGACTAAGTTATAGGGATAACCAAGTGATAGCCTCCCATTAAGGTGAATAGTAATGAGTCTAATTTTTTGAGTGAACATTGGAGGTGCCTTACACCAGGTGTTCATCTGGATATTGAAATTACTATCCATCATATGATGATTAGATCGTACTTTTTTAATGGCGATCAGGTTAGCCAAAGCTTTCCTCGAGCCTGGTTATCATTGGTTTGATGCATCGAAATCAATCAGATTAATGGTTAGACCTAACTAGACTTTTTCAGTAGAGGCCATAGCCTACTGAATTGGCTTCTAGGATAAAATCTAAATACTAAAAATTATTTTAAAAAATAATTCATTGTGAACCTACTTGTAGATGCATATGGGTTGGCCAGAGCTCTCCTCGGGTCCGTTTGTAGTCTATGTGGATTTCGATACCCACTAAGGAGTTAGTATAATTTCTCGAATTAGAGATAGAGGCTATCAATTTGTTAAAAATAGTGAGAGGATCTTTAGACTAAAGTCCAAGTCTTTAGGATTAATTCATTCAAATACTAATTAGATTTCATATTTTTTCTTTCAGATAAATAGAATGGCTAGAGTAAGTCCTCTCCATTCACTATTGGACAGTGGTAAGCATTTAGGATCTAAGAATGAGGAGTATAGTGTTGACTTTAATCAAGCAGACTCGAAGAGGAATTATCCTCTTGACTCGAATAGGTTGAATAGAAAAAATCAGCAAGTGGTTGCTGGTCAAGGCTATTATATGATAACACCTTGTAATTTCTCCGTATGTGATACATCTATCTGGGTATTAGATACTGGGAGTTTAATTCATATATGCAATTTATTACATGGACTTTAAATTGGTAGAAAGTTTGAAAATAGCGATAGATTCCTTAATGTTATGATGGAAGTAAAGTTTTAGTCCTAGTATTGAAAACTTTTGAGCTATTTTTCAAAAATAATAATATTGTTTTAAGTGACTATCACTATTGTCCATCTTTTATGATAAACATAACATCTGTTGGGCTTTTGGCCTAGGATGGTTATTATTCATCAATAAAAGAAAATTATTGTGATATCATTATGAATGGTATTACAGTAATGTAAGGATAATTAAGAAATAACATTTATATTTTATCACACCCTATTAGTGTAATGTACACATCAAATAAATGTTCAAAACTAGATAATATCACTGATGCTTATTTTTGGCACTGTAGATTCGATCATATAAATAAGAACAGGATCAATAGGTTAGTCAAGGTGCATATCCTTGACATCCATGATTGTGAATCATTGAATACCTATGAGTCTTGCATTCTTGGTAAGATGACAAAATCATCCTTTACTGAAAAAGGTGAATGGGCCTCTGAGCTTCTAGGTCTAGTACATACTAATGTATATGGACCTATGAACATAAGTGCTAGAGGTGGGTATTACTACTTCATTATATTTATTGATGACCTATCTAGGTATGGGTACATCTATCTTATGAAGAGTAAATCCGATTCATTTGAAATATTCAAACGATATCAAAATAAGATAGAAAAATAACTTAGAAAGAGTATTAAAACTCTTCAGTCTGATCGAGGAGGTGAATACCTTTCCAATGAGTTTTTGACATATCTAGGAGAGAATGAAATTCTCTCTTAATGGACTCCTCTTGGAACACCACAACATAATGGTGTATTTGAAAAGAGGAATCAAACCCTGTTGGACATGGTTCGGTCCATGATGGGATTTGTGAGTCTGCCAATTTCATTCTGGGGGTATGCACTCGAGACTGCTTATTATAATTTGAACAATGTTTCGAGCAAGTCTATCATAAAGACTCCATATGACATATGGATTGGGCGTAGACCGACACTCTCTCATCTTAGGGTTTGGGGATATCCGACTTATGTAAAACATTTACAACCAAAAAAGTTTTGACCTAGGTTTGATAAGTGCTTATTCACAGGATACCCCAAAAAAACTATGTTAGATATGTGTGCCCTAGAAGCCAGATTGGCTGACACTTGTAATACACTTCTAATGAAAAAATTATAATTTTGACTATAAATAATAACATGGGTTATTTTTTATCATAGTGTGTATATGAAAGTGTCTGTGATACATCCCTTGAGTTATGGTAATGATAGTTTATATTTTTAAGAGTTGAAAATGTAAGACATGAATTTTCATTATTAACTCATAAAATGCTCCCGACCGTAGGATCATCATGAGGATGGTGATTGATCTAGAAGGTTGGTGTATGATCGCTTCTTTAGGATAGATGAGTCTTGAGTCTACGATATAGAGACATCGAAGCAAGAGTGCAAGTACTCATTAGAAAATGAGGACACTGAGGATGACCATCTCGAGCAGTCATGAGGAAGTCTACCTTCTCATCAATGACTGGCTTGAAGCTGTAGTGGTGTATCTGATTTTTTGATCTGAGGTACATTGATAGTTCACCTTGAGGGTGTTATAGTTTGACTACACCATAACTCAATCTCCTAGCCATTCAGAACCCTGAGGTGTATGTTGGCTATAGCATGTTCATTGTAGGAATTGGATTATACCAATAGCAGATCTATCTACCTCAGTAGATGAGGAGCAGCCCTATGATGATCATGAGAATCAAGTCCATAAGCCCATGGCCATGGTAGAGTGAAATAATAGAAAGAGTTTCTATTAGAATTTTCACATTGGACTTGAATTGAATGATTAATTCATATGATGGATATTAGAATTTGATGAGATCACCTTAACCCTAATCCGATCGGAGCTCAAGATAGAGGAACCTAATCACCTAGGTAACTACATAGAGAGGTTCGCATTTAGTTTTGATGGATTGCCATCATATGCTGCTAAGTGTCACTGATGGATTTTAGGAGCAATTAGAATAATTTGGATGATCGATCATACTAGTTGTCTGAATCAAAAAAGTTCTGATCCATCGGAATGTATTTCGATGATGTCGATGATAGAGATCGTGACATATCCCATTACCATATGAAACTGAACCTAACTGGGTCACACAAATAAGGATTTGGATCTAGATGTCATTAATTAGACTAACCCAGTTCAATTGATTTGAATAAGATTCAATTAGGTTCAAGAAAATTGTACTACCACACGATTAAGCCTAATGTTCTCTTTTAATAATCATTAAAGCTTGTCTCGACTGAGCCAAATATATTTGGACTCACTTAGAAACCTTTACTTTGTCTAACTAGAGCTTGTTTAGATCAAAAAGGAATTATCTTAATTTATGAGATAAATTTAAAACAACATCTATCATTTTCGATCACCTGCTAATTTCTATTTTCGGACATTGGTCAAATATTGATCCTGGACACTTAGACATCTGAACATGTGTCATGCACCTATAGGAGAGTACCTAGGGCCTTGTCGCCATGCTAAAATGTAGACAGGAAGAGGGTGCATGCCTAGGGAGGCATGCACCCCATGAGGATAAAGGAGGAGTCTCATACAGATGGGACTCTAGGGTTGCTTCAGGGGATTAAACTCTGTGGCGTCAAGAACTCTTGTTTGACCGAATCTTGGCGCCACCTTAGAAGGGTTTTGAGGGTCTCTCATCTAATTGGATCAGATGATGTCATCCCACCAATCAGATTTAGATCTGATTGCTCAAAGGATCATGATTGGCCTGGATGATGTGGCACTGCATGGTGCAGTAGGATCTATATAAATCCTGTCTGCACCTAGGTTTTAATGCTTCTGCCTTTAGCCCATGCCACAAAGCCTCTCTCCCTTCTTCTCCATGCCACCCTCTGGTCCAATCTCTCCTCTCCATGCCCAAGGAATTTTGGGCACAAATAAGGTGCAATCCAAGCAAGTGAAAGACGCCAGGAAAGAAATAAGGCAGTACTGCTGCAAGAGACAATGACTGTTCTTCAAAAGAAGTTTTGAAGATCTTTAAGATCAGATCTAGATCTGATTTTTGGAGGATTGATTGAGAAGGAGAAGATCTCTAGATCCTTTTTGAGTGGATATCGGTAGAGACCAGGCGCTTGCATAGTTACATTCAGAATCTTAGGCAAACATCGAGATTATCACAGGATAATTGGATTACCTAAAATAAAGGTATAATTAAATTAGATTTTATATTTATTTTTATTTTATTTTTATTATTAGATTAATAAGATTAGATCTGAGGAGTCTCAGATCTAATTAGAATCTTAGAGAAAATTTTTTTAAAATATTTCTCTTGATCAATCAGATCTGAATGAACCTGATCCAAAAAATAAGATTTTTTTCTTCAACTAGTATCAGAGCTAGGTTGCATAATTCATTAGATCTAATTTTATTTTATTTTTAATCTAATAATTAGATGATTTCAAATATCACATTAGATATGATTAGATCTAAAATTAAAAAATTAAAAATTAAATAATCTAGATCTAAGATGTATGAGATGCATGACTAGACTAGGAATAGAATTATTCTATGTATAGTCTAGCATAATCATAATTTTAATTTAATTAATTATAATTTTTAGATCTATTTATTTACTATTTTTTGATATTATAAATATTATAATTAGATCTAAAAAATAAAAAATAAATTTATTTAATTTTTTCATATGAGATATGATAGATGCATGTTTAGACTAGTTGTAAAATAGTTCTACAAAATTATCTAGAATAAATTTTAATTTGATATGATCAAATTTAAATCTTATTTTTAGATATTTATGAGATAATTTAGATCTAAAAATATGCATGATATGATACATGAGATGTATGCAAAATATATTTTTAGTTAGATCAATTTTTATGTATATAATATATGATGTAGATCTAACTAGCTTTATAGATTAATCATGTTTCTGATTAAGGTGTGCCACTTGATTATTCGATCATAAGAATGAAGTAGAATTTAAAGATCCTCTCCTCCCATTCGATGGGATGTTCTTATGGTGTGTAGGGGTGCTGTGCGTTCATCCTTAATCA